>CM053789.1:867848864-868448864 GCA_028749045.1 Cupressus sempervirens
TTTTCTTTCTTAAAATTAGGGTTAAAATTAAATGACCAACAGAAAAAATATATAACTTTTGATGTCTTTTATAATTTAGTAAATTATTTTTTGGCTTCTATGACACTACCCCTTGATCCCACCCTATATCATGATAGGTGTTAGGATTAACCACAGACAAAAATAATAGATTGCATAGAAGAGAACACAAGAAAGAAATATTTAGCATGGTTCACCCAATCCCTAGGCTATTTCTACCAATAACAAGCCCAATATTATTATTATCTAGTAATTACAATCCACAATCCCTTCTAGCTCAATACCATTGCAAGAAGCTATAATCTCATCAGACATTAGGAAATCCCTAAGCCTAAGCTATTTTATACAAGCTTTTACTACTTACAAAATTAGGGCTAGAATAAGTCATCCAATAGAAAAGTAGTAGTCGATGCCTTTTACAATAGAAGGTTCATTCCCTGAAAACCCTCACTGGGGTGTTGCCCCTTGACTCACCTTATGCTATCATAGGAAGCACACCTAGGGTACTACCCCAGGACCTTGCAAGGGGCACTTCCCCTTGACCTTGTCTTAGGGGAACTTCCCCTTGACCCTGTCTTAAGGGAACTTCCCCTAAACCCCTATAGAAACAATCTGAGAGAAAATCACATCAAATAAACCTCTGAGTCTTATTAGGCTCCACATCATAATAATAGGGAGCATGCCTTGGGTCGCTAACCATAGGACCCCACAAGGGGAACTATCCCTTGACCCCACTTAGGAAACTCCCATAGGACCCCATAAGAAATATTACCCTTTGACCCCTTGAGCATGGTGGCACTACCCCCAAAGCCCTACATTGTAAAATCTTGAGGGGAATCACAGTGAATAAAGTGGGGGAATATTAACCACTAAGTCTTATTAGGCTCCACATCACAATAATCTCTCATTTAGAGTGTGATCGGACTCCATAACAATAACCTCCCACTTGGAGACTGATCACTAGAATGTAAAACCACTCCAAACTTTGTTGATCTTTTATTTTGTCCAGTCAAGAAGACCAACTGAAGCTAATGAGGAGTTCAAATCCTCCATTGTCACTTCCTTTGTAAACATATCTTTTGGATTATCCTCTATATGTATCTTCTCCACCTTTAACTATACATCATCCAAAATTGACCAAATGAAATGGTAATACAGCTATATGTGTTTTTGCTTTGAATGTAGAGCATAATTCCTTGCAAGATTAATGAAACTCTAACCATCTATAAACAAATAATTGTCTATCTGATGGTGCCCCAACTCTTTGATGAAGAATTAAATCCATGTAATCTCCTTGATTACCTCTATAGAAGCAACATGGGCATATGCACCGAGTTGTGGTGCCAAAAAGGTGACAAGGAATTTTTTTTTCCTATTTTAAAAAGTGTGTACGCACTATAGTGTACACGGACTATAGCACGCACGCGCTATGGCTTGGGCAACCCAAGCCATAGCGCGTGCATGCTATAGTGCGTACGCACTATAGTGTGTATGTGCTTTTTAAAAAATAAAAAGTATATATGATGGGTTGCAAACCCGCAGCCCATCATTTTCATTAGCATTTTCTTCTACTCCTACAGCGATCAGTGTGTACACGAGTTGAAGACTCAACATTTGCACCACCATTTGCCAAAATGCCTCCTCGTCGATGAAATCCAAGACCACAAGCGCACCAACGACAACACCATAAGTGATATAAACCTAACTTTGCATTGTTTTATATATTTTTCATATTGTTTTGTAAGTTTTTTATATTCTTTTGTAGGGTTTTTACAAATTTCATTTAGATTTGTTTATTTATTTGAATTTCAATTGATATTTTATCAAGAAATGTTCATAATCAACCAGAAAATCCACAAGAACATCAAAACCCTCAAGAACCCCAAAACCAAAACCCTCCTCAAGAAGAAGAACAAATTCCACAACCTGAACCAATTGCAAGACCTCCACCAGGCACACAAGAAAATATACGAAATGAAATAGAGAGAGGCAAAACTCAATTAAAAGGAATCATTGCTTGGTTGAAAGAATTCGGACAAACCAATCCAATGAGGGCTCAATTGGCATCATCCCTTGAATCCATTAACACTCATATAGCCTTAGTTAGTGGTCAGTTAGATATTTGGTGGGCTAAGAGGGATGAACAAAAAAGATTTTATGCAAATAAATTGTCGTATGAAGATGTTAGAAAAAAGGAAATACCAAAAGGTAGTATATGTGCATTATTTAGAAAACGTGATGAGCAAAATACTGTTAGAGAGGGTACTAATTGATTCCCCATCCATTGGTGCATACATGATTCTATTAGAAATAATTTTTGGGATAGATGGTGGATGGTTTTTGATGCCCCTCCTTGCAACAATCACGAGGTCCCCATGTATTTTTTGAAGAAATTATATTGTGAGTTTGTCCTTGGGGAGATCCCCAATTATTTTGATATGTTAGACTCCTAGGGTAGAGGTGGGGGGTCATCATTTGAGAGGCCCGGAGCACGTCGTGACCCTAATGTAGTTAGGGCACCCATGGTCCATCCACAACGTGAGCATGTGATTATTCCTTCAGTTGTGAAGGAACATGTAGAGGCCAGCACTCTAGGGACCATTAATGCTTTGACACAGACCCTCATCCATTCCACAAGCCCATTAGTTGAGGGGGAGCCTTCTATACGTCGTGGTCACATGTGCACTTCATGTGGATCCCTATGCACATTTGGCACTCATGTCGGAGATGGTGCAGATGATGGGCTTGTCACCGATTAGTTCCTGAATGAGACATTTGGCATTGACACACAGGTAAATTACTAATTTGATCACATTTCATACATGTAGTGAATGATTAATTAATTAGGATTTATTGACATTGTTCAAAATTTAGGGTCAAAGTGTTCCTCGGCCTAGCAGCGATCCTCCAGACCCATTTTTTGTCCCTTCGACGAGTCCTGAGGTATGTATCAATTTAATCATTTTAATTAATACATATGTTTATTACGTAATCATATTAAGGATTGACCAAAAAAAATATGCATGTGCATCAGTTCTCCACAAGACCCTCAACCTTTACCACAGACGTAGAGCAAAGACATCATACGAGCTTCACACAGGTACAGTTGTTTCATGTTAATTTAATTCATTTGATTATATTTATTCCATGTTTCATGTTAGATATAACACGTATTTTATGACATGCAACTCATGATGTCGAACACACCTCCTCATTTGTGATATTCTATTGATAGTGGAGTGGCCGCAGCTATGGCTAGCTCACAGCCACTGACGGAGGTATGAAAGAATTTTCTTCATTTTAGTTGTTGTTTATAATAGTTAATCTCAAAATTTCTAATGTTATTTATAAGTGATTATATTGATTGAATTGTTGTAGGGTCTTGTCATGCCTGATCGTCCACGAGCATTTGAGGTGGACTTATAGAGTGACTATTTGTTGGCGGTAAGAAAATAATTGATTTTGTGAGTACATATATTTGATTTCAACGTATAATAAATATTGACTCATATCTACTTTCTTTGTATTAGTTGGACCTGGAGATGAGCCTCAACAAGAGGTCAAGTGAGCATGTCAGTAGGGCCCCGTCATCTCCACTGTCTCCCTCCACACGACGGCAGAGGACGTCGAGAGACTTGTTTCCTTCCCCTCGTGGGAAGGAAAAGATGTAGTTGAGATATTTGATACATATATATAGAGACTTGTTTCCTTCCCCATGTATATATATAGGCATCTGAGAGACATATCCGATACACATTTGATGTACATATGACATTCTATATTTGATGTATGACATATTTGATGTATGACATTATTGGTTAATATATGATATGTTTTTTCATATATGACATTATTGGTTATCGTAATATATTATGTGTTTGTTAATGTATATGACATTATTGGTTATCATTTTATATTATATGTTTGTTCATGTATGACATTAAATTAGATATGTTCGTGTATGACAATAAATTAGATATGTGCATGCATGAAATTAAATTCAATTTCTAGAGAGTTGCCATTATGTCTACTAACTAGTAGATGTTCTTTTTTGCTTTATTAGTATTTATCAAAAACTGCAAAGAAGCTATTTCTGGTGAATAGTTGTAAACAATTGTGATCATCGACTTCATGTACTCATGGCTTTGGTTGTGAACACTTTTAACTTTGGCTATAAGCATCCATGGCTTTGGCTATGTGCACTAGTGGCTTTGGCTGTGAGTATTTATGGCTTTGGTTGTAGGCACAATATAGCCTTGGTTGTAGGTTGTCTTTCTTGCTACATGTCGAAGTTACCTTCAAGAATATCATTAGTCTAAGATCATTACAATTAAAATACTATGACATAATACCTTGGAAATAATAGTCTTTAACCCATTACTTTATTTGTTAAAACATCATGTAGTATCTACTGTAGTCCTTCTACTCAAATATGTTTTCAAAAATACTTAGTATGGCAAAGAAATGTCTATGGAAAGCTTGTCAAATAGGATACTGAAGAACTAAATGTGGATAGTCATTAGTACCCATCAATAAGAACACGAACATCTTTCTCAAGCAAGCCATATGACATTAGCAAGTAATTTATAAATTTCCTTTGCAAATAACTAGAAGATGCTATGAATCTTAATACAGAGTTAATCACGAACTCATTATTCCATCCAAGAAGCATATATCACCCTAAGCCAATTAACCGACAGGATAAAAATTAATTCAATTTCAAAAAAAAATTGAGTATAACAAGCATCTTAAGGATTCTTACAAGAATTAACACGATGTTGACAAGAGCATTACAAGTTCTTGTAATGTTATTTCACATATTGTAATCATATTCAGTTTTGAATGGCCATTTGTGTTACAAGAATAAATGTTCTTTAAGGTCTTTTAATTCTAGACATGAATTTTATTATGAAGCTTTTTTATGACAACCCACTCAATGCATATATTGTTGTTCCACATTATGCTAATTTGACTTTCATTGGTTGATTTGGGTCTAGACATGACATTGTTCACTACCTTTTTTATATATATTTTTTTGTAGTGAGGTTATGGCCTGAATGAATGTATTAATCATCAAAGTTGTGAACCTTGGTCGAGATCCTTACAAATATATTTTCAAATTGGACCTCAAATAGTTTTTTCAGTCACCCCCTGTACATAGATACTGAAATTGTAGTTAATTACAAAATTAATACTGAATTAACACAAGTTTAATTGAGAAGTATTATGTACCTCAATAGGCTAGATTATTATTGACCGGGAAGCTTTATCATAGAGCAATTGGTTTCCTAAATCTTTAGTGCAATGACAGTCTTATGGAATGTGGAATTAGGTCTGCTAGCTAAGGAACATTCTTTAAAAGGTAGAGGAAACTCAAGACTCGCATGTTTCCAATCAATATAAATGTTTAAATCGCTTCTCTAATTTTTTCTATTTATGATCTTCTTAAAACTTAACTTTCTAAATGCATTGATGGGGAAATAAAGATCTTGTAGGAACTAAAGGCTAATCATGTTTAATACTTACAATTCTCTATTTTTATCTAATAATTTAAAAAAGATTGTACAAGTGTTTTCAAAGAGCAACACTTGTCACTAACATCATAAGAAGGAATATCCAAGGAGTCTTACCACTGATCCCCCACCACCAAATTCAAGAGAAAAAAAATTTCCACTACTAAAGAGATGGTAACAATGATCATCCCTAGTCTCTCCCTTATCACAAAATGATTACCATCAAAATTTGCATTTCCAATTGCGTCATGTGCGTTAAAGCGATAGTAACATTTTCACTCTCTTACCTAATGTCTCCCATTTCTGAAACTCCTGGGGAAGGGCAAGGCCATCTTCTCAGTACTTCAAAATACAATGAGTTCCATTTTTTCACATATTGATAATCATTGACTTAAAGTACAGTCGAAGTATTGGCAGCCCATAGATATGCCCCGTCAAAGATCGCAGCCCTATGGCATTTAGTGACCCTTAGGGACATTCTAGTTCAACATGCCTGAGAACATTCAAGCACTGAAGGGGACAGGAAGAGGTCGGGGATAGGGTTTACCCGGCCACCCGGAGCTAATGGAGTAGAAAGTTTGATCCCATGACGAAAGATGAGAGAGATTTGGCAGTTGGCAACTTTGTACTGGCCAACACTACAAGTTTTAGCATCACCCAAGATGGAATTGTAGAATGAAAATAGAATGTGATCTCCAAAAATTGAGAGAGATTATTGTAGGTCTCTGCAACATAGTCTTGTAGAAATTGGAATCTCATCCATATCTCACACGAGCTCTGAGATATGCCCCGTCAAAGATCGCAGCCCTGTGGCATTTAGTGACCCTTAGGGACATTCTGGTTCGATGTGCCTGAGAACGTTCAAGCACTGAAGGGGACAAGACAAGGTTGGGGATAGGGTTTACTCAGCCAACCAGAGCTAATGGAGCAGACAGTTTGATCCCACAATGAAAGATGAGAGAGATTTGGCAGTTGGCAACTTTGTACTGGCCAACACTACAAGTTTCAGCATCACCCGAGATGGCATTGTAGAATGAAAAAAAAAAGTGATCTCCAAAAAGAAAGAGAGGTTATTGTAGGTCTATACAACACAGTCCTGTAGGAATTAGAATCTCATCCATATCTCACACGAGCTCCGAGATATGCCCCGTCAAAGATTGCAGCCCTGTGGCATTTAGTGACCCTTAGGGACATTTTGGTTCGGCGTTCCTAAGAACGTTCGAGCACTGAAGGGGACAAGATAAGGTTGGGGATAGGGTTTACCTAGCCACCCAAAGCTAATGGAGCAGATAGTTTGATCCCACAATGAAAGATGAGAGAGATTTGGCAATTGACAACTTTGTACTGGCCAACACTACAAGTTTCAGCATCACCCGAGATGGCATTGTAAAATGAAAATAGAATGTGATCTCCAAAAAGTGAGAGAGGTTATTGTAGGTCTCTGCAAAACTATCCTGTAGGAACTAGAATCACATCCATACCTCACACGAGCTTTGAGATATGCCCCATCAAAGATCGCAGCCCTATGGCATTTAGTGACCCTTAGGGACATTTTGGTTCAGTGTGCTTGAGAACATTCAAGAACTGAAGGGGATAGGAAGAGGTTGGGGATAGGGTTTACCCGGCCACTCGGAGCTAATGGAGTAGACAGTTTGATCCCAAGATGAAAGATGAGAGAGATTTGGTAGTTGGCAACTTTGTATTGGCCAACACTACAAGTTTTAGCATCACCCAAGATGGAATTATAGAATGAAAACAGAATGTGATCTCCAAAAAGTGAGAGAGGTTATTGTAGGTCTCTGCAACACAGTCCTATAGGAATTGGAATCTGATCCATATCTCACACGAGCTCTGAGATATGCCTCATCAAAGATTGTAGCCCTGTGGCATTTAGTGACCCTTAGGGACATTCTGGTTCGACATGCTTGAGAATGTTCAAGCACTGAAGGGGACAAGACAAGGTTTGGGATAGGGTTTACCTAGCCACCCAGAGCTAATGGAGCAGACAGTTTGATCCCACGATGAAAGATGAGAGAGATTTGGCAGTTGGCAACTTTGTACTGGCCAACACTACAAGTTTCAACATCACCCGAGATGGCATTGTAAAATGAAAATAGAATTTGATCTCCAAAAAGTGAGAGAGGTTATTGTAGGTCTCTGCAACATGGTCTTGTAGAAACTAGAATCGCATCCATACCTTGCACGAGCTTCGAGATATGCCCCATCAAAGATCGCAGCCTTGTGGCATTTAGTGACCCTTGGGGACATTTTGAATTGGCATTCTTGAGAACGTTCGAGCACTGAAGGGGATAGGACAAGGTTGGGGATAGGGTTTACCTAGCCACCCAGAGCTGACGAAGCAAACAGTTCGATCCCACGACGAAAGGTGAGAGAGATTTGGCAGTTGGCAACTTTGTACTGGCCCACACTACAAGTTTCAGCATCACCCGAGATGGCGTTGTAAAACAAAAATGGACTATGATCTCCAAAAAGTGAGAAAGGTTATTGTAGGTCTCTGAAACATGGTCCTGTAGGAACTAGAATCGCATCCATACCTCACATGAACTCTAAGATATGCCCTGTCAAAGATCGCAGCCCTATGGCATTTAGTGACCCTTGGGGACATTCTGGATTGGCATGCCTGAGAACGTTCGAGCACTGAAGGGGAGAGGACAAGGTTGGGGATATGGTTTACCCAACCACACGGAGCTAACGGAGTAGACAGTTAGATCCCACGAGGAAAGGTGAGAGAGATTTGGCAGTTGGCAACTTTGTACTAGCCGACATTGCAAGTTTCGGCATCACCCGAGATGGCATCGTAAAATGAAAATGGAGTGTGATCTCCAAAAAGTGAGAGAGGTTATTGTAGGTCTCCAAAAAGAGTGTTTAAAAATGCAAAAATAGTGGGGGGTCCTTTGTATGGTTTGGGAGTTTGACCATTAAAACTAGAAATTGTCCTCCTAGTAAGTGCTGGTAACAGTTTTGAAATTTGATTGTTGAGTGTTGAGAAACCTCAAGTTTTGGATTTTTCTTGTTGGTTTGAGTCTATAATAACCATTTCCATCTGAAAATTTGAGTGTTGAAACCATTTAAGAAGTATTTGTATAGTTTTCCCTAAAATTTGAGTGCATAAAAAGGGGTATGTGATTGCTCCCAAGGTGGATTTAGTGTTTTCTCCAAACAAGAGTTGAATTTTATGTTTGAAGTCATCTAATATAACCAAATTGAAGGTTTTTGAACCATTTTGGGGTTCTAGAGACCTTGCAAAGTAAGAGTTCTAGAAAGCCCTAGGGTAAAGGGGCTAGAAAGGAGGGTTTTGTAAAAACCATTGTAAAGTTGATCATGAGACCAAAAAAATAGAAGAATCCTTGCATTTGAGTCATTTATTAAGACTTTTTTGGGTCATGGGAGTTCCAAAAGTCAAGGGATTGTGAGTTTCTTTGTAAATGGCCTCAAACTAGGCCTAGTTGGCAGACTGAAATAGCCAGTTTTGAGTGATATTTTACAAAACAAGTGTAGTTGGTTTTGGATTATATTTTAGAGTGAGGAAAAGGGTATTTTAATCACCCAATAGTTTAGGAAGTTCTGTGGAAAATTTTGGAGAAAACAACAAATTAGTGACTGGCAAGGGCTAGTTAGAACAAGCCTAGAAGAGGCAAAATTGAGAAAGTGTAAGAGATGAGTTGCTGAGAGTGTGAAAGGAGTTGGAACATGTTAGATGAGATTTTTTGAGATGATCCAAGGTGTTGAGGCCATGATATGATGCCAAGGACAAGTTTTGGTACTTGCATAGGGTGTTCCAACCAAGCTACAAATGCATAGGATAGGACCTTGTAAGGTACTTGCAAATTATGGTTCTAATGCCGACAAAATAGAACTCCCACCAAACTTGGAAATTTACCTTATCTTTAATGTCAAGGACTAAGTTCAATATAAAGGGCCTACATTCATAGAAGGACAAACAAAATCAAAGGTTGAAGAAGTCACTATCCCATTATAATCTCAGCCAAAAGCTGAAAAGGTTATGGATTCAAGAATCAAGAAGAAGACTTGTCATGGCACCTATATGGAGCATCTTATCAAATGGAAGGATCAACCAGAATCTGAAGTAACATGGATAGATGAGAGTGATTTTGGAAAGAAAGGTATTCCTACAAAATTCCTTCAAATTTATCCACCATGAGTTCTTTGTCACATAGTCAATTGGTGTGCATAGATCCTAGGGAAGGGGATAGTTGGGAGATATCCTCTTGGGAATAGGGTCAAGAAGAAACCCTATAGGATCAGAAGAATTCATTGGTTAGTTTGGGCATAGTTGCCTAAACTAGCAGGGTGGGTCTCCTTACATTACTGTTGGTTAGAGAATTCCAATTTTTATTTGTTCAAGGCTAAGAGACATATGAAAAACTACATTTTCAATTATGATCTCAAGGCCTGCATGGCAATCCAAGTACATGGATGGATGATGAAATAATTATTCTTGAATTGGCTAGACCACTTTTTAAGAACAATTCCATGTGGGGTGTTTCTCTCAAAAAGGTGTCTTCTAGTATTTGATGATCATGGAATCCATATGACATGGAAAATAATTGATAAAGAAAAGAAGTTAGGCATAGAATGTGTGTCACTTGTAGCGTATACCATCTATAGGTGTCAATCATTGGATGTTAGTTTTTTTCTCACCATTAAAATCTTACTTAAAACATATTTGGAATGTGTGGTTGGCTAGGAACCCTCAAATCAATATTAGAACCCAACATACCTCTTCTCCCATAGCATAAATCACATTCTGATATGTTCAATTCTCTAATCCCTAGATTAGGAAATATTCTTACTCAATAAGTGTAACCCTAAGCATTGTCACCATAGTTGGCAACAAATGGTGAGAGTCCCAATCAACTAGTGAAAAAAATGACTAAGTTGATGGAGCTGAATCCTACATTACACACATCTCCTAGAAGTGGACAGGAGGATGTTGGGATTGGGAGCATAGCACCTATTCCCTTTCCCAGTTTTATGGACAATTGATGGGAACTCAAGTAGATGGGAGAAATTCCAATTTTTTTGAAGCGATAAAGTTTTGTGATGTATTTAGAATATCTAAGATAGACTTATTTTTTATATGAACTAAACCATTCTTACATTACTATTTAAATGTATTTGTATTGTTATAATAGTTTGATTGTTGGTCATGGTGTAAAATATGTAAAGTTTAGAAATATAAATAGTTCATCATAGAGATATTATATAATTAATTTATTTTAAATAATAGAAATAATCATAACAAATAGATAGAAATAAAATATAATAATTTTATACAAAAAGTTTTAATTTATTTTAAATAATTAAATAATAGAAACATCGTAGAATTAATAATTCAATATAATCATAACAAATAGACACTAAAAAATCCCAAATTCAAACATACGAAGGTCCAACTAGAATAATGACTTTAAATAACCAAATACCAAAGCCAAAGGAAATGGGACTTTTACCTTAAATGAATAAATTACATGAAGAAGGGTGGCTGGCTATTTGGAAATCTACTTATTTTTCTTCTCTCCCTCCTATTATCCAAGAGAACATGAAATGAAAGAAAAATATCGTCACAATAAGAAAATATGAAAAATATTGTTCTAGCTTTAAAAAAATTGGAGACATCAAAACATAAAATCTAGATTCTAAACAAATCAAAATGTAAAATCTATGATTTAAACTAAATCTCATCACTTACGCATCATAACAATACAGTCCACCTTAGTCATGTGGACAGTCTTGGGGAAGAGGTTACAACAATGTATTTGGATCTAGTTGATCACTCTTTCTCTCTCTCCCTCTCTCTGTATTCAATCTAATGAGCCAACTGGATCTGCTCGACATTTTAATGTCTCAAGTATTGCCTCATGGTCTGACTTGCGAACTCTCCAAAGATTCTTATTATGTGGTTTTCCACCATATTTTATCAAGTGGACATTTGATGCGACAACAAGATTTGAATAATGAAGAATCTTCCTCTCTATTTGCCAATCCTCGAATAACCACAAGTTGGGGTTCTTCATAGAATATCGTCTAAGCCATGTGCTGGTTACAACCACCGCACCGACATGGTACTCTAAACCTTCACCATCTATAACCGAGTGATCCAATTTTTGTTTGGCTTGAACACAATGACACAAATAATAATCTATCCCTTCTTCATTGTCTTCAGGTGCAATAACAGCAAAAACATGGCCTATAGTGACAAATGTACAAAATTCGGTCATTAATTCAAAAAATACTTGCGTAAAAGTTATAAAGTTACAGATTGAAATTACAAAGATATATAAATATATATATTACCAGGTTGCACTAGATTAGACAAGTGGTCAAAGTCAATAGACGATTCCATCTGTACCATTTCCAGTGCTTGTGGGGGACGATAGGTGTCAATTGGGTCCAAAACCCGTATATCCCATTTGTCCACCCATTCAGTCGACTCACAGTCATCCCAATTTTCCTTTGCACATGATGGACAATAGCATGCCATTTTTCATGTGTGGATACTCCATGAACCTACATCAAAGCTTCTAAAAGAGTGCAACTCACTAGATCATGTTAGTGTGAAACAATCCTGATATGGTGCAATGTTAGTATTATCTATCAACCAAAAAAATCTATGAACTGTAGACTCACCTTCCTTACCTGGACCCAGTGTAGCATTACACCACTGGATGATGGATTTTGCATGGTCAATATTGCTCCATCTTTGTACTTTAGTTCTTCATGAGCTAAGGCTCTTTTGATGCATGTGCCTGCACCATTGTGCTCTCCCTTTCCATGACCAGCCTCTATGAAATTCCACATGTATTGAATTCTACACAACTTGTGCATCCTGCTCAACCAATAGAACATCCATGCATTCTTGAATTGAGATGCACAATTGTCTAACCAAATAATGTGCTGACAATATGTGATGCCCCTGTTAGCCAAATCTCCATAAAATAGTTGAAAACAACCATGTACGAACTCCATAGAATGTGATCGATCATCGCTGATGTAAAAATGGTTCTCCCTCAAAATCTTCCTATCATCCTCTGTACTTGTAGGTGAATGCATGAATGTTATGTGAACAAATATGGAAACCTGTTGAGAAGTATAATACTTTACTTGCACCTCATTTTGTGGTTGTAGTGTGTAGTTCTCTACGAAATCTACAATTGAAACAATGGTATCCAGTGGAAACGTATCCTTGCACAACTTGAATTGCAAATCCAGCCATCGAGCTCTATGGGTATGCCTTGCATACTCGTAAATAATATTTTCACAAAAAATATTCATGAACTCATACACTGAAATCTTTTCAATGACTAAATCACATCTTTTACCATGTTTCCCATCTTTTAGAGCATATGTCACTATCTTAAATTTTCCATAATCTACTATTTCATTTCCAATTGCATGTGTACTATCCATATGTTGACAAGTTCATAAAAGTTGCAAAGAACCACAAAATAAGTACGTACCATCCAAGCATGATGTCTTGTAAAATTGTTGGCCATCCCTTATTTCACATAAAATGTTGGATATGAATTCCCTTGAAGATGTTGGTGGCTCATTTATGTCACAATCCTGCAAAACAAACTGAGAATGCAAAATTACGCATATATGCCTAAAAACATCAAAATGGTTAGAAAATTCAATATGTATCCTACAACAACAAGTTGTGCGTGTGTGAATTATCTTCACATAAAAAATTTTACCCATCTCAAAAAATCTTTGACTTATTCAAATTTGAGGATACATAACAATAAATTTTGCAAAAAATTGTGTCTGAGTTGTGTCCAAAAAATGTTTCGCATGTGGCTCGCGATTTTGGTTACCAATCCTCCTTCTTACAACATCTCTTTGATTAGGGGAAACACGTGTGTTATTTTTCCAAAAATATTTGATCAATGATTCAAGGCTTCACTAATTTCTTTATCCTTTCGTAGTAGTCTACCACTAAATGTTCATAACTCATTTTTTGTTGGATCTTCCAATCTCTCACACCTTAGCATGGCTCTCCTTAGAGTACCTCTACCAATTTTTAATGTTTTTCTTGTCTTTCTCATGAGTCAAGCTTTCTTCATTTGGCTACTTACTATTGTCGATGTAAGTACTCGTCTTGCGATATTACTATCTTTGGTGCATGATTTAGAACCCACTTTGTCATAAGCATTCATTAGATTCTTTACAATGTTTTTTTCATTTGAATCATCCATCGTTCTTAGCCCAAGAATCTTCATGATAGGCCTAAATTTTAAATTTCTCATCATTTCAACAAATAATTGGCATTGACCTATAATATTTAATTCATCAAAAAATAATCTCCACATACAATTAACTTTTCTTCGAAAAGTACGCTTGCTAATCTTGTCAAGCATTGATTTCAAAATGTTACTATCAATATCAATCAAATATTTTGGTCTTCTAAAACGAATTCTAGAAGGTGTTATAATCTCTTCAATTCTCTCAACATTTTGAACATCAACATAAGGTTGAGTGTATTGCGTACCTTGAACCAAAGATGATGTGCCTTGGCAATAAGATGCAAAAGATGGAATATCACCTACTTGATGTGTTGATGTTGTGCCTTCAACATGACATGATGGAGTGTGTATATCATCGGATCTACAAATCGGTGTCTCTTCAACATGAGAGGATGATATGACTTCAACATTGGAAGATGGTGTAGTGGACGATATGACTCCAACATTAGAAGATGGTGTAGCTTCACAATTCAATTATCTTCTTGAGCGTAACAGTCTCATTTGTTCTCTTTGTCTTTCCAATTTTTCCTCTTTGTTTCTTGGTACCAGTGGTTCTTGATCCTCTTCAAAAGTCAATTCTTCATTATTGCTTTGCAATTTTCTTTGCTCATGTAGTAATTTCATTTTATCTCTTTTAATTGCCAAATCTCTCTCCCTATCTTCATTTGTTTGATTTTGTGGTTTCTTCCTTGGCATGATGATGATTTCTACATGTCAAATTATTCAAACATTTAAATTACTTAAAATGTGTAAATTACAAATTATTCAAATACATATAAAAATTATAATTATTTGAATGAATACACAATATATATATAAAACGACTTGTCAAATTTCTAACCATTTCGAAATAACATTTCATTGAAACATACAAATTTCAATGAATTCACTATATATTAAACAACATGTCAAATTATAATCAAATTTGTATCTATATATCAACAAACAATATTTAAAATAGATTGCACTAACCTTTTCTATACAAGGAATATTCAAAAAGTATTCAAATCGTGTATCCAATAATTGAATTTGGTGTTTGCTAGCTTCCAAAAGTGTTTGCCACCTTGAAATAGTGTTTGTTAGCTTGAAATAGTGTTTGCCAAGGGCCCCAAAGTTTCTTTTTGACCATTTTTAGGTGATTTCACATAGCGCATACGCGCTATAGCATGTACGCACTATAGCGCGTACGCACTATATGAGAACACATCACTCTCCACCCTCCCTACTCTCTCTCTCTCTCCCTACTCTCTCTCTCTTCCTACTCTCTCTCCCCTCTCCCATCCCCTACACTCTCTCTCTCTCCCCTCTCCCATCCTTTACTCTCTCTTGCTCTCCCTCTCCCACTACCTACTCTCTCTATCTCTCTCACCCTCTCTCCTCTCCCATCCCCTACTCTTTAGATCTCTCACACACACTCCCATCCCCCCTCTCCCACTTCTTACTCTCTCTCTCTCTCTTCCACCTCTACTCTCTCTCACACTCTCTCCCATCCCCTACTCTCTCTTACACACACTCCCATCTGCCCCTCTCTCCCATCCGCTACTCTCTCTCTCTCTTGGGCTACTCTCTCTCTCCCCTCTCCCATCCCCTAAACTCTCTCTTTTGTAGATACACACTCCCATCCCCCTCTCTCTCCCCTCTCCCATCCCCTACTCTCTAGATTTGTCACACGCACTCCCATCCCTCTCTCTCCTCCTCTCCAACTCCCTCTCCTAGGTCACCTACTATTTCTCTCTCTCTCAAGTTCTCTCTCTCCCTCTCTACTCTCTCTCTCCCATCCCCTACTCTTACTCTCTCTCTCTCTCCCATTCCCAACTCTCTCTCACACTCTCTCCCATCCTCTACTCTCTCTCACACTCTCCCCCATCCTTTCACTCTGTCTCTCCCATCCCGTACTCTCTCTCTCTCACTCTCTCCCATCCTTTCACTCTATCTCTCCCATCCTTTCACTCTGTCTCTCCCATCCCGTACTCTCTCTGCCACCCCCTACTCTCTCTCACACTCTCACACTCTCTCCCATCCCCTACTCTCTCTCTTTCACAGACACACACATTCTTACCCCCCCACTCTCTTCTCTCCCATCCCCCCTATCTCTCTCCCTCTCCCTCTCCTATCGCCTACTAGATCTCTCTCTCAAGTTCTCTCCCTCCCTCTCTACTCTCTCTCTCTCTCCCATCCCATCCCTTACTCTCACTCTCTCTCTCTCCCATCCCCTACTCTCTCACACTCCCACCCCCTAATCTCACTCTCTCTCTCCCATCCCGTACGAGCTCTCTCTGCCACCACCTACTCTCTCTCACACTCTCACACTCTCTCCCATCCCCTACTCTATCTCTCTTACACACATTCCCATTCCCCCTCTCTCTCTCTCCCTCTCCCACTCCCTCTCCCACTGCCTACTTTCTCTCCCCCATCCCCTACTCTCTCTCTCCCCTCTCCCATCCCCTACTCTCTCTCTTTCATAGACACACACTCCCATCCCCCCCTCTCTCTCTCCTCTCCCATCCCCTACTCTCTAGATTTTTCACACACACTCCCATCCCCCCTCTCTCTCCCTCTCTCACTCCCTCTTGCACCACCTACTATCTCTCTCTCTCAAGTACTATCTTTCCCTCTTTACTTTCTCTCTCCGATCCCCTACTCTCACTCTCTCTCTTCCATCCCCTACTCTCTCTCACACTCTCTCCCATCCCCTACTCTCTTTCTCTCTCTCTCTCTCTCACCCCCATCCTGTACAAGCTCTCTCTACCACCCCCTACTCTCTCTCAAACTCTCACACTCTCTCCCATTCCCTACTCTATCTCTCTTATTCACATTCACATTCCCCCCCTCTCTCTCTCTCACACACTCCCTCTCCCATTGCCTACTCTCTCCCATCCCCAACTCTATCTCTCTTACACACTTCCATTCCCCCTCTCTCTCTCTCTCCCTCCCACTCCCTCTCCCATCGCCTACCATATATATCTCTCTCTCTCCCTCTCTCTCCCATCCCCTACTCTCACTCTCTCTCTTTGCCACCCCTACTCTCTCTCACACTCTCACACTCTCTCCCATCCCCTACTTTCTCTCTTACACACACTTCCATCCCCCCTCTCTCTCCCTCTCCCACTCCCTTTGCCATTGCCTAATCTTTTTCTCTTCCATCCACCCTCTCTCTCCCTCTCCCACTCCCTCTGCCATTGCCTACTCTCTTTCTATCCCATCCCCTACTCTCTCTATCTCTCTCTCCCCTCTCTCATTCCCTACTCTCTCTCTTTCACACACACCCATCCCCCCTCTCTCCTCTCCCATCCTCTACTTTTTCTCTCACTTACTCTCCCTCTCCCACTGCCTACTCTCACTCTCTCTCACACTCTCTCTCTCTCTCTCTCCCTCTCTACTCTCTCTCTGATACCCCCTACCCTCTCTCACATTTTCACACTCTCTCTCTCTTTCTCTCTTACACACATTTCCATCCCCCTCTCTCTCTCCCTCTCCCACTCCCTCTCCCATCGCCTACTCTCTCTTCCATCCCCTACTCTCTCTCAAGCTACTCTATCTTCCCCCTCTCCCATTCCCTACTCTCTCTCTTTCACACACATGCACTCCCATCCTCCTCTCTCTCACTCTTCCTCTCCCACTCCGTCTCCCACCACCTACTCTCTCTCCCCCCCATCCCCTACTCTCAATCTCTCTCTCCCAACTTGTACTCTCTCTCACACTTCCTCTCTCTCCCATCCCCTACTTTCAATCTCTCTCCCCCATCCCGTACTCTCTCTTTGCCACCTCTACTCTCTCTCTCACACTTCCTCTCTCTTGCATCTTGTACTCTCTTTGCCACCCCTACTCTCTCACATTTCCTCTATCTCCTATCCTATACTCTCTCTACCACCCCTACTCTTTCTCACTTCCTCTCTCCCCTCTCCCATCCCCTACTTTCTCTCTATCTCTCTCACATACACAAATAGCCATTCCCTCCCCCCACCCTACCTAGCTCTCTCTTGGTTTTGGTTTGCAATTTAGGTCTCAATAGTGCATGCGCACTATAGCGCGTGCGCACTACCTCGAATTCACTAGCGTTTTAATAGCGCATGCGTGCTATAAGGAACACGCTCTATTCAAAGCTTTGCATTAAAACCAAGCCTAAGGCTTGGTTTTGCCTTGGAGATCCAACCCAAAGGTTTGGATTTTATAAACAGGTCTGAGACGTGTTTTCCAGAAAACATTAAAAAAATGATTGATTTTTCTTGTGTGCTCCCCTTCAAGATTCCTCGTGGTTGGGTATCGATAAGATCAGGTTACATAACATTATAGGTCTCTGTGTTAGCTATCTAACCATATAATTTATTTTTAATTTGAACTATTTTAAGTCTTTCATCTATAATTTCTTTTGAATGTATGTTCATTTTTTGTCAGAAACCACCATGTACTAATTGGGCTATAGATTTTAGCTCATTCATCAAATTTTGTAACAACTTAGTTTTTTAGAAACTAGACTCCATTCTACACACTTTGAGAAAAAGAAGTTTTGATTTTAGATTAGTTTTCAATCATTTCTAGGGGGAGCACACAGATATTTCACATTTTTGGGATGGGTCTAATTTAAAAATTCATTAAAAAAAAATACTCATTATAAAATTACCCAAAAACTCTGGGATAAACTACATAGTGTTAGGTAACTTTTGACCAGAGCGATTAAAGAATTTCAAAAAAAAAGTTTAAAATTTTAGGGGGGCCACACTTTGTACTATGTTATTTTTTTTGGAATAAATAGTACCACTTTCTGTGGCCCCCTTTTTTGAGGACCTAAAACTAAACCATTTTGAAAAAAAATTAGTATTTTAGAAACTAGATTCAAAGGACTACGACTTTTGTTTTTGTCATATCTTAAAATTTTGAGTGTAACTATCTTCAAATTCTTGTTGAAGTCTAGAATTTTCTGATTTCAGGAAAAAGGTGTCCACTTATACCTCCCTTTTGGCACCACAACTTGGTGCACTTACCCACATACTCTACCTCTATAGTACATAAAGTATCCACCTTCTATAACTAAGAAACCCAATTCACTACTCTCCCACCTAGTAAATACATATCTTCTAGCACTATTTTCGGTATCTATATCCCTACCAAATCTAAGTTAATATAGCCTTTTAAAATAGTAGTAGATCACCCAAAATGTAATTTTTTTTGGATGTACCTGTCAACTATCTAATAATCCATTTGATTGCATTACAAGGCCCAATCCTACGATGAATCATATACCTACTAACAAATCCCACTATATGTGAAATACCTGGCCCAATACACACCTTCTATAACTAAGAAACCCAACTCACTACTCTCCCACCTAGTAAATACATATCTTCTAGCACTCTTTCTGGTATCTATATCCCTACCAAATATAAGTTAATATAGCCTTTTAAAATAGTAGTAGATCCCCCAAAATGTTTTTGTTTTTGGATGTACTTGTCAACTATCTAATAATCCATTTGATTGCATTATAAGGCCCAATCCTAGGGTGAATCATATACCTGCTAACGAATCCCACTATATGTGAAATACCTAGCCCAATACATACCATAGTATACCTTAAATTTCCTATAGGTAAATTATATGGTACCTTGGATATACTATCCTCTTCTTGTGTGTTTGGACACATATCCTTAGTCAATTTTAAATGACTAGGAAAAGATGTGCTAACAAGTTTGGCATTCTCCATAGAGAAATGTTGCAACACCTCAATATAATTAACCTAAGGTAATGCCAATTTTTTTTTCTCTTATCTCTCAAAAAATTCATACCAAGGATTTGTTTATTTTCTCCTAAATTCTTTATAGAAAATGAATGTACTAGCGATTATTTTAACCCCTTAATATGATCCATGTTAGACCCATCTATACATATTTACATAAAATAATGTAGATTTTATCATCCAACCTCTTAATACAAACATAATGATCTAAATAACACATAGTGTATCCATGATCATGCATAAAACTATCAAATTTAGGATATCATTGCTAAGGTGCTTGCTTCAATCCATATAAACTTTTTCTTTAATCTACACACTAAATTTTCCTTACCTTTGACCTCAAATCCTTCTGAGTACCATGTATATTTCTTCATCTAAATCACCATGAATAAAAAAATTATTAACATCAAATTTCTCTAAATGCAAATCTTCAGTAGCTAGGACACTTAAAATAATGTGAATAGAAGTCATTTTAACAATAGGAGAAAATATCCAATAAAAAAAATTGCCCTTTTTTGTGGAAATCCTTTTACAACTAACTTGAATTTAAATATTTTCTTACCTCCATCCTCTTCTTTTAGCTAGTAAACCCATTTAAAGGACTTTAAATTGTAGGAAACTTACGTAAATCTCAAGCTTGATTTTTTAGTAAGGAGTCCATTTCATCTATCATTACAGACTCGAAATATTTGTATCCACCTATATAGATTCATCATAACATTCAAGCTCACCAAAATTTGTTAATAAAATAGAGTACAAAGGGAGAAAAATTATTTTTAGAGGTCTACTTAGCCTTTTTTACTATCTAACATTCATTGGGATGTTTTGTAATTTTTTTTGCAGTTGTTGTAGAGCACGCGGGACTACTAGAACATCATCCTTTTGAGTATTATCCTTCTTACAATTTTATGATTTTCAAAATCAAAAATCCTATAACCAAATTCACTAATGTTGTTTCCAACAAATACACATTTATTTGACTTAGCTTCCATCTTGGTTTGATTTTTAGAATCTCTATGTGAAAATGCTTCATAACTGAAGGTTCTAAGAAAAGAATAATTCACCTTCTTACTATTGCATGATGTTAAGATAATGGAACAAATTTGTGTCACCATTTAGGATACCAAAACCTATTTTGGTCAAATCTCATTTTTCTATCAAAACTCAATATTTTAGAAAAACTAAAAATACCCTTTCATAGATTTTAAATTCAATATCATCGGTATATAAATTTTTGAGTGTTTTGACTAGTTATAATATGTTATAATTTTGAAATATTATAAGTTGATATTTCAACATTTAAGAAGATGCTCCCTCAAAAAAGGAAAAAAAATAGTAAATCATATCAAAAAAATCAAAAATTTATATTTATCTCTAGAAAGAATCCTCTTCATGAATATGTAATTTTTTTCAAGAACATTTAGATTTGATAGGAATTTTTGATAGGAGGAAAAAAATGTTGGATTCTAATAAGGTTTAACTTAAGTACTTATAAAAGAGAAAATATAAATCAAAAATTATTATTTCTTTTTTAGTTCCCTAGCTATATGTTGAGCTATCATTTTACATGATGCTAAATGACAGGAATCCTTTTGAACTCCTCTCTTGAAAAGCTAATCCAAGGAACAACTCCAAGGTTTTGGGCATTCTTGCAACCTACTAAAATCCACTCAGTTGAAGATATGTTAGAAATAGTAAATTGACAATATAACTGAGAGGGGGGTTGAATTGGTTATATATTGATCTTCAGCAATTCTTAATTATTCAACCAAAGTAAATAGAAATCATAAAGAAATGCGCATACACGATTACACCAAATATGTTGACTAGGGAAACCCTTGATCAAAGGGAAAACCCTACTGGGAATGATGCCCACAACACTTAGTACAAAGAGTCCTTGTTAGGAGACTTTGAATCCCTATTAGGAGATTCCAACCCTATTATGAGTTGTAGAAGATAGTTGAACCCAATGTCCAAACAACTTCAAGATCATATCAATAAACCCACTGTTCGATTGATCTTGGTACTATTCCTTTTAGAATAATAGATGTGAGATAATCTTTCACTTCTTCCTCTATCCAGTACATTGGACTTCTTCACCTTTAGATCATGTAGTCACATATGGAACTCTAAACCCATCAATAGTAACCCTTGAGGTCACACATTAGCAGATTACTCTGCTCCTCTACTTTGCAATTCACAGTTCTTATCTACTTCTTGATCTCCAAAATGATGATTTCTAAAACTTAGAAAACATCTTTCCTTTATACCAAACTCAATATTAATTCCTTGAGTCGACTTCATACTTTATTATAAGTTAATTAAATGAAATACACATTTAATTGATTCTTTCAATTCACAATTATACACATTCTTTCACACGTGTGGCTTCCATATATGTACACTTTCTAACATAATCGGTGGTTAGTGTACTACCTCTAGTTAACTGCACAACCCTTCATTCCAAATACAATGTGTTGTATCAATCACACAATAGAAAATATTTTCCCATTGCTTTGTTTCCCTATGATTCTCTATAAATCATTAATAACTTTTGTATGTAGTTGATTTAAGTTCTGTGCACTTTCCCACATGTCACATACATGCTATAGTATATGATGGTAACTATGCATGAGTAGATACACAATGTATTGTCCTTAATACAAAAATCATAGTCTACTATTCTACCAATTTTGCTAACTTATTACTATGTTGTCATTAATGAAAAACATAGTTATACATCATATCAATGTTCTACAATACTACCTCATAGCATCATCATACATGCTAAAAATCTCCCCCTTTGGCATTGATGGCAACATAGATGAAAAACATCTAGTTCCAAGAATACTGACAAGTTTCTTCATCACTCAAATCTTCATGCAAATCTTTTATTGCAACACTTCTCTCCCATAATACAAACTTTCTTAGATAATTTTTTTCATGTCACTCTCTCCCCCATTGACATAAATGTGATAGATTATACAAAAAAATAAACATACAATAATCTATCAGCACAACCACAAGCTGGTTTGTTGCTTTACAATTGTTGCATATAGTTTTATAAATAACACAAGTGTCTAAAGACATTATTGTACACCAAATACCTATTTCCAAGAGTCCTTGACTGACTCTATTCATCATAGATACTCCCCCATTGAGGAAGCATTAACATACATTCCAGTCTAACAATGGTGCTATATACCCTAGGCTAATGCACTTTTTGTATCTTTTATTCTAAGCTAGGTAAGGGTTTAACCCCAAGCATACCTCTCAGGTACTCAAATGTATCCTTTGGCAAGGCCTTTATGAAAATGTCTGCAATCTATTCCTTAGTATTAATGTACTCCAATATGATTTATTTCTCAACAACTTTCTCTCTCAACACGTGATATTTTATGGAAATTTGTTTAGTCTTAGAATGCAAAATAGGATTCTTAGACATGTTAATAGTACTTGTGTTATCACAGTAAAGGATAATAGGTTCTATGAATGTAATTCCAATATCCTTCATCATCTACTTCACCATATGACTTGATTATAGTTATTTGTTGCTACAACATATTCTTTGTGAGGTACAATTTTTCTTCTTGTTGAGCCAAGAAACAAGTCTTCCTCCAAGGAAAAATGCTCCTCCACTAGTGCTTTTTTTGTCATCCCTATCTCCAACCCAATCAGTAGCTATATAAGTAGAAAGAGTAAATTCATTGCTTCTGTCATACAAAATGTTGTAATCTGATGTTCCTTTTAGATATTTGAATATCCTTTTTACTACTACATAGTGATATTCTTTAGGATCAACTTGAAATCTGGCTAGAATTCTGATTGCATTAGCTATATTTGGTATGTTATGAGTTAGATACTGCAATTCTCTAATCATAGACCTGCACTTCTTTTTTTCAATAGTAGGTATCTAATCCTTACTTGATAACTTGTGACTGATTACCATAGGAGTTCCAACAAGTTTACAATTTTCTAGACCAAATCTTTTCAACAAATTTTTTATGTACTTGGTCTGAGAGATAAAGATACCTTCTTTGTTTTGAACAATCTGCAATCCTAAGAAGAATTTCATTTCTCCTATCATGCTCATCTCAAACTCATTCTTCATGTCTTCTGAGAATTTTTATTGGCTTCATCATTTCCACACAAAATGATGTCATCAACAAATACAATGATTATTACCAAATCAGCTCCTCTTTTTGTTCAAGTACATATTACTATTTTTTGTTCCTTTAGCAAATCCAAGCTTTGCTATGTATTTTTCCAACCTTGCATACCAGGCTCTTGGTGCTTTCTTTAATCCATAGAATGGTTTCTTTAGTCTACAAACCATATCCTTCTCTTTTTTTAAAGGAAAACCCTCTAGTTGTTCAATATAAACTTGTTCTTTTCAAGAATGTTGATTTAACATCCATCTGATATACCTTAAAATTCTTGTTTGTTGCATATGCTAGGAACATTCTGACTACTTCCATCCTTGCTATAGGTGCATATGTTTCCTCATAATCAATTCCTTCTTTCTAAGAGTAGCTTATGCATATAAGTCTTGCTTTATTCCTTATTACTTCTCCTTGTTTATTCATTTTATTTTTGAATACCCATTTTGTGCCAATCACATTTTTGTCCTTACATCTAGGAACTAATTCCCATGTGTCATTTTTAATTATCTATTGGAGTTATTCCTCCATTTCTTTTTTCCAATGATCATCTTTGATTGCTTCATCTACACTTCTTGGTTCTACTTGAGATATCAAACATAGTTCTTAATTAATTCTTCTCCTTGTCATTACTCCTTTTTCTTTACTTCTTATTATCTGGTCAGCAGGATGATGTCCTATCATGTTCCTATTTGGAGTAGGATTTGCTACTTCAATTCTTATTTTAGGTATTGTGCTATATTCTTCTTTTACATTTTCAATTTGCATATTATTCTACAAGTTGTTATTAGTCTTGAGAAATAATTCATTACTTCTATTAGTCATTCCAGAATAATTATCTCCATCAAAGTTATAATCCATTATCCTTTCCTTGGTGCAAAATTTTTCATCAACTTTAACATTTCTGCACTCTACTATAGTTTTTGTTCTATAGGTGAAACATCTATAAGCTTTACATTTTAATGAATAGCCAAGAAACATACCTTCATCACTCCTTGGATCAAACCTATTGATATGATCATCTTGTTTGATGTAACATTTATTTCCAAATATCTTGAAATACTTGACTGATGGTGAGTGACCCAACCATAACTCATAAGGTGTTTCATCCATACCTTTCCTAATCTGCACTTTTTTTAGTGGGTATACTATTGTATTGACTCATTTTCTCTAGAGGGTCTTTGGTACATCATTCTCAAATAACATAGCCCTTGTTGCTTTATCAATTGATTTGTTTCTTCTTTCAACAATCCCATTATGCTCAGGTGTATGGGGTGAAGATAGTTGTCTCTTGATACCATGCTCTTCACAATAGATATTGAATTCTCCTCCTCTATCTAACCTTAAGCTCTTGATTTTGACTCCAGATTCATTCTTAACTCTATTCTTAAATATCTTGAATTTCTCAAATGCTTCTAATTTTCTTTAAGAAAAGCTATCCACATCATTCTAGTGAAATCATTAAAAAAAGTCATAAATTACCTTTCTCCATAATATCTTCTTGTTCTTGCAGGACCACTCAGATCTGTATGAATCAATTCCATCTTTTGTGTAGTACAAAACTGCTTGCTAGGAAATAAGACTCTCTTTTTCTTAGTCAAATACATTCCTCACAAATATTATCAGTGGGCTTAGTGATTTTAGATAAATCTCTTACAGCAAGTGTATTATTGGCTTTTACAATGCTATCAAAATGAATGTGACAAAATATTCTATGCCATAGCCAACTATTGTCAATCTTAGCTACCAAACATGTTATTTCAGTGTAGTTTAACTGAAATACATTACCTCTGGTTCTTATGCTAGTACCAAGTAGTTTTCCTTCCTTTTTTTAAATAATGCATGTGTTATTACCAAACTGCAATTGGTAACCTTTGTCCATAAGTTGTCCAATGCTCAACAGGTTATGCTTCAGTCCATCAACAAAGTAAACATCATTAGTGTATGTTTTACCATCAAGTGTGATAGATCCAATTCTTGTAATATGACAGCTGCATTGTTCCCTACTCTAACAATTCCTCCATCATGGCTTTTGAATTTAACAAACTTGTTCATATCACTAGTCATGTGATGTAAACAACCACTATCAATGATCCAATCTTTCTTTTCAACTTGTGAGATCAACACACTTTCTTCTCTGATTTCTCTATCAACATCATCCTCCTTTATAGCTATGAATCCTAATTCATCTTCACTCATGTTTTGATCAGAGTCCTCTTCTTCTTTTTCTTCATTAGCATATAAAAAATTTCTAGGTCTTCTAGACTTGAACCTTCCCTTATAGTTTCTTTCTCTTTTAGGACACTTAGATGCATAATGACCATATTCATTACATGTCCAACATTTTAAGATATTCTTACCATCTTTTTCTCTTTCCACAAGAAGAGCTACTCCCTCTTGGATCTTTTCTTCGATTGGCTTGCTGCTTCTAGCAATGTCTCCCTATGCTTTTGTGCTCCTTGCTAAACTAGGTTTGATATTTAGTGCACTGAATGTTGTCTCAACCTTTTCCAATTCTCTAGACTATTTCAAATCAAATTCTGTAGCTTTGAATCTACCAAGCAATGTCTCTTTGGTGAAATTAGTAGTATAGGGTATCATCAACTGAATCATTTGCGCTACTATCTTGAAAGGTGGTGTCAGACTTTTCAAAATCTCCCATATTACTACATCATCATATTTCTTTCCAACAAGAGATGTGATTCCTACAACAATCTCATATATTCTCCCAACATAGCTTATTACAGATTCATCTTCCATCATTCTAGCATCTTGGAAAGCACAATACACATTTTGCAATCTAACCATTTTTGCATGTGCATTACCCTCAAAATTAGCCTCTAAAGTTTTCCAAATTTCATGAGATGTTTTAAGTAATAATACCTAACTATACTTACTTTTAGGTAATGCTAACAATATTGATTCTCTTTCCCTTATGTTGCACATAAACACTTCCTTTTGTTCCTCAATACAGGTTTCAAGATTGTCTTCTTCTAAAATTTTTTAGATGTCTTGGTTACAAGCCAATATCCTAGACCCATGCACAAGACACGAGTCTTCATTTTATCCTTCTAGCTATCATAGTTTGTGCATTCAAATCTAGGACTTTTCTTTCTAAACAAATTCGCCATAGATCTCCCAAAGTTGTTAAACTTTCCCTTCAAGGACCTAAAGCTCTTATACTAATTGTTAGTAATAGTAGATCACCAATATAACTTAGAGGGAGGACAGGGTGAATCAATTATATATTAATCTTGAACAATTCTTACTTATTCAACCAAACTAAATAGCAATCATAAAGAAATGCACATACACAATTACACTAGATATGTTGACTAGGGAAACCCTTGATCAAAGGGAAAACCCTAGTGGAAATGATGCCCACAAAATAATGTACTAATTTGAATATTCCTTGTTATCTAGGATGGACCAGTTAGGAGTCTATTACAACACTTAGTACAAAGAATCCTTGTTAGGAGACTTTGAATCCCTATTAGGAGATTCCAACCCTATTAGGAGTTGTAGAAGACAGCTAAACCCACTATCCAAACAGCTTCAAGATTAGATCAACGAACCCACTGTCTAATTGATATCGGTACTATTCCTTTCAATTTAATAGATGTCAGATAATCTTTCACTTCTTCCTATGTTCATTACATTGGACTTCTTCACCTTCAGATCATGCAATTAGATCTGGAACTCTAAACCCATCAATAGTAACCCTTGAGGTCACACATTAGTAGATTACTATGCAATTCACAATTCTTTTCTGCTTCTTGATCTCCAAAATGATGATATCTAAAACTCATAAAACATCTTTCCTTTATACCAAACTCAATATTAATTCCTTGAGTTGGCTCCATACTTTATTATAAGTTAATTAAATGAAATACACATTTAATTAATGTTATCAGCTCATAGTTATACATAATCTTTCACACGTGTAGCTTTTGTACGTATGCACTTTTTGGCATAATTAGTGGTTAGTGTACTACCTCTAGTTAACTTCCAATCCTTCATTCCAAATACAATGTGTTGTATCGATCACATAATAAAAATTGTTTTCCCATTTCTTTGTTTCCTACGATTCTTTGTAAATAATTAATAACTTCTATATGTAGTCGATTTAGGTTATGTGCACTTTCCCACATGTCACATACATGCTATAGTATATATTGGTAACTATGCATGTGTAGATACGCAATGTATTGTCCTTAATACAAAAATCACAGTCTGCTATTCTACCAATTTTGCTAACTTATTACTATGTTGTCATGAATGACAAACACATTTATACATCATATCAATGTTCTACAATACTACCCCATAGTATCAACATACATGCTAACAAGATAAATGTGAATGTTCATGAGGAGGCCTTTGCTGGTTCAAAAGAATGACCACACAAAATGGAGTATACCTTTTTATTTTCTATTTTTAAGATGAATGCAATCTAACAATGCAACTATATGAATTATTAATTTAACCAAGGGGTTAGTAAAGAAAATAATGAAGATAAGGTGACAAGAAATTTAAGAAAATAACATGAAAGTAAATCCTAACAAACATAAGCTACTGAAACAACACATCTAGGAGTTAAGCCTTCAAAAAGATTGGTAAGTAACCAATGAAAATAGGAGTAGTGCTTCCTTAATTCCACTAATATAATCATCGATGGGAATTCAGTAATCATAAGATGTTTCACTTTTCATTAAATTGCAAGGTCATGAAGAGTGTGCTCATGTGAGACAAAAAGCTATGCAAGAACAATATGATGATCTCTTCTTGAACTAAGTATGTTAGCAGAATTTGTAAACACATAGCAAACACCAGAATTTAAAGATCACACAACCAAAAATAATGCAATAAAATTTTGGCTCAATTACATTTCATGAACATACATCCACAAAATATAACACACTTAGGAAAGATTCACTACACTCCAAATGTGAGCGCCAAAAGCATATATATTAATGCAAAACAACGACATCCCCAATTACATATTACAATCTTGAATTTATAAGAAATCATCTCCTCAATTTGTGCTAAGAGTGAGGGATATCATTTTGCAATGATATGCTTCTAAACTAATAAAAAAAATCTATTTATGTACAAACTATCTATCTAACTAGTGCTATGTAGGACTCCATCCATTTTTATATCATTAATTGGATGTATGAGCTTTTACATGTCATAAAAATTTTAAAAAATGAGAAAATAAGGAGAGAACCTTGAATTGATGTAGGAGTGTCTAGAAGTGTCAAAAAAAGAAGCTCCATCTTCAGTAGGCATTTGTAGGAGTTAAACTACCATCAGAATGCATTTCCAATGCATGAAAAGCTCTAAATTTAGAACAGGCAATTAACTATCAGTGCACCTCTGAGTTCTTCAAAATCTTCCAGAACACTACTAAAAAAGTGCACCTGCATAGCTAGTACACTTGCACACTTGGTGCACCTACACACCTAGCACGCCTCAAAAGCACGTTCCAAAAATGAAAAAAATTCACTAAGTGTCAAAATTGAAATTAAGGCATCTGGGTTTTGTTCCCCTTTATATCACAGCTATGTCTAGACATTTTCCCTTGAATTTCTCAATTATCTCACTAACTTGAGCTGCATCTGGAAAATCTAAGGCTTCATATTTTTCTTTTACTTTCTACCTATAGTTATCCACTTTGATATGAGTCTTAGCAAATCTCCAAGTTTCCCATCCAATTCTAACAATGCTTCTTCTATTCTAAATGCTTGCCTAACGTCATCATCATTAGCAGCTTCTTCAAAAGTCTTTCAAAATTTCTCAACTACTACCTCTACTAGTACTAGCTTCTCTCATGTATCATCTTCAAAAATGTCCAAACATGCATCACTATAATGTTTCTCAGCTTCAAAAATTTAGTCTTAGGCTTGGTCCTTGAGCATGTGAATCTTTGCAACTAATGACTCCATTACTTTATTACCATCTACAATCTTTTCAATCCAATCATCCATTTTATCTAGTTCCTTAGTTGTATATGCATCCATCAGCATCCAATACCTCTAGTCTTTAATTTCTTGTAATGCCTGAAAATCTTCCCCCTAGGTATGTACTTCATCCATCAAACCAAAATCTTGATTCAAAATTGCTACTAGCTTGTTTTCATTCTCCTACATAACATGTAATAACTTAAGATTTCCTTGAATAATCAATATGCCTTTCTCCTCAAAACTTTCTTGCCATTGCTAACAAGCTCTCAAAAATGGGCCCAACTATACTTTCTTTCATTTATCTCATTTAAGGTTTCCTTGTGGTTTGTGGGATCCAAGGGACCAACAACTTTTCTCAAATATCCTTTTAGGATTTCATTTTTCTGCCAAAGTGTTATCAATTCTACCCCATCCTACTCTAAGCTCCTAAATACATCCTTCATGCCTGTTGTAACCATCAGCTTCATAGTTTCCAAGGTTATCTTGCCAAGCATAACTTCCTAGATCTGATAATCCCTTGGAATTAATTCTTCAACATTTGATTATGGAGGAGGGATATCTATGTGAGAAAAAAAGTCCTAGCTCTAATCATTCATGATGAAGGCTAATGCCCATGCATCCCTTAGTGGTGATTTAGGTTTCCTTAGAAATTCTATCAATTCCATTCTATCTTCCTCCTCTGTGGTGAATTCCTACTTTTTATTCCCTATTACTTCTTTCCTCAACCACCTTGGGATATTTTGTACTAGGGATTTACCTTTTGAGGATGAAAGATTAACTTATTTATACCCTTCCCCTTATTTCCCTTTTTTGGAGTCTTTTCCTTTTGTGAGCTATCAACACTTGGAGTCTCTATATCTATGGAGTCAACATTTATCACCTCAGTGTCTTGGGAAGTTTGTTGTGGTTGTTCACTTACCTATCCTTCTTTTGACACCTCCTTAGTAGATACTTGTTTTGGCTCTCCCTCCTATCCCATTTGGACTTGATCTTCTTCATTTTTTGGAGGAAGGGGAGTAGTTGATCCCTTATCAAGACAAAATGTGACTTGTACCTAGGATGGTGGTGCTACCTCAGGACCTTGTGATTTTGGTGGCATCTAAATTCATTCCTCCTATTAAGGTTGATTGGTTGGAGTATCCCTAATATTATCTCCTACCAAATTGGTACCCACTAGCATGAAATCAAAATCTGATATCTTGAAGACATCAGTGTCTTCCACATCCTACTCATCTATCCATTATTGTGTCTCATCTTCTAATTTGGTAGTTTGAATAAGTTTCTTAGGAATAGATGGAGGTTTGATGGTAGAGCTTCTCCTCCACTTTAACTCTATAGCTCTTTCTAGATGAGTCCTCCTAATCAAAGGTAAGTTATCCTCTTCATCCTCATCATGCTTTTCTTCTGCTTCTTAAGGGATTGGTCCAGGAAATGATGGGAAATGAATCACTTTCTTGATCACCTTTTTCCTTCTCTTTATCGGAATCTTGAGATTTCTTCTTTTAAGCATGGAGGGGTAGGCTTGCTCTACTTGTTGAGGTAGGGAAACCTCTTGTACTTTAGTTTCTACTTCCCATGTGCCTTGTTTAGCTAGTGGCACTTGGGGATCACCTTGAGCTTGTAAAGCTTCAAGATCTTCTAACCCTTGTACATTTTCTTCCCTAGTCTGCATAGGTGCCTAAATTTCTCCCTCTTCTGGTTTAGCTTGTTGAGGAGAATTTCTCTTCCTCTTTCCCTTACCTTTACCCTCTTGAGCCTAATAATACCCAGCTGGTCTATCAAATTGGTGCACCATTTCTGATCTTACTAGCTACTGGGTTGTAAATGTAGGCACCATGAACTTTGCTCCTTAACCTTTGGCTAGGCAGGCTTGAGCATGAAAGACTAGTTTTTGAGGAATCGGATCAAGTTTGAATGGTTTCTTGATCCAATCCTATGTCAATTTAATGATGTGTCTTGCCCTATGATTGATGTTCAAGTTTTCTTCTCTATCTATCTCGGCATTCATGATAGGCCTATCACCAATCCTATCCCTATTAAACAATGGATCAAGTAGCTCCTCTAAGTCTTGTGGCACAATCTTTAATAGGATCTTTATCTTTAAATCCCTCTCTAGTAAATATAGATTCATCCTACAATAATCCCTTATATAGACATCATAGTCATCTATTGCATTCATCTAGTGATCTTCAACTACATCCTCATGCTAGAATGTTTTACCCGCTAAATATTGTACTCTCCCAATATTGTCAAAACAAAGTTGCAGAGAATTATACTCTTCCAAGGGATATTGATCCCATTCACATTCAAAAGAAGGAATGTCATGCGTTTGATCCACCTAAAAAGGTCCTACAGTCATAGGCTACATCCAATATGTCTTGTGTTGCTTTCTAACTCTGTCATATGTAGACAAGAGTTGTTAGGAGATCTCCAAGAGAATAAGTCTATCATTGTGATACTTAGGGAGCTTCTTAGGATTAATAGTTTTACTCATTACCCTCAAATATGTGAATGTCTAGAACTGGATATAATAAGCTCTGACTAGTGATATCTGTGCAACTATCTCCTCTACTATTCTCTTTGCATAATTCCCTTCTAAGAACTAAATTATTGCGAATATGAAAGCATCATTTAAAATTCTATATTCTTTACTTTGCTCTACAAGCCTTGTCTTCACTAGTTGTGGATATACTTGTTGACATATTAGTCAATTTTTTAATTAGTGTCATACACTTATTCAAATTGTAAATAGCTCCTAAGCTTATTGTATAGTTAATAGTGCTTACCAAGAATTTTAGTTATCACTAAGTTCTTCAGTTGCTACTGAGTTCTTTGGACAAATTATAGTGTTTATCGAGCAGTTGTAGTTATAGTGAGGATCAGTAGTGTAAACCATGCATCTTAGTATATGTCAAGTTTACCAATGCAAATTGAGCTATTCAGTGCTTATTGATTTTTCAATTTATGTGATGCAAGTCCAGTGTTAACTAAGTTACTAAGTGTTAAACAAGTGACTTAGTTTATATCGAGCTAGAGGAGATAGTGTTTACCAAGTCATACAATGTAAACCAAGAGACTCAATTTATATGATGACTTTCACAATATCTACTGAGTCACTAGTGTAGATTGAGTCCAAAATTACTTGGAAGTGATCAGTATGGACCAAGCTTCTACATCTATCGAGTGCATGATGATGTCAAGAATTGATAGTGGATGCCAAGTATCAGAATCTCACTGAATCAGTCTTCAAAACCTGAGTGTCTTTACTTGAGCTGACTTTGTGATATTTGTGTAAACTTATATAGTGGCTGAATTTGTAATTTGTATAATTGGATTGGTATATATGTAATGAATTCTATCATATCCAAGTATGAAAAAAAAAGTGTGAATGTAAATGCAATGTAATTGAATATAATCAAAGAAGAGCAGGAAGTGTGAGTTATAAAGGCTACAACAGTATAAGGAGTAGCAAAGGCATATCTATCATAGTAAGGTGATTACTACATAAAGGAATCTCATTTAGAAAACCAAGTTACAGATCAAAGATCAGCTTCTACTTTATCTTAATAGGTGGATCAGTCAAATACTTTAACAAGGTAGACCCAACAATCTTTTGTAAATCTCTTTATCGAGTGCATAATTTATTGTATGTTTGTAAATCCTTTCACAAGGTGGACCTAGTAGTTCTTATTGCTACTAATAGGGTAGATCATTAGAAGTGATCAATGTAAGATTTAATAGTCAAACTTTATACTACAGTACTAAAGCTTGTAGGTATCATCCCCACCCCAGTTTTACTTTCTATTTGGAAGGTTTTGGGTCACCAAATCTTTGTATCAAAGTGTTATGAATGCTTTCATGGTTTTAGTTTTGTATGCATACAATTATATTAGATTATTTGTGAAGAATTAAATGATAATTGGACTATTGGATTAAGATTTAATTTGTTGAAGTTTTAGAAGTTAGTGATTCACCCCTTCCCTCTTAATAACTCAGCATAGTCTAGAATATTTCCAATAATTGGTATCAAAGTATTGTGTTTCTTAGTAGAAATTTTAATAGCTTGAGTAAAGATCAAGGCCATGGAGATATTTAGACTTGACAAAGCTATTGACAATTAAAAGCTAGATTTGGAAATGGTTATTGCCCAACTCAAAAAAGAAAAGGAGCAACTCTCTCAATCCCTAAAAAGAAGAAAAGAACTTGTAATTCAAATGAATGATCATCTCTACATTGAATAAAGAATTGAAGACCTTCATTCAAGAAATTTAGATGAAGCAAATGAAGAAATCAAAGAACTCCTAGGAAAGAATGGTTCCCTACAAGAAGAGGTAAGAAAACTAAGAAGAGAACAAAAAATTTAGTCAGTGAGACTATGTGAAGTCATGAAGTAGAAGAACAAGATAAAAGAAGAGATAGAAGGAAAGAACAATGAAATCTAGCACCAATACCTTCAACACGCTGACCTCATTGGTCAACTCTCCAATGCAAATGAAGAAATCATGAGCCTAAGATCTAAAAATGAAAGATTACAAAATGATCTAAACTCTAAAAGGCAAGTCAATGAAAAAATGATGAAATCCCAAGCAAAGATGAATCAATTGAATGAGAAAAATCTCTATAGATAGAAAGGAAAAGTAGGAATTGGATATACAGAAGAAGGAGAATCATCAAAGCAAAGAGCTCAAAGAATCAAAGACCTACTTGCAATCACTGTGGTAAGATAGGTCATACATCAAACAAATGTTATAGCAATGGAAAAGAAAAATTCAATGGAAAATGCCATAATTGCAATCAGCATGGTCATAAGGCTAATGAATGCAAAGAGAAACTAAGATTTGAAGGAATATGTCACAAATGTAAGAAACATGGACACTAATGCAAAACCAAGACACTAAATCCTATAGAACAAATTGTGAAAGCAATATTTGGTTGGGACTACAACACCTGGTGTAGATGTCATTATTATGGAGAATTTGGACACATTGGAATGAATTGTGTAAAGAATCATTTGAAGAAAAGAGATACTACTAAAAGATGTTTCATTTGTACAGAACTTGGTCATCTTGCCAAGAACTATATGAATACTAGTAGAATTGGTGACAAGAAGAAGGTAAAAGTTGATAACATCCAAAAGAAAATGAGATAGAAATGGGTTCCAAATTCTACCAAGAATACAAGTCAGCGCAATGGTGATCAAGTCACTCAAGAATTGGGTGACTCTACCATTTCTACTTAAGTTTTCAAAAGGAGAAACTAGGACTATGCTATCAAAAAATACATCCAAAATAGTTCTAGTTGAAAGAACACAATGATCCATATCTATATTCAAGACATGAAGGGATCACTGAGTAAAATGGTTTAGTGTCTATTGAGTTACCTTTTCTACCGAGTGAGTTTGAGTCACAAACTCCACCAAGAAAGGTCAAGAGTAATGAAGATGCATATGGTTACCAAGTCATGAAAACTTTGACAAGTGTTCAATGCAAAGAAGTAGATGACAGTTTTTCAACATGATGTCAATCAATCTACCTTTTGTACTGAGCATTTATGACAAAATTTGATAAAAGGAAATGGAATGAAGTCATTCTTATCATAAAATTCTCAAGAGCTATTGTGAAGTGCAATATTTAGAGCATCTAAGCGATTTGAGCGAATTGTCAGTGAAAGTTTTCAAATTCCCTCAAACCCTATTGAGTGAAGATGGCATCTAGCAATAGCAAGGCTAAGAGAGGATTAGATATGTTGGTTCGTGGTAAATGGAAGGAACTAAATTTCAGGCTCACCTCTGTAATCATGAAAACCCTAGATCTGAGTGGAGTGCAATCTCAAATCCCTCCAAAGGTACTATTTATCAATGATATTTACACTCACTTCAAATGTGTTATTCAAGATATTGGCACTTTGAAAATGGATGATGTCCTAGATAAGCTATATGTGAATGGATTTTTGAAACCCAAGCACCAACACCTAGAAACTAAAGGGTTAACTCACATCCCTCACATGCCCCATGAATTTCAAGTAAAATGGATTAGGTTTATCCTTAATTGAGTGCATAATGGGTAGTTGTGGTTGGAACAACCAATATTGATCACAAAGAAGTTGATTCATCCAATCACTGGTCTCCTAATGCTAGCCAAATCTAAAATGACCAAAACCCTAGGTTAGGTAGAACTTGAAAAGAAAACCCTAGCAGAATGGGATGGTAGAGGAATGAAGATTAGTAGTGTCACAGACATGGAGTTAAAATTTTGCATCCATATTATTACACACAAGATTTATAGCTCAAGCAAGTTAAATAACATATCATATGAAATAGTTGACCTTCCATACACGGTAGTGAAGAATAATCTCTCTTTTGACCTTGCCAAGCTACTGTTGAAATAGTTCAACGAGAATATGGAAAGCATCAGGACATCAAAGAATAATCCCTATAAGTTTGGATCCTTGCTAACCTATTTATTCTTTTAAGTTCAAAAATTCTTCCCTTCAAAAGGCATTGTTGTGTGGAGAAAAGATGTGTCTATGTTATATTAGATTAATGAATTTATTACTGAGATGGGTGAAAATTACAATAGTATTATGGACAACTATTTTGATGCATTTAAGGAGAAAATGAACAATAGATACTGAATCCCCAAGAAACTTGTTGAAGACTATAAGGATGATGTATGTTTCATGGTGGATTGTGATAAAGTATGCATTCAGGTAGTTAAGCCTAGAATGCTTGGATATGAGGTTAATATTGATGAAACCAAAGATATCATTGAGGCTATTGTCAATGAACTAGTTGATCCTAAGGTTGCATATTTCAGTACATATGATGAAGCAAAAGTCAGGATAGAACTTGAGATAAAGCTCCCTCAGGTAGTTAACAAAGGAACAAAAAGAATTGCTAGACTAAAAACAAGTTCTACTCTTTGTTGACCAAGGGAAAAGGTGAGGATGAGCAAGTAGAGGATGAGGAAGTAGAGGATATGGAAGAATCTAAGGAAGAAGAACCATTAAGGAAAAAGGGCAAGGTAATTATTACTAAGCCAACCAAGCCATCCACTGTAGTGTTTACCTAGAGGTCAAGGAAAAAATCTGACAAGGAAGAAGGAGACAAAAAACCTCCACCCACCTTCCAAGAAAAATTGAAAGATCTGGAAGTTAGAGCTGGTATAACAAACTTTAAGTCATTAAAGTGTGAAATTAGGATAGCTAAAGAGCAGAAGTAGATAGAAGATTTGGTGATGGACAAAATGGACAAATGGAACTACTCACTAGACCAATTTGCTTCTCAGTTCCTAGCATTTTTTTTGGAGAAAATAAAGCCAAGATGGGAATTTGCAATGCAAACTATCATAGACATCTATGGGAAAAATCTGAGGCAACTTATACTGAGCATATCAGATGCTAAGGCAAAAGAGTCACTAAAGAAAAATGAAGAAAATTTGACACTAAAATTCAACACTTGTCTAATTTTGATGAAAGACATTGAAAATATTGTAAGGAATGCAACAAACACTTGGAAAAATATCTATCTATTACATAAACCATGTGATTTTCCTATTCATGTAAAAGATAATGATGATGATAAAGAAGAGAAATATGAAGAGGAAAATTTTCAAGAAGCAACTCATTTTGATAACATAGGAGATGAAAAGAAACAAGGGCAAGAGGCTATCGAGGAAGAAAAGAAAGATGATGAGGAAATTGATCTAGTTAAGATAGTTGCTACAATCTCTCACCTCTTCTATCGAGTTGGATACATCAGTTTTGAGCACATCAATTGTAAATACATCAATTTTGAAATATTTAGATATTTTTGTTAATATTCCTTCAATAAGTGCAGTATTAGTTTTTATAGCTAGTCCTAGTATGTCTACTATTATTTCTATTCTAGGCACACAAGTAATAATTGCAAGGACAGTTGAGACCAAGGCTCAATCAAGCACAAAAATTTTTGGGTAAAGGAAAAGAGAAGGAGGAAGAGATAGACCTAGATGAGGAAATTGTAATCCTAAATTGGGACATTTCCAATCTCACTCTAGACCAAATGCAAACATTTGTTGAACTCCTCTAGAAGAAGGCTAAACAACAAAGATTAATAGAGGAAAGGGATAAGGAATTCAAAATTATTGAGGATGCAAAGAACATTTTGGCAAAGGCCATAGGCCTTGAGGTTGATTCTTCACAACCAATTTTTATCAGCTAGCAAGGACAATTCAAAGGTTCAATGAAGATACTGATGGACAAGATAAGCTAGTGCAAAATGCAGAGAAGAAGTTTGAGAATAAAGTGTTGGAGCACATAGCTCAGCAAATTTTTATCTATCAAGTAGAACTTGCTACAATTTTGGGCTCTATGGAAACATCTTGTACAAATGTATCATCACTTTTTGGTAAGTTATGTGATGTTTATAATTTTACCAAGGAAATAAAGGAAAATTTGTCCAAAATAGATGAAGATCTCAAGGCTAGTGCTTAGCAACCACAACTTGACCCTAGTTCAAGTTCTGCACACTTCAAGAGGATAAGATTTTTGGTAGATATGCAAGCTGAATTACTTAAAGAAGAAGCAATGATCATATCTACATTGGTTGATATATAGCATATGATTCTTCCCAAAATCGATGCACTGTAGAAACACATTGTACATTCTAAAACTCTCATCCATGACAACAATTTCTCCATAGTAGACCATATGATAGAAATATCAGTAGAAGTGAAAATTGCACTACATAAAAGTAAGGTCTTGTAAGAGGACTAGGATAAGATCTTGTCTATCATACTCAAGGTGCATTCATAATTCTTATCTCATTTTGGCATTAACATGTAAATAAGTAGAATAGCTCTTTGGCATTAATGTCAGAAAGGGGGAAAAAGATATATGTATAGGGAGTATATACTGTGAATAAGGAGAAATATATATGTTATGGGGAAGAAAATGTAATAAGTTGTAAAAAAAATTGGGGAGAAAGATGTGTACAATAAGTACATGTTATATATAGTAGGAGATGTATAGTATGCTATATGAAAGAACCTTTCCATGTATAGATATATATCTTACAAAATCAATTTTGAAAAATCTCAAAAATAGTATACTCTACCGAGCTAGTATCACATGGTGATAGACAAAGGGTATTCAAGAAAATTTTTGAATTTATTTTTGGCTGATAAGTTTTTTTGTCACTAATTCCAAAAGGGGAGATTGTTGACATATCAATTAAGTTTGTTATTAGTGAAATACACTTATTCAAATTATAAATAGCTACTGAGCTTATTGTATAGTTAATAGTGTTTTCCAAGCATTTCAGTTACCACCAAGTTCTACAATTGCTACTAAGTCCTTTGGACAAATTCTATTGTTTACCAAGTAGTTGTAGTTACAATGAAGATCAGCAGTGTAAACTATGCATCTCAGTGTATGACGAGTTTACTAGTGCAAACCAAGTTGCTCAGTGTTTACCGAGTTCATAGTTTATGTGATGCAAGCCTAGTGTTAACCGAGTTACTCAGTGTTAACTAAGTGACTCAATTTATATCAAGCTCAAGGAGATAGTGTTTACTAAGTCATACAATGTAAACCAAGAGACTTAGTTTATATGATTAGTTTCATAGTATCTACTAAGTCACCAGTGTAAATCGAGTTCAAGACTACTTGGAAGTGATCAATATGGACCAAGCTTCTACATCTATTGAGTGCACAATGATGTTGAGCATTGATTTTGGATGTCAAGTATCAAAACCTCACCAAGTTAGTCATCAGAGCCTAAGTGTCTTGACTTGAGCCGACTTTGTGATATTTGTGTAAACTTGTATAGTGGTCGACTTTGTAATTTGTATAATTGGATTGGTATATATGTAATGAATTGTATCATATCCAAGTATGAAAAAAAAAGTGTGAATGTGAATGCAATATAATCAAATATAATTAGAGAAGAGAAGGAAGAGAAAATTACAAAGGCTAAAGTAGTATAAGGAGCAACAAAGACATATCTATCACAACAAGGTGATTAGTATATAAAGGAATCTCATTCAGCAAACCAAATTGTAGATCAAAGATTAGCTACTGCTTCATCCTAAGAGCTGGATTAGTTAAATACTTTAACAAGGTGGACCTAACAATCTTTTGTAAATCTCTTTACCAAGTGTATACTTTATTGTATGTTTGTAAATCCTTTCATATTGTGGACCTAGTAGTCCTTATTGCTCCTAACAGGGTAGATCATCAAAAGTGAAAAATGTAAGCTTTAATAGGTTAACTTTATAATGCAATATTAAATCTTGTCAATATTATCCCCACCTTAGTTTTACTTTCTATTTGGAAGGTTTTTGGGTCACTAGATCTTTGTTTCAAAGTGTTATGAATGCTTTCATGTTTTCAATTTCTTATGCATACAATTAGATTAGATTATTTGTGAAGAATTAAATGCTAATTGGACTATATTGTATTATGAGTTAAATTTTTGAAGTTTCAGAAGTTACTAATTCACCCCTCCCCTCTCAGTAACTTAGCATAGTCTAGAATATTTTCAATAATACTATGTATGGCCATGCATTGGCATCTTGCATACTGCCCCTTTTATATAGCCCTGGATAATCTGTCACTCTAACAGCCAGCAAGTATACCAAATATGAGGTCATATAAAATCTCTAGTTATTCTTTATTGCCACTAGCTATTCTCCTAAGTTTTCACTAAGAATGGATGCCCAATCAAGTGGCATCTTTGTCATCTTGAAGGTCTCAATAAAATACACCATCCAAATGTTTAAATGTCCTGATGTAGGCAAACCCATGACTCTTCTCAAAAGTATAATTGAATACCCAATGTACTCCTTCATGTAGCCCCATGTCATATCCACTTTTCCAGCTTTCCATCCTAGGGGAGTCTTCTCAATAAGGTATGAGGACTAAATGATCTCAAAGGCTTCATCAACATGTTCTCTATAACATCTTTTGACTTGGTGATAGGTCAATCAAATGAATTGATCAGCCCTTGGAAGGTGGAACATCTTTTCAATATTGTTGGGTTGGAGATCTAGGACAATCTCTCTAGTTATGCTTTTCACTACCCTCTCTTTAGGAACATAATGTTCTATGAGTGTCATAATTAGCTTTGAGGATTGCACTAACACTGAGTGTGATGCTACGTTAACTAGTCCTGATCTAATTAGTGCAGAAACCATCTAAGATCTCTTAGTTGGCTTATTACAAAATGTTAGCAATTCACCTTGATTAGTGTGACCTAGTTCTATGTCTCAAATCTTTGAGTACTCATCCTGAAATCATGATTTTGTAGGAATGCCCTAGAACTTGAATACTGCTAGTTTTGGTGTTATCTTCTTAAGAAGGGAGGATGATGAAGACATCATTGTATCTACACAAGTACATTTATCAGTCCAAAGTTAAAGGAAAAATGATCAATCATATCCTAGTACTGATACAAGAAAAACCCAAAACCCCAGCTACTCTAAAAACATGAAAAACTTGGTTTTACCCTAAAAGCAAAAAATATGGCACACCTAGTGCACTTGATAGGTGTTCCTAGTGTTCCTTTACCATAACAAGACCTTAAAATAAGGTGCACATCATCATACCTCATGGTGCACCCTATTTTGATGCTCAACACAAAAAGGTTTTGTTTGAAGGTTTTATTAAGGTGCACATCAATGCACCTAATCAGGTGCATTGATGCACACCTTAATTTAGGATTATCTTATTTGTTTTTCTAAGGTTCTTTTTATGTTTTTTGTGTTTTTTGTGAATAAAATAAGGTGTGCATCAATGCACCCCATGAAGTGCACTGATGCACACCCTACTTTGTGCATTTAAACTTTGTTTGGTGGTTGTGTTTGTGCAAATAGAGGAGATGCACACCTCTTCTAGTGTGGGGATGCAACATTGGTGCTCAAAGAGTGATAAATAAAAAAAGCCAAGGAGGGAGGGGGACCCCCTGGTTACATAGCTCGAGGGACCAACACAAATTTTTGCGATGTGCAAGTGCATAGTTGTGCAACTACACATCACAAGAATGTGTCTCTTTCTTTTTAGTTTGGTGCACTAGCACACCTAATCAGGTGCATTGGTGTGCCTTTTATTTTGTAAAGAAAAGGACACTCCATCCCAAAAGCTCTAATTTTCATCAACCAAGTTTCTCAATCTAGACCCTAACATGAACTAGGACATTAGATAAAACCTCAAAAGGACTCAGACCCCAGACTAGGGATCTAAAAAGCCAAAAAAATAAAAGTAGGGGGTCCCCATTTTGATCAAGAAATGAGGTGTGCATTATGAATTCACAACAACCCCCAAACAAACAAGCCCAAAATCCCCTTGGACATAATCAATAAAATAACCTCTATGAGGTGTAGCATGAAATGAAGCACTAGAATCTAAAACTCATGAATCATCAACATTTTTTAAAGATAGAAGCAAAGCATCCTCTTCAGAATTGTTATTTACCACATTTTCCTCCTTGTTCCCTTTTGGTTTATTTCCTTCATTGTTCTTTCAAGTCCAACAATCTTTCTTCTTATGCCCTATTTTACCATAGTACCAACAATCTCTTGGTCCTCTAGATTGAAACCTCTTGCCCTTTGACTTTCCTCTTGAGTTCCCATGATTTCCAAAATTATTTCCTCTCTCAGTCATTTTGCCTCTGCTTTGTGCATTCAAAGCACTTCCTAATGTAGATCCACCTGAGGTTTTCCTATGATTTTCCTCACTCAAAATAACATTGATCACATCATCATATTTTAGGGTATTAGATCTAGAAATAGAATTATGCATAGCCATTACCAAGTCATTCTAGCTTTCAAGAAAAGAACACAAAATCAAGAAAGCCCTAATTTATTCATCAAAATTAATACCCACTGAAGATAATTGACTAGTAATAGTATTAAAATCATTTAAATGATCTGTAATAGATCCACCTTCTGCCATTTTTGTATTAAATAAATGCTTCATGAGAAATAACTTATTTGAAGCAGAGGGCTTTTCATATAGTTTTGCTAGGGTTTCAGTCAACTCTTCTATCTTCTTTACTTTTTTAATGCTAAATGTCACTGATGGTAATCTCTCATTCCTAATTTGTCATAGTTCCTTGGTTTTTAGTTTCTCTTACCAATGGCTTCTATAAATTGTTCTAATAGGGATAGTCCTCTATTTGCATCTCTCATAACTGAAAATTCTTCCCATTGAACTTGTCAATCCTTAGCTTACCCTCATCTACCATTGCTCCCACTCAACCATGAGACCTTCCTACAGAGGATTGCAAAAAAAAATGATGACCATCTAGCTAAAAAAAATAACAATAGTCTGGCTCTGATACCACTTGTTAGGATTAACCTTAGATAGAAATAACAATTACATGCAAATATAACCAATATAAGAAAATAATAGATCACACATAAGAGAATACAAGAGACCAAGATTTAACATGGTTCGCCCAATCCCTAGGCTATGTCCACCAACAACAAGTCCAATATTATTATTATCTAGTGATTACAACTTGATTACAATCCATAATCCCTTATAGCTCAATATAACTGCAAGAACCCATTTTTGCATCACATAGTATGAAAATACCTAACCCTAAGCCCTTTTTATATAAGCTTTTTGCCGCTTACAAAATTAGGGCTAAAATAATAGAAAAATAGTAGCCAATGCCTTTTACAATATAAGGTCATTTTTGGCTTTAGGGGCATTACCCTCAAAAACCCCCATGGGGGTGTTGCTCCTCAACCCAACCCTATAATGCAATAGGGAGTGCACCTACAGTGCTGGCCCAAGACCCTGCAGGGGCATTGCCCCTTGACCCTGTCTTGGGGGCACTTCCCCCAAACCCTTGTAGAAATAATATGGGGAGAAAGCTACATTGAATAAACCTCTAATTCTAATTAGGCTCCATATCACTATACCAATAGAGTTAGGAAAATAATTGTTAGAATAATTATACAATAAAATTGATGAAAAATGGAAATGGGCATTGACTAATGAAAAGAAAATGGGATTGACTAAATTGGCCTAGGTCATGCCATATTTAGGGAAGCATCACAAGACAACTACAATGAAATTCTATACAAAGAAATTTATTCCAAAGAAAAGGGAATAAAAAATTTTGAGGAGTAAAATTGAGGATGTTGTACCAGAAAGAAAAATTGTTTGGAAGAAGGTTTTTGGATTAATGGCTACAATAGAAGAAGAAGAAGAAAAGGAAGATTAAAAAGTTGAACTCGACAATAAAGAAGATATATGCTCTAACATCGAGTAACTTGTAGAAACTTTATAGCAAATGGCACAAGAAATTATGAATCCAACTGAGATTGATCTAGTAATGGTGTAACTAATATAATATCCTACTAGTGGAGCAAGGCCAATAGAAGAAGACACAAAGGAGAAAATTGGTTATTAAACATAATGATGATGAGGAAGATGAGGTTGATAAGACTGAGTCTGATAACTTGAGTCAATTTCAAATTGTGCCAAGGAAAGAACCCTAGGACATTGAAAAGGTATGTGAAATTTTGTAGAGTTCAGTGAAATTAAATTTTTTTAAATAAATTAAGTATGATACCTTAGAAAAGATTGATAGAGAAAAGATTGAAAAAGAAGTCATGGATATGATGGTAAATTTTAAGTACACACCAATTGATTTAGGCAATGAATTACTGGAAGAATTGTATAATAATATAGATACAAAGTGGAAATGGGCCTTAACCACTCAAAGACAAGTTTGTGCCAAAGAGAAGGGCATATAAAATTTTGAAAAATAAAATTGAAGAGGTCATATAGGAAATTAAATAGGTATGGAAGAAATTTTTTGGTCTTATACCTATAGATGAGGATCAAGAAGATAAGGAAGAGGAGGATGAAGGAGAAGTGGAGTTAGATAATATGGAAGACATCTATGATGATGTGAAGCAACTAGTAAAGACACTTCATAAGATGGATAAGGAGAGAAAGAACTAGACATAAGTAGTCTCTATTGAAGATGAAACCCATGAAAATACATTGCCTAATGTGCATACTACAGAGAAAAATTCAAAAAGGGTTGTGTTTGTTGAACCATAAATGAAGGAGAAAGCTCCTAAATCAATCAAAGATGCATTGATGGAAACCAATCCAATGATTGTACAAATCATGGACTATCCAAATATTGGTGATCAATAACAATCTCAATAGATAATAGCTATTCTAATTTATACATCTATAGTTACTGTTGATACTAAGGTTCAAGTTCTAGGATAGGAAACATATGTATTTATTATTGAGAAGTAGAGTAGGCCATAAAATGAAGGAAAAGATCAAACAATTTTTTACAATTAGGGAACCTAAGAAAAGAATAAAGAGAAAGAGATTTAAAAAGAACAAGTGGAGAAATATTCTAGCAGTGAAAGGCCAAATGTCTCAGGACCTCTAAATGAGGGAGTAAAGGATACAGTGCAATCGAGTTCAACTTGTGAACTCACATTCACCAAGGATCACAAAAAAGGTGTCGAGGGCATACATGCAATAATTCAAAGACCAAGTTTAGAGCTCTAAACACAAAGCATACAAGTATCTACGCTGAGCTCCAACACTAAGTAAAAGAACTAAGAGGAAGAAAGTACAATCCCCTATTTCATTTCAAGATAAGAATGTTATGCTTGAAGAAGACATTCTTATACTAAATTAGGATAAGTCAACTTGACTAGAAAAAGAAAAAAGAAAAATTTTGAGTGAACTATTTACATGAAAATAAAAAACAAGATGAGATGAGGAGAGAGCACTAGCTCAAGAAAGTACAAAAATAGGTTCTATATGATATCAAACATGTATTTCTTATTCTATTGATATTTTGGATGAAAATACTCCAATTATTAAGAAGTTCATTAAAACTGTAGAGGAAATAAATGAACCTTATGTAGATGCCAATGAAAAATTGATGCAATGGTCGGAGAAGAAATTTGAAAAGAAAGTAATGGAAAAAGTAGTAGCACAAATTATTGTAAGATAAGTTAAGTTGTCTAAACTTGTGACCAATTTGGAACAAGTTTCAAATAATGTAAATATAATTTTTAGAAAATTGTGTGATAGCTCAACCTACAAAAAAGATATTATAGAGAGGATGGACCATCTAGAAGCTGACTTGTAGTATAGTGTAAATACACTATCCATAGATACAAGTTCTAGTGTTGCCCATTTATCTAAGGTCAATTTTCAACAAGAAAGACTTACAAAGTTGACTGCTGAATAAAGAAATATTAGACAAAAAAATATCTCTATCCAAGCCATGATGACACCTCATCTTGAGCTTATGCAGTTGCATTTGAAGAGTCTAAATGAATTAGTACATGTTGATCCAAATTTGGCATTTGTTAACAGTTTGGTGGATCTTGTAGTAAAATTGGAGCTAGAGATTCAGACTATTGAATCTATGTGGATTAATTGGGATAATACTTTGAGCAATATTTTACAAATTCACAAACTAGTTTTGAATAAATTTGGTTTAGCATCCCCACCACAACAAATATAAATGGATTGATCAAGGGGGAAATATATGTGAAGAAAACAAGGAGGAAATGAGAAAAGAACAAATTAATTTTGAAATTTTCAATGTATATACTAAGTGAAGAGTTAGTACATGTACAATGTATACCAAGTGAAGGTATGGATTATATTCTAAGGGGCAATACTTGTATTTCATTTTTTATATTGAAATTTTTTTTATCATGACAAAGTGTTTTTTCTATTAATGTCAAAGGAGGATGTTTTTGATCCCTAAGTCATGTTTTCTATTAGTGTCCAACACTTAATCATTCACAAGGTAGCATTATTTGGTCATCACTATGACCTAGTCATGCTATATAGTTCAAGATAACTATTGAAGACTTGTAAATATTATAAGTCATAGACTAAGTAGTAGTTAATGTTGAGAGAGCTGATGGTCATTGAGTAATCAAGTGAATGATGAGTTTTTTAGGGATAGTAATAGACTGACTGATATAGAGGTTGAATTATTCAATTCATCCCAAGCACAGTTCAAGCTAAGGGACAGCATGAAGAAACAATTTATGCCAAGCATAAAAGTAACACAGTTTCATATTTTTATTTGGAATGGAACTAAATCCTATTTTAACTATTTTTATTGAGTTGGAAGCATGTTTTTAAGATTGAGGAGGTAATTGGGGAGGTGATTATACGTTAAAAGGAGTATCATTAATCCCTAGGTAAGGTAATCCACTCATAAGAAAAATGCAAGGAATAAATAGAAAAAAAGGATTGATTCTAGATTATTGATTTGGATCTAGAAGGTTCACCTAAACATCTATTTAATGAGGGTCTATGACCTAGTTCATGATACATGAGTGGATAGATGTTTGTGTGAAGCTTCTTATTGTATGCAAATTTTTGGAGGTGAATCAAAGTGTAGAGCCTAGGCAGTGCAATGATGATTTTTGAGCAAAGACAGAGGAGTTCTATCACTGTAAGGTGATATTTCATTGTAAAGAGGAGATTTTTTATCAAGTATTTAAGTGCAAACTGAACGAATAGGTACTAAATATTATAGTAGGTATTTCAAGGTTTATATCTCTTAACAGTGTAGCTTTTATAGGCTTATGTAAATCTCCTAATAGATTACTCACTTCATTGTAATGTAAAAATCCTTTAACCAAGGTAGAACCTAGCAATTCTTTTAGTCTTTAATAGGGCAGACCCTTCGTGGGGTATAGCATCAAAAGTGATCAAATCATTATATCTTTAACAAGTAGAACTTTATTGTTGTAGTAGTGAAGATTTTATTGGTGTCATCCCCACTGTAGGTTTACCTTCACCTTGGAGATTTCTATGTTTCCAAATTTATGTGTTAATTTGTTATGTGTTTATTAGTTTACAATCATAAGGTTAGAAGGTAGATCTAATATTATTCTTATGTGAAGGGTTATATTGATGAATGTTTAAATGAGGATTTTATGTGGTGATATCAATATATTTCATGTTTGAAGTGAAAGAAGTTTTATAGATCTTGATTCATCTCCCCCCCCCCTCTCAATATCATACTTTCCCTATTAGATTTCCAACAAAGTCATGCTCTAATACCACTTGATGTAGTCAAGGAAAGATAATCCCCAAGTAATATGTCTAACCTTGTAGCTAGATTATACCATAGTGAAAATGCCCAAAATCCTAACAAGACCGAACATCAAGGGAATAGCCAACAGTGGATTATCATCAAGTTAGCATGCTAATAAAATTATTACATCACTATTGTTAAGATATAATTACAAATAAGATAGATATATTCACTACCTTCATTAACCTATTTGGAGTTGATCATTCCTCAAAATTATGATATATCAATCGACCCTAGCTATCTCAATTCATTCTACTATTTTATATTGTATCCTTCTCTCTTCAACCACCTCTACTCAAAAAAGGACTACATCCATATTTATATTAAATATCAACAACCACAAGTTTTTAATCTAATGATTAATTTTCAAGACAAAGGAAACACATTACAAATATTGTCTACAAAAAATTTATGGGTTTGATTATATTTCAATTTTTGCATCAATGTTTTAGATCACACTCTGTGATCCATCATTTCTCCTTTCTCTTTATTTCTTTTCTTCATCCTAATGATGGATCATGGAGTGCAATTCCAAAAGTTGATGTGAAAATATAAAACACAATGAAACCTATAAATTCTTGAAGATAATTATCATGGATTGTGGAAATCTTTTCTCATTGATATCACAAATAGATAGGTCATGACCTAAATCCATATGAAAAACCCAAATTAGATACATCATTTCTTGAAAATATACAATAATATTCATCAAATTTATTACAACATAGAATAATTTACTATTAAGTATAACATGTTATGAATCCTCATTGTAACTCACAACACGCCACCCTAAATATTAGAACAAGAAATCCAATACAAAACTAAATTATCTTAAGATAATTTCATCTAGGAACCTTATATCAAAATAAAAATCTACACAAAGGGTCTCCATGATATTTATACCATGCTACCAGGATCACATACAAAAATTATCTAAAGAGATTGGCACAACCTAAAACAATGAGAAAATTCTCAAAATAAGAAGTAAACAACTAAAATGAAAGGAAATAATTTAAGGTAATGCTTGATTTCCACGAACCCAAGGATTCTATTGCATCATAAAGGAATTGAATGATCCATACTTTATTCTTATAGGTTATTAATCATTTTTTAGGGAACTTATATATTGACTCCTACTTTGTCTAATAATAAGTTTTGAGTACCCAAAAAACTTTCAAATAGTTTACCCTCTTTCTTAGTGTGAAAAATTGGGGCCTACTAGGGATTCATGCTTTACACTAATTTTTAGTATATCTTAATTGTAGTCAATAAGCTACTAGGAAGATTCATTAACTCCACTACTATATGTAAACCTTGAGTCATCGACCTTAAGGATCCAAATGTCATCCTTAGGAGTCCCTCTTCTCTAAATCTATTTTGTACAATTTCTTGGCTTAGAGATGTGCAAGCTAGTAGGAGTATGATATCTTATGTGAATTTCTAGTTTTCAAATTGGAATAAAATCTTTTCATGCAACTCTATGGGAGGAGGTGAGATCTTAAATCTAAACTATCAACACCTCTATACTTTTCCTAGGGGTAGTTGATGCTTCTCTATGCTATTTTGGGGTTATTTTCCTCCATCCATTATATCTCTCATTATGTATTGTGATGTTTTTCTTCTATTCCCTTCCATGGTGATACTATATAGAAAATAATCTTTATACATTCATTGCAAGTATGTTCTGAGTGTCCTAAGAATTATTTTCTACACATTGGCAAAACAAAAATTCACTACTACAAACACTATCTCCTAACAATGAGATATCCCAAGAAAATATCTAGCAACAAGGTATTGGATTCTCTATCCATGTACTTCCTCAATCTAAGGTGGGGTATGTCTAGTGAGGATGTCTAAGGCTAGGATTTTCTTGATTCAATAAATTTTGGGTTCAACCTCTACATAAACTACCGTGTCTTACTGGTCATACTTAGTAATAATATGTTTCCTCTAGGGTTCACTTTACCTTTATCTTTCTAGTTTCCCTCTTCCATGGTAACTATAATTGGATAAAGTTAGTAAAGATATATACATTCAAGACCCTAAACCAATATTAGCTCAAAAGAATCCCATATTGATGAAAGAGCATCCTGGACATAATGGAAATCTTTCATCACCTAAAAATACTATTTGATTTGTCTTGTCAATTAGGGACATCTCATTTTAGAGTTGTTATTTCTAAAATCTTAATATTTTTAGTAAGTTATTTATTGGAGCTTATAATTTTCTAATTTCTTCTTTAGAGGTTCACTTTAAATATCTCATCCTACTAGTAAATTTTTATTGCAAAATCAAGTCTATTTTGAAATATTTTTAAAAATAATTGGTATTGGCAATAGGGTATAAAAACTTTAAACTTAGTTTTGAAGGCTTTAGAAGCTCTAAATATAGGTGGAATCTCTGCTAATAAGAGATTTCACAATTCATGCACTCTAGAGAAGTTCATGGCATTTATAAAATAGGGACATAATAGCCAATAGAAGCAATTGCTGATGAGTTATGGCCTATAGAATTTGTACTATCAAAAATACTTGAAAATGAAATTCCTTAAAAAATTCTTTTGAGTTCTGAAGTTGTTTGGAGACTACTCTAAAGTAATAAAATATAAATAATAATATCTTAGGGCCAATTGACCTCAATTTTTTGATTGAAATTTCAAGAACCTTCTTGAGCAGTTATAACATGTTTATATAAAGAAGGTGTGTGGGGTTTTCTAGTAAAATTCTAGGGGAGATGTATATGTTGGCTTTGGCTTACATAATATTGTAAGGAAAAGGTCCATCCAGCTTTTCATGTCACATTTCTGAATATTACAATTCTATTTTATTATATATAATAAGAATTTAATTTCATGTTCTCATAAATTGTTTTTATTTATTTATTCTATTATTTGTTCTTGTGTTAAGAAGGGGAGTACCCTACATCAAGTGGTATTAGATTAAAAAGTTTGTAGATAGACTGTTGAATATGAGGCGGTCTACACTAGGCCTCTAGTTGTGGATTTGAGTGATAGGTGTGAAAATGTCTTTGTAAACACCTAAAAATTGGCAAAGACCTAAATCAACATAAATTTTGATCAAAAAATGCAAATCAAGGATAAAATCAAAGGAAAAAAATAGAGTTTCAAACCAATTGTTACATCAAGTCATTAATCAATCAAATCACTTATCAAATTCAAAAGTACCTAAATCATTTTAAAAAGAGGAAAAGCAATTCATGAAATCATAAAATGAAATAAAAAATGAAAAAGGAAAAGACAAGAATTGACAATAAATGAAAATTTAATAAATCAATAAAGTCCATTTATCCTATCAAAAGTGAAAATCCTCCTTTTAACATTAAAAGAATTGAAAAATCCTTGTTTATCCTCACAAACATAGTCTGTTGGACTTTTCCTTTTGGTGCCTCATGAGATATTTATAGTTTCACCATTACCCTCTAGTCAAAAGTAAAATCTTGATCCTTACCCCCACCCCCTTCTGAAATCCTATAAATAGGAGGGAAATTCAAGAGCAAAGGACCCAAGTTTTAGGCATCTACACTATAGGCACATTTAGAGTTATCACCTCTTTTTGCATTGTTATTATAGTGAATTCATGTCAGTGTGATATCATTTCAGGATTCATTTCATGTCATTTAATATCATTTAGGCTTACATATGCACATGTTTCTAGCATTCTAGTATTATTATTTTCACATAATCTACATTTTGATATAGATCTAGCATATACTTTGATAGATCTCCATTCATAGCATGCTGGTCAGAGAGAAATCTTAGCAGTTGTGTTAGGGAAATATGGGATGGTCATGGAGTCATTTTTTACCAATAATATCTTGAGTTTATAATACATCATTGTTACATCAATTGCGCTCTACATTAAGGTCTTGTGAATACACTATCATCATCAATATCATCATCCCCAAAAATATCTTTGAATCTTGTCCTATCCACAGTCTAATCATAGTAAACAATATCTCCTACTATTGGGATCTATAAAATCCAATATACATCCTCGAGAGTAATATGTTGAGAAAATCTTGATACAATTATGAAAATGTGTTTCAATCATTATTTTGTTAGTGATGGAAAACCTACTACTTGCTAAGTTGATTTGAGTACTATCATTTGTTTGATTGATGAAGATGATTTGATCAAATAAGATAAAAAGATCACCTAGAGGAAAGGTTGACTTATGGTATGAAAAAGGAGTACAAGGATTAGTTAAGATAGTGATGATATAGTGTATTGTCTATCTATTTAAGATTTTAAAGGTTAGATACATTGATTATGTCTAGAAGAACAACTAAGAAGAATAATGTCTACCAAGTTTGACCAAGTGGATAGTAGGTGCCAAGAAAAGTTAGTGCAATCCAAGTAGAAAATCAGTTGGAGCCGAGCAAACTAAAGATTCAATGTATGTCAAGTGAACTTAGTGTAAGCCAAGTTTAGTTGATGTCAGGCATCAGTAAACTTTAGTGTTTTCCAACTTAACTAGTTAAAGATGAGTGGAAGAATACTATGGAAGCTGAGTGACATCATATTGATGTTGAGTGCTAGTATTCATGTTAGATCATAGATTTGACAAATTTGAGTTGACTATTTTATTTTCTTCAATTGCGTAAAGTGCATGGAAGATTACTATGATGAGTTGGTGGCACAAAATTCAAGGTAAATCATTTTGAGGAAAATTTAAGGAAGATTGAAGAAGAAGTTCCTAGAGAAACCAAATAGAAATGTGGATAGATTCATTGAATCCAACCTAATCCTACCTAAACCTAAAATGGATGATTGAGGTTAAATGGAAAAAGATCTTAAATCTCTATTTCTAAGAGAGTTGGTCAAAAAAAAAGGTTGTCATGTGCGAGAACCTAAGGAAGACAAGGAGTCTAGGGTATCGCTTCATTCAGTGGCCAAATAGAAGAGACTAATATTGGCAAGCAAAGCAAGAAGGCTTAAGAGTATGAATTCTTGAAGGGTGAATAAGCTATTAGAGTTGAAGTGTGTGAAAGAAAAGAAAAATGGAGAACTGAAATAGAGATTTGTAATCTACAAGTGATTTTTAATTTGTTATCAAATCAAGCCTTACTATTATTTTTTAATCATTGTATCAATCTAGAGTAAATTATTTGGATTAAAGTTGACCTAACAATCATTTGTAAATCCTTTAACCGGTTAACATTCCAAGTGAATGATCTAAATTCCTCTAAAAAGGCTCACTCCTAATAGGAAGATTGAAATTCTCTAACCAGGTCACATTAATAGTGTGTATTGTAACCTTTAATAAGGTTGGCCTTTCATAGGACATCACTTCAAAAGAGTGAGAATTAGTAGCATGTTACTAGTGATTTTTCCCAAATTTGGTTTCCATGTAAAATCCATGTGTCAAATGTGTTATTGAATCTGTTATGTTTCATGTTTACATTTCTACAAAGCTGGTTTGACCTAGGATAGTAACCTACAAAGTTTAAGTATTGTATTATCTAATGGATGCATGCATAAAAAAATTTTATGGATATGGGTTCACTAAGTTGGGAAAAGTTTTATGTGTACATTTGACAATTGGTATCAGCTCCTTCTACTTAAGAGGACTACTTTGAAGGTACTAGAAGCAAAAGATCAAGATGTCAAAAAGAGAGGTAGCCAATCTTAACAAGGAAAACTTCCTTGCATGTAAAAGTCTCATGAAGCTACACCTAGGAGGTCTTGGAGATCATGCACAATCTACCATTATCACTGAGCATGTCAATCCTATTGGAGCCCTAACTACTAAAGATCTAAAAAAGAAGAAGGAATGTAACTAGACAATATTGGAGATTGCCTCTGCCCTAAGTTATTTTGAGTTTAATGACATCAAGGGTTGTGCTTTTGCAAAGAAGATGTGGGATGTTCTTCATACTATTTATGGAGGAGACACAAATGTTTGGAGAGACAAATCTGAAATTCTTAGAGGTAAGTTCAATGACATGAGGATGTAAGAAGGTGAGAATTTTGCTCGATATTGCTCTAGAATAAAAGATGTTAATTCTATATGAGGAGCTAATGGTATTATTAATAATGATATTGTATTGAGTAAAGTACTGAGAACATTGATCCCCATCTATGATATTAAATTTTCTCCCATGCAAGAATTAATATGTATACCAAGTTCTAATCTAACTTTGGAAGGTTTGGTAGGTAGGCTAACTACCTTTGAGCTCTCTAATTTTAATAATTTCAAACTTGACAATGTTGAATTTGCTTTCAAAGCTAAGCTATCATTGAAGGACCCTAAAGAGAAGAAAAAGGTAAAATATCTTTCTAGTGATAGTGATACAGATAAGGAGGATGTAGAACAACTTGAAGCACTGCTAGCAAGGAGATTTCATAGAGGCAAAGGGAAATTCAAAGGTAAGTTACCTATTAGATGTTTTAATTACAATGAGGTTGGTCATATTGCTGCTAGATGTCCAGAGAAGAAGAACAATAGAAGTGGAGAAAAATACAATAGTAAAAGAGATGAGGACAACAAAGATTACAAAGATAAAAACAAGAAGTCTTGCTATATTGCAGAAGAGGAAACCTAATATGGATCTAATGATCACGATGATGAAGTGGTCTATGTTTCAATGAAGGATGAGGCCATTGCACTAGTGTCATATATGAACAAGAGTGGTAGATGGATCATTGATAGTGGGCATTCATATCAAATGACTAGAGATAAAAGTGAGTTCATTGCCCTAAATTATTATGATGTAAATAGTGTAAGGTTTGGTAATGATGCACCCTATCTGATAAAAGGAAAAGGGTCTATCAAACTCATAGAAAAGATTTTGTGTGACAATGCTTGTTATGTTGAAGGACTTAACTATAATTTTTTGAGTATGTCACAACTAAATAGTTCAGGTTGCAAGGTTGAGTTTGAGAACAAGATAGCTAAGACCTATGACACTAATGGGAAACTAATTGGGAAAGGGGATCAAACTAGAGGTAATCTATTTTATCTTGATATGAATGACATTACTTGTCTTCTTGTACAATTTGATGAAATGTGGTTATGGCCCAAGAGGTTATGTCATGTTAATTTTGATAACTTGGTTAGTGTCAGTGACATGAGAAGAAGTAGATGTCTACCTATATTAAATAAACTTGACAATATGATTTGCAAACAATGTTAGCTAGGCAAGATGACAAAATCTAGTTTTAAGAGTGAGACTCACACCTCTAAAGGAATTTTGAAGATTGTTCACAATGATTTATGTTGACTAATCAAAGTGAAAAGCTACAAGGGTGAGAAGTACATTATGATATTTGTTTATGATTATTCTAGGATGATGACAGTTATGTTTCTGAAATAGAAATCTGATGCTTTCCAAATGTTTAAGTGGTACTTAGCAAGATTTGAGAAGAAGCCAAGTAAAATTTTGAAATGGCTAAGATCTGACACAGGTGGAGAATTTAGATCAAATGATTTTGAGATGTTCTATAATGATAGAGGAATCAAAAGATAGACACCTTCACCTAGGGCCCCTCCAAAAAATGGAATTGCTAAAAGAAGGATCAGATCTATAAAGGAGTGTGCTAGGACACTCATGATGGAGAAGAATGTTGCTTTGAAATACTAGAGAGAGGTTTTAAATCTAATTGTCTATACCTTGCACTGTGTACAAGTCAAGAAAGGTACTCATTCAACACCTTTTGAATTATGGTATTGATACTCACCTAATGTAAAATATTTTAAGTTATTTGGAAGCAATTTTTATATTCTTAAGGATTTTAAGAATGGTAAATTAGATGCTAAAATTGAAGAAGGTATATTCCTTGGCTATTCCACAAGAAGTAAAGCTCATAAGTGTTTAAATACTAACACTAAAAAAGTTGTGGAAAGTGGAAATGTGAAGTTTGGTGAATATATAAAGGTACATGAGGCTAAACCTATGAAGGAACAAAAGGAATGTAGATCTTTTGTATACTTTTATGACAGTATGTTTTCTGATGAAAATGTTGTAAATCATGTTGCAAATCAACAATAAGTTTTAGTGATTTTCGAGTGACACACAATGAATGTTAACTTACATTCAGGAACCGAGCTATAGCCAAGAGCTAAGTTGTAGACTTAAGCAAAGACACATTCTAATTATGAGATTAGCCTACATGAAAGAAATGTAGAATTACCTAATAGAGAAGTACATAGTGATTCACAAGTTGACGGACCTAATGAGGAAAGTAGAGCATATCCAAGATTGTCAAAGTATGTCAAGACACATCACCATGTTGAACAAAGTATTGGAGATAGAGATGCTAGACCAATGAAAAAGAATAATTTAAGAAATGATACATGTTTGATAAGCATGCATGAACCTAAGTCAGTGAAAGATACCTTAGAGAATAAGGACTATAGTAAAGTCATGAATGAAAAGATTGAACAAATTGGGAAGAACTCAAAATGGACTCTAGTTCCTAGACCAAAGGATAAGCATTTGATTGGAACCAAGTGAGTGTATAGAAACAAGTTAGATGAAAATGGTTAAGTCACAAGAAATAAGGAAAGATTAGTTTGCAAGGTGTATGCACAAGGAGAAGGAATTGAATATGGAGAGACATGTGCCCCTATTGCAAGATTGAAAGGAGTAAGAAATATGCATTCTTACTCTGCATACAAAGGTTTCAAAGTTTATCAGATGGATTTGAAATCTACATTTCTAAATGGCATATTAGAAGAAGAGGTCTATATAGAATAGCCAGAAGGATTTGTTTATGCTAACAACAAGAACATGGTATGTAGACTACATAAAGCTTTATATGGTTTAAAGAAAGCACCAAGAGCATGGTATGAAAGGCTTCACAATTAACTTATGAAGATTGATTTGAGAGGACTGGTGATAACAACAATATGTACTTAAAGATAGGATGTAAAGGTATTTTACTAGCTGAATTTTTTGTTGACAGTATCATATTTGGAGGTCAAGATGGACTATTTAAGGTATTTACAAATGAAATGAAGAAATAATTTGAGATGTCTATATTTGGAGAAATCAAGTTCTTTGTTGGTTTGCAAGTATATCAGATGAAATATGGTATATACATCACTCTGTCTAAGTATGTAAAGGAAATATTGGACAAAATTGGAATGGAAGATTCAAAAATAGTTAGCACACCTATAGTGATAGGACAAAAGTTGTCAAAGAATGATGATTTAGTTGATGTGAATCAAACATTGTACAGGTATATGATTGGCAAATTACAATATGTAGTGCATAGCAAACCTCATATTACAATATCTATTGGTGTTGTTGTAAGATTCTCTTCTAATCCTAAGGAGAACCATTTGATGGTTGTTAAGAGAATAATGAGATATCTAAAATGAACATAAGACTATGGTCTATACTACATGAAAAATGAAAAGTTTGAGTTAAGAGCCTAGACTAGTGTTGACTGGGCTAGAAACATTGATGATAGAAATAGCACTAGTGGAGGAACATTTCACATCATTTCACCCCTAGCATCATTTTTCTATGACATTTCTCTTTGCATCCTCATTTCATCCATTCCAATTCCTCATTTTTATTTCATATTCATTCTTATTTATTTTCATCTTTATTTATATTTTTATATTATTTCATATCCACTTCATTAGTTCATTTCTCATTTTTTATTTTCACTTTCTTCTTTCATAATCTTCCATCTTCATCACATATCACACATTAGACACTTTCTTTTTATTTCTATCATTTTCGTCCATTTTTCAATTTCATTTCACTAGTATCATTTTCACTCTTCTATTTTGTCTTTTGGTTTTGATTCCATTTCATTTTATTTTTATGCTTCATTTCATTTATGCCCTTCATCACATATCATTACAATTCATTTATGCATTTCATTACATCATATTTCATTATCATCTATTCCATTGTTTTATTTTTTATATCACGTCATTACATTTCATTTCATTTCATCATCACATTTCATTTGAGATATTTCCTTTACATGAATTTCATTACATTCATTTTTATTTCATCACATATCATTACATTTCATTTTCTCACATTTCATCGCATTTCATTACATTCTATTTCTTTTTTACATTTCATTACATCACATTTCATTCACACATCTCATTAGCACATTTCATTCATACATGTCATTTATCTACTTCATTTCTATATTCATTATCCACATACCATTTCACTACATTAAGCATCTATACACTACATTCATCATCCATATTACATCGACATCTAAAACTATCATATAAATTTAATCATAACATCAGATATATAAAGTCCATGTTATCACAATTGCACAAGTTTGAACATCAAAAAGCTCAAATAATCATATATCAAAAGTTTGAGTCATCATCAACATCAATAATGTAATACAACATGATACACAAATCAACCCTATGTCTCCCCACCTGCATCATTTGTATGTGACTGATTGGGAGGTCCCTACTCATTGGGGGCATTCCTCCCATCTCGAGGAGCCTGCTCTGTTACCTATGTATCCAATGGCATCGAAATAGTCATGGCCATTTGACTCATAGTAGCCTCATCTATCCTCAATGGTGGTGATGGCATTGGAGGCCATGGTGTCATTGCAGCTATAAAATCCTACACCATACTCATCAACTTTCTCATCCATACCTCCATAGAGCTCATTTGAGCCTCTATGTCTCATGACTCAACTAATCTTTCTGGCAGTAGCTGCCCATGTGACAGTATCTACTACTACCCCTGTGGCTATTGTTGGTGTAAAAAGTATTTACTTTTAACACTTGCTTAAGTTTACTTAGGTTAGTACATTAGTTTATTATTTTTCATTATTTTATTGTTTTTATTTGTGAGACACTTAGGAGTTTGTGCACCTTTTAGAGTTGTCATGTTGACAACACAAGAGTACGCAAATCTATTAAAGCACATGGTGTCTACAACACTGTTTTGTGTGTCACACCCTTGTAGGCTTATCCTCTCATCACCGCACTTACTTCCATGCTTAATGGAGGATAACCCATATTTGGTGGACATGTGCTTGGTTGTATGACACATCATGGTGCTGATTACAAGACATTCTAGATGTATCTCAGAGCCCTTTATATATAGGCACTCCTAGTGTACTTTTACATTGCATTAATTATGACATTGTCATTCTGATCATACTCTCTCTCTCTCTCTTTGGTCTACTATGTGCTTGTGTTTGAGTTCTTAGTTCAGAGTGAATTTTTCCCTTACAAAAATTCTTACATGGTATAAGAGTGACTTGGAGACTTTCTCATCACATAGTCATTTGACACCATGCTTGCTTCATCACCTCAACCCAAATCTGGAGTGATGCAAAAATTAGGAGCATCTAGAGCCAGATCTAACCTCGCCATTGCATCCAAAATTTTGAACCATTGAAAATTGACTATAAACTTGGCTACCTTGGCCTAAAGTCGACCGTGAGGCAAAAAATTTTTGTAAATCGAAACTCGGAGGCCCCAATTTGCAGTATGGGTATGATCTTATTTTCAGATCTTTGATTTAATTTTCGGATTTGTAATTTTAAATTCTTTGTTCTTTGAATTTTTTAACTGTATTTTTTTGAAATTTTTTAGCCCTACAGGCTGGTTGCAGAGAAAATTTTAGTAGGTACTGGGCTGTCAGTTCCTTGCCCTGCATGTGGAATATTTCCTTGTTGCAGGGTATATTTTATTTATTTGAAATCAGCCTATACAGTGCATACAAGTGATACTGCATAAATTATTCATAGCAAGCCAAACAATAAATCACAGTGGGAAGACTTCATATTTCCTGGCGATGACTTCTAACCAAATCTCCATCACTGGCGGCAAGCACTTTGCTTTGCTTTGGTTTGCATGGCATATTTCTTTTAAACAAGCGCATAATGTGCAACACGCTGCATGTGGGATTAATCCCAAACTGTCAGTGTCATTTCTTTTTACTTTTCGACTACAATTCTTGAATTTTGTGTGACTCTAATCTTTGGCAGTGTTCAAAACCTTTCTAGGCTACATTTGAAAAAAATTGTCGCAGTCTGCACTTTCTGGCTCCCTAACAATCTACAGAGCCAAAGCCACATTGACTCGGTACTACCACCTCATCCTATGGAAATCAAACTTTTATGCAATGCCACATCAAATTTTGTATGACACGCTATACATTCTATATAGTACAAAAATTTGAGTCAGTGATTGCATCATCTGCCATGTCATCACAGAGCACATTTTTCTTGTTGATGTCATCACTTCACTATCTTAAAATTGTTGACCATTTGATCATCATTTCCAGATGTTTTATAACTATGTTGATGGTCATTTGATCATCAAATTGAGACTCACAGTTTCTCTTCTAGACCCCTCTCCAGATTGCTTTTCATTTTGGTAGCCTAACTTTGTGAGCCCATATCTTGGACATCTGGACTCCGATTCAAGTGCAATTTTTTTTTGAAATTGGGTAAAATTTCTTGAATTTTTTAGTGGTACTATTTTTTTCTAATTTTGGTGCACAAATTTTGCAAAAATTGCATTTCTTGGTGACTGTACCTACATAATCTTGCATTTTATAACTTCAGAAGCTTCATACGGGCACATCTGGTCACTTTTTCAGGTTCTATTTTTTTTGAAAGTGTGTATTTTTTTGTCTACTTTCTAGATCTGAAGTTAGATTCTAGGGTTGTGTGGACCAATTTCTCACTTTTAAAATTAGGCCTTCTTTGGCATTGTAAAGCTTTGATTCTTTTTCAAAATTGTTGTAAATCTAAGCTATAGTGTTTAAGTGAAAAATTTAAGCCTTATAAGGCAGTTGTAAAAGAAAAATTAGAAAGTCCACTTTGTTCATTTTGACAAGTGGCCCATTGTGAACACACTACTTATAAAGTGCCAACAGCATCATTTTTTTTTGGGAGGGGGGGGGTTTGATTAAGTGGAAAGGGGGGGGGGGGGGGTGTACAGTGTTTTTTGTGTCTTTATTTTGTGCTCTTTCATTTCAGTATCATGGGTTTTAAATGTCCTCCTCTAACTTCACGCAACTATTCTACATGGAAAGATATTGCATGGAGTAGATTAATGGAAAAAGGATATAGTCTATATGTTGATGGTACGATTACCAAACCTACTAATGTTAAAGAACTCATTAATTGGAAAAATCAAGACTGATAGGCTTTAGGTATTATCAGGAGTTGTGTACATGGGGATCTTCTCTTTCACATAAAAAATTGTTCAGAATCCAAAGAAGCTTGGGATAAACTTGAATAGTTGTATGGTAAAGTGGATGAAGAAAAGGGATTTCAGATTGAGGATGATCTACTTCTCTTGGATCCTAAGAATTATGACACAATTTAGGATTATATCATCAAAATCAATGAGTATAGGGCACTTCTTAAAGATTGTGGAAATCCCATCAAAGATGACAGGTTGATTCATCACATCCTAAAGAGACTACCCTCTGAGTATGCCAACTTTGTTTCAAGTTTTAATACTCACAGGTTGACTATGGGATCTACTTACCAGAAGCCTTCCTTTGATAGATTTGCAGATATGTTGATTGTTGAACAATCTCACTTGGTGGATTTTGGACTTCTCAAGTCATCTAAGACCAAAGCCTTGGTGGCTAGTAATGATCAAAAATCTAGTCAAGGGGGGAAAAGCAACAACAACAAGAAGTAGTGGAAGCAAAAAACACAATCTGAGACACAACAATCCTACTCTCAACAAGGCAGTTCTTCTTCAAACAAGAAAGGAAGTAATGAAAAGAAGGACAAACTTTTTTTTTCATATTGCAAAAAGCCAAATCATGATGAGCATCATTGCAAGACAAAAAGAATCGATGAGTTAGAAGACCTACTCAAGAAGAACAAGATTTAAGTGCCAGGTACTTCCAAGGATTCAACTCCAACCTCTTTGAAAGGTAAAGGTCAAGCACTTATGGCAAACTCAAATTCTTCTTCAGAATGGATACTTGAGTCAGGTGCCTCTTACCACATGGGTTCTTCAAAGGAATACTTTTCTTCATTGAAGAAGTCAAAGGTACCACACATCTTCATGGGAGATGAGACTAAGATGGAAGTTGAAGGTAAAGGACATGTGGAAATGGAAAATGGGGAATTCAAAGATGTTCTCTACGTTCCAAATATAAGCTCTAATCTCCTATCAGTTTACCAAATCACTCACCTTGGAGATGGTCATAAGGTTGAGTTCCTTCCAGATTCGGTGATGGTGTGAAGTCTCAAAGATGATTCATTGGTTGCAGTTGGGAAAGTCAATGATGACAAGAGGCTTTACTCCTTCTCCCACTTTGTGCCTAAGAATCCTTCCCAAGCCTTGTTAACTCACTCACATTCACAAATCAACTTATGACATGAGTGGTTTGGTCACCTTGACTTTCGCTCTCTTCAGCAACTTTGCTCAAAACACATGGTCAAAGGTCTACCTAATATTAGCTTTTCTAAGTGAGAATGTTTATCATTTTTAGTGGATATGAATCTCAAGGAGAAGTACGATAAAGGGAAGTCTTCTCAAGCTCCAATTGTTCTTTAGCTAGTTCACATGGTATTAGCAAGACCCTTTGTAGTGACTTCAGTCAGCCAAGGCAGCTACATACTCATTTGTTGATGACTTTTTGAGATTCACTTGGGTCTTCTTCCTTCATCATAAGAATGAAGTGGTTCATAAGCTTCAATACTTCAAGACTCATGTTGAACACAAGTCAAGGAAAGCCATCAAAGTATTAAGGGTGGACAGTGAGAACAGATATGTAGATAGAAGACTTCAGAGCTTTTGCAGAATTGAGGGGATTGATCTTTAGAACTCCCCAGCATTTAGTCCACACAAGACCGATGTTTCAACTATGAGCATTAGGACTCTCAAGACCATGGCAAGTTTCAAGATAAAGGCCAAGCCTCTCAATCCTACACTTGAATTTGAATCCATTAGCAGTGCTACTCACATACTTAATAGGTCTCCTCATCCAGCCTTAGATGGCAAGACTCCTTTTGAGGCATGGTGTAGTAGAAAACTAGTTATGAGTCACGTTAGAGTCTTCGATTGTCTAGCATGGGAAAACCTATCCTCCAAAAGTTGCAAGGCACCAGCACCTAGGCCTTGTACTTTCATTGGCTATGAAGACAATGTGAAGGCTTACAGAGTAATAGATCTAGAGACTCATGAGATCTTTGTGGAGAAGGATGTAAATTTTGAGGAAAGTTCACCAAGCTTGTCCTCTACTCCTCTCCACACATCATACATGGTGGAAACTGATAGTGACACCAGTGATAGTGCTTTAATAGATTCAGACACATGGGGTTCTATCAATAGTTGTACTAAGAGGTGACATCAGTCTAGTCCATGTGCTTATATTGCCACAGTGAAAGGTCCAACAAAGCATGGTACATCTATTCTTCCACCTCCAGCTTCAGTTGACTTGGGAGATAGACTTGACGACTTACATCTTCTCATTGATGATGATTCTTCTATAGTTTTTGTGAGGGATCACTCTGAACCTCATGTCCATTCTCTACATGATCAATCTTTCAAGGATGGCATGATTGTGTATCCTTATGAACAACAATTAGTGGAGGTCTCTTTGTCAATTGAGGAGATAGATGGTTTAGTGGAACAGGTTCAACAAACATCCTTGACCGATCTACATTCATTCTTTTCAGCATAGTTGGAATGGGAAAACTTCAGCATTAGTATAGGGATATTTGAGTAGGTTTCAAGGCCAGCACACATCCACAGAGTGTACCTTTACCTTTGTTTCTTCCTAAGGGGATGAACATCATTCTGCATTCTTGGACCAGCTTCTTCATTAGAGCAGCTTTCACTTGTCAACATTCTTCTTTTTGGGGGGGAGCCTATTCTATCTCTCTTCCTTCTTTCATTCTCTTATGTATATGTTGGATGTATGTCATAATGGGGGGTCTTGATTACTCCATCCATTGATGCATCCTCTTTCATCTCTCTTTTTGGGGGAGGGTTTTTCCCATGAGGTTTTCCCTCTTTCCCCGCTTTATGGGAGATTACATTTTCATTACGTACATGGGTACCTAATATGGCCTAGTATCCAAAACCCATTATGCATCTTCATCCTAGTTTGTAAGCTTAAGGGCATTCCCCTAAGTTGCACTTAAGGGGGGGTGTTGGTGTAAATAAGTATTTACTTTTTACACTTACTTAAGTTTACTTAGGTTAATGCATTAGTTTATTATTTTTTATTATTTTATTATTTTTATTTGTGAGACACTTAGGAGTTTGCACACCTTTTTGAGTGTTCATGTTGACAACACAGGAGTACGCAACTCTATTTAAGCACATGGTGTCTACAACACTATTTTGCATGTCACACCCTTGTAGGCTTATCCTCTCATCACCGCACTTACTTTCATGCTTAATGGAGGATAACCCATATCTGGTGAACATGTGCTTGGTTGTATGATACATCATGGTGTTTATTATGAGATATTCTAGATGTATCTCAGAGGCCTTTATATACAGGCACTCCCAATGTACTTTTACATTACATTAATTATGACATTGTCATTATGATCATACTCTCTCTCTCTCTTTGGTCTACTGTATGCTTGTGTTTGAGTTCTTAGTTCCTAGGTGAATTTTTCCCTTAGGAAAATTCTTACAGCTATAAACCTTGTGCACCTAGGATCGAGACCTATTTCTGAGGCCTCTATTGCCTAAAAAACTACACATCATCTGGTAAACTAGTTGTAGCCTGCTCTGTCCTACTCTAACGTATATCATCTTCTCATCAGCTAGACCCTATGGCACTATTGGTACCTCCTCTTATCATGACCCTACCTCATCAATGGACCTCTCTAGGTCTCTCTTTTGCGACCTCTCTTGATCTCTACATTGGGCCCCATACAATAATCTACCACTATGTTAATACTATTTCCCGACCTTACCCTCCATATCTCCCCTATACACTAGCTCTGCCTTTGACTCTACCTCTAGCTCAGCACTAACCCCTACCTTTCCCTTGTCCACCCTCATCATCCCCATCATCCCCTTCACTCGACTACTCCTCAATCCCAGGTATCAACTCTGCCAAATCTATATATCTCAGCAATGGATGCTTATGGAAACATCATGCATAATCTCCCTCCATCCTCACATCTATCTTCCCCTCTATCAAGGCCAAAACCTATGGTGTTGCAATCATCTGCATGAATGCCTCCTAACAGGCCTCATACTCCAAGGTCAACTCCCATACTAGCCTCTTTGATTGCAGCCTCGCATAATGTACTAATCCCTATGACATGTCCTTTGGCTAACCAAACTGTCTCACTACCCTCCTAAAGAAAAATCTCTCTATCACTAAGGGGATCTAGCTAAGAAAAAATCGTGGACAAAAGAAGTATACCAACTCATCATCATCATTAGCCCATGCCTTAGTAAACTTGTATGGACTCCATACAACCTCATCAAGGTCATCCAACATTTGTTGCCAATACTTTATCTTGTCTAGATGGGGTTGAATGATCACATTTGAATAGGTATATATATGGCATCTCCTAAGACCATTGTTGCACACATATTGGCCAAGTAATGGGAAGATTCTCCCATGTCCATATCTATAATAAGATCACACCTACTGATAATGATGAGGCATCAAAATACACAACTTGATGAAACTGATGATATAAGTAGGCCAATATGCAGTTGCCCTAGGAAAACCTTTGCGGCTAATAAATCATATGCTATACTAGGCAGCCCCATCTAACTAGACATCCCCATCCTCATCTATCCAGTAACAAAAACCCTCATATCAATCTAGCCAACACTTCAAAAAAGGCTCATATTGCAGCATCTAAAACCATGGTATGTTGTCATCATCAATATCATCATCCCTCATCACATCTGTGAATATTGTCCCATACACAATCTAATCATAGTAAAAAAGATCTTCAACTATCAAGATCCATAAAATTTGATATACATCCTTGGGATTAATAGTCATCTCCCCTAGGGGCATGTAGAAGGTGTTGTGGTTTGAGTGTCACTGCTTGGCCACAGTTGTCAATAAACCTCTGTTCACTCAGAACTAAGGCATCTATAGTAGATAAGTAAAACCACATCTATCAATCACCTAACACTCTACCATAGACAATCTACCTATCAACTTTAAGGTCCATGGGTATAGTCCCCAAACCATGTGCTTCTGCCCATGTACCTCTTTCATCAAACAATCAAACAATGACATCAATCTTTCATAATGAGTGATAATCCTACATTAATCAATTTCAAACATCAAGCTATCCAACTAATGGTTCTACCTTGAACCTATTATTTTTCCTATCCCATATCTAGAGATGGACATGTTTAATTTTCCCTACTCTATATTCAGAGGAGGGGCACTTTTGTTTATCTACCATCCCTTGTTGATCTTACACATCACTTTGTGACCACAAGATCACTAATGTTTGACTTGTTATGTAAGTTCAAAATCATCTTAGGGTTCTATCCTACACTTTGAGAAATTTTGTACACATTTGCATCTAGTTATGCAGCCATCCTACTATTTGACACACCTAGACCTAGCCTTATATGCTATCTAACCCACTAAAAGTGCTAAAAAAAGACATCAAATACAATACAATGCCTAATTTACTCATTCAACAAATAAATCTATTCAAAAATTTAAGAATCCATGTGTAAATTCAAAAATCTTAAACAACAAAGGATCTCAATGACTCAGTGAGGCACCATAGTCAGTCAGATGCTCATATCTACAACCCTTCTCGAACCTATGCTCTCATAATGGGACAACCATCCTTGCTAGCTCAAAGCTCCAAGATGACAAAATGTAAAAGGAGAGTGTAAAAATGACAAGGGTAAAAGGTATTTTGGCCTATTTAACCCTCCTTAGGGAATTTTATGACATTTTCAAACATTATAAGCCCTTTTTAAAGCCTTTTGACCCATTTCCACAAATAGGGTATTATTCAAACATCACCTATGCGACCTACATCCACTCAAATTTCCTATCAAGTGTTTTAGAAATAAAATTGGACTCTTCATATTTTTCAACATCCAATTTTTCAGTTTCATTTATGAGGGGTCAATATACTCATTTCACATTGGGGCTTCAAAAATTTACCAAATATAAAAAATGTTCTACCCGAGCCAAAATTTCAATATCAAATAAAATTAAGGAATCCAAGAAAATAATCTTAAATAAAGTATATTTAATCATTAGCAATTAGACATCATATCAACCTCAAGTTAGCAAAACACCATCAATCAAACATTCAGTCATCAAAATTTGACCTAAAATCAAAAAATCAAGATAATCTTTGAACTATATGCTCTACATATTAGCTCAAGTAGGGGCATTTGTAAACACCTTAAAATTGGCAAAGACCCAAAAAACAATGTAAAATTTGATCAAAAGATGCAAATTAAGGACAAAATCATAGGAAAACAATAGAGTTTAAAATCAATTGTTACATCAAGTCATTAATCAATCAAATCACTTATCAAATCAAAAAATACCTAAATCATGTTAAAAAGAGGAAAACCAATTCATGACATCATAAAATGAAATTTAAAAAAAATAGGAAAAAGGAAAAGAAAAAATTGAAAATAAATGGAACATTTAATAAATGAATAAAATCCATTTATCCTCTCAAAAGTGAAAAATCCTCTTTTATCCTCACAAACTAAGTCTATTGGACTTTTCCTCTTGGTACCTTATGAGATATTTGTAGTTTCACCACTACCCTCCAATCAAAAGTAAAATCTTGATCCTTACCCCAACCACCTTCTGAAATCCTATAAATAGGAGGAAAATTCAAGAGCAAAGGACCCATCTTTTAGGCATCTACACTATAGGCACATTTAGAGTTATCACCTCTTTTAGCATTGTTAATATAGTGAATTCATGTCATTTGATATCATTTTAGCATTCATTTCATGTCCTTTAATATCATTTAGGCTTACATATGCACATGTTTCTAACATTCTAGTGTTATTATTTTCACATAATTTTTATTTTCATATAGATCTAGCATATACTTTGATAGATCTAAATTTATAGCATATTCCCATTCTAGAATTGTCACTAAGATGTTGACTTGAGAGAAATCTTAGCAGTTGTAGTTGGGAAAACATGGGATGGTCATGGAGTCTTTGTTTAATAGTGATATATTGGGTTTAGAATAGTTCATTATTACTATTATTACTCTTTCAATTAAGGTCTCATGAATACATGATTCCATCGTGTATAATCTCCATAAAGGAATCATGGCCGAAGAGTTGAAAGTGTGACAGAAGGGGGTTTTAGATCCCTCTGGAGAATAGTACAACCATGGTAAGAGGAGTTACAAAGATAAATTAATATTATGGAAAGAGACAAAAGTGATGATAAATTTGAAGATGAAGCATAAGTTAAATCATGTGGCAACAAAAGTAGCTAGGGAGCTTGAGGATGATAGGTTTTTTTAGGGTCATTTCCAAGACTAGAAAGAGACTCAAGATTGAAGTCCCTACATTTTTAAGTAAATCTTAACCCAAAGGAACTGATCAAATATATTAATGATCTAAAATAATATTTTTAGTATGAAGATATCAAAGCTCCTAAGAGGTTTAAATTTGTGAAGGCCGAATTGGATGATCAAGCAAAAAATTGTGGTAGGAGATTTAGTTAGAGAGAAATAGAAGAGGAAAGGAGAAAATTAGAGGATGGTATCAAATGGTGGAGAAATTGAAGAGGTAATTAATTCTTGTTGATTATAAGGTTGACCTATTGAATAAAATACAAGGGCTAAACAAAGTGCAAACATCTATTGAGGAATATACAAAAGAGTTCTATGTATTCGTCATCAAAATAAGCCATATATAAGCTAATAAGAAAGGGTTTGTTTATTATGTTAATGGGTTAATGATGCAAAAGAGTCTAGGGTTATGCCAATTAACTACTTCTAAATAAGATTCTAATATTGAATCATCCAATGATCCTTTTTTCTTGTCTTTTTCACCAATCCAAGCCTCCAAGACTCTTCACCCAACTTGCCCCCTAGGTATAGTTGGTTTTGTGTAGGCTTAGTCTCCATTTTAAGGTATTAGTCCCATTAGCCCTTCCTCCCCTTAGAACCATAACCCTTTCTTAGGATCTTGTTCTCACACTCCCTTGGAGTCTTCTAATGGTTTAGGTACCCTCCATAACCTTCCTAACCTTATTCAATACTCTTAGTAACATCAAGAAGCATAGAAAAATCACTATCTTCAAATAGGGTTAATTAGGCCTATTAGCTTCTAGCTCTAGTAACCCTATTTTTTACCAATACCCAAAATTATTCAAAAAAACCACATGAGAAACCCTAGGAATCTTAAATCTATTAACTAACACTACAAGATTACAAAATTTTAGAGTTACAAAACACCCACAACCCTATTCTCCCTCAACCCCTAGTTTCTAGCCTATTTTTTAGACCTCTAGACTAGTCATCACTAAAAATATTCTAACTTCTTCCAAAATTTTAATCAACCTTCCATTCCACTTACATATTCAAGGTATCCTCCTAGGGCTTCTATAAATTCTACTGGTTTTACTGAAACTAGTCATGGGTGTGTTTTGTAATAATATACTAAATCTATCCTAGCTTGCTTACTCCTAGCAGTTAGCCTAGGGCATCAATCCATGTCAAGGTAATCAAAGAAAAAAATGAAGAAAAAACACTATGTACAATTTTTAACCTATCATCCCACAAGGTTTCAGCCATTTTTCACCATGGATGGTTAGGTTAGAGTCATATTTGTAGAAACAATGTTGTGAAGGAAGTTCTCAGACCAGTCAACAAGAAAATGCTACAACTTTCTAATCCAAAACTTTAATCAAATTTTTTATATGAAAAATAACAATGAAATACTATTCTAAAAGAATCATAAACCTGATCTCCTATGCTAATCTATACACTATAACATTAAACAATGAAAACTTGTTAAACTGTTTATATAGCAGGTCCACACATGCATAATCTAACTAAAAAACCTTCCAAACTTCCAAAGTATGATCCTCATGATCAAATACCCAAGCGTGGGTAGTTGCAACTACCCAAACTACCATTTGCAACTTTTTTACAAAAATTGCAAAAGTTGCTCAAGCCACTTTTGAGAAATTTTTGCTCTTTACAACTTTTGGTCAAATGGGTCCACCTAGGACCATTATATGACCCTAGATAAGATACCGAGGACCTATTTATGAAATCAAGAACCTTAGTTGTCCATCCCTAATCAAATTTTACCTATTGAGCAACTTTTGAGCAACCTAGAACCTAGTGAGCAATTTGGCTCTACACTTGGACTAGTTGCACTCCAAGGACTCTTGGAACTTATTTATCACACACACACCTAACTAACCTCTAACAACTCAAAAAATCAAAATTAGGGAGGTTCCCTACACTATACTCTTGTGGTAAAAATAATTCAATTCCTTTGAGTTAAGACATCTACAATAGTGACCCCATGCTTCAGTATGTCTACTTTAGTCATCCAAGTGGCTTCAGCATCTAGTAGTCCCTTATATTTCATGAAATAGGTCTTGCAGGTGCCCTTCCTAGTCTTCTTGATCACCTTATAATCTGCTATTATGTCTTGTTTCAAAGGTAGGGGAGTTGGCAAGTCTTGAACCCAATCTATTTCTTCCAAGTCTGCAAGAGTGTGTGGATCAATAGTAGCCTGAGTACCTCAGTAAGGAAACAAGTCACATACATTGAAAATGGGTGAAATCCCCAAATTAGGAGGAAGTTCAACTTCATAAGCATTGTTTCCAAATTTGTGCAAGATTTTAAGAGGTCATGTCTTCTTGATCAACAACTTAGTTAGTTGTCCCTTTGGTAGTCCCTCCTTTTTGAGGTATGCAAGTACCAGATCTCCCACCTTAAACTGCAAGTTCCTCCTTGTTTTATTTTCCCTTACCTTGTACTTTTCCCCTTTATTTTGTAATGTCTTTCTAACTAGTTCATGTAGCTCTTTCATTTTTTCTACAAATGACTCTCCTTGTGCACTCATGTTGTCATGTATACTAAGGCCCCTCAATTCCAATATCCCCCTAGGGTAAGTCCCATATATAATTTTAAAGGGGATCATACCAGTACTCCTATTAATGGAATCATTATAATTAAACTCTACTTGCCCTATGATATGATCCCATGATTGACCATGTTGTTTGGTCAAACACCTTAAGAGGTTGCCCAAACATCTATTCAATACCTCATTTTTCCCATCAGACTAAGGATGGTAAGCTAAAGAAAAGGATAGATTGGTTCCAAACATCTTCCAAAGGGTCCTCCAAAAGTGCCCTATAAATTTTTTGTCTCTATCACTCATTATGTTGAGTGAAAAACCATGGATTCTAATTATATCTCTAAAGAACAAACCTTCTATATGTGAAGCATCATTTATTTTATTGCATGGGATGAAGTGTTCCATCTTTGTAAAATGATCCAAAACCACAAATGCATTGTTATGCCCTCTGGATGTTTTAGGGAGTCCTAAAACAAAGTCCATACTCAAGCACTCCCATGGCCTTTGTGGTATGGTGAGTGATTGGTATAACCTTGCATCGTTGTTATGTCTTTTAGCCCTCTGACACATGACACTACTCCACAAACCTTCTTACATGAGTTTTCAAACTAGGCCAATGATAGTACCTAGTGACTTGTTCAAGGGTCTTGTCCACTCCAAAGTGTCCCCCTAAACTACCTTCATTTTTCTCCTTAGTTATGTTCTCCCTCATGAAACATTGTGGAATGCACAATAGGTGTCCTTTGAATAACAAACCTTCCTACAGCATGTAATCAATAAAATCTACTTAAAAACCTTTCTTTAATTTTTCACATACCTCATAGGTTTCTTTGAAGTCCTTGTCCTCCTTGTAGAGGTCTCTAAGATCCTCCATTCTCACACTCTACAATTGGATCTCTTGGATGTCTATGACTCTTCTGTTGAAAGCATTAGCAACCTTGTTTCTCACACCTTTCTTATCCTTGATCACAAAGGTGTATGCCTTCAAATATTCCACCCACTTGAGGTGTCTTCAATTTAGTTTCACCTACCCATTCAATAAGCTAGGGGCATGGTTATCTATATCAACCATAAATTCTTTTGGTAGGAGGTAGTGCCTCCACTTTTTCAAGGCTTGGACCATTGCATATAATTCAAGGTCATAAGTAGACTACCTTTTTGACAATTGGCTATATGTATATATGTAAATATTGTCATTAATGGCAACACATGATGTACATACTTGTAGTAAACCTCAGAGATAAAGGTACTTAGATTTTTGGTACTCAAAAAATTATCTAAGTATGAAAATGGTTTACAAAAGTACATTGTTTTATATGTAAAAAAATTTTTACATCATATTATGACTAGTGAGATTAGATGGAGATAGTATACATGTTTTTTATGATGTATATAACCTTGTACATTAGTAAAAATAGTACAAAAGAAAGATAATTAAGATGTACAAGGCATCAGAATGAAAGGTAAAGGAATTATTTTGTTTACAAAATAATTAGTTGACCAATTAGGGCTGACATCCTAGATGTTTACTCTAAATTGGAAAAGCATATTGTGGTCTTAGCCAACCTAGAAGAAATTTTTGAAAAGGCATGGTATTTATGCAAATGAAATCTTCTGGGATTAAATTTTTTCTTTATGTGAAAGTGACATGCAAACTTTTTGCAAAGCAATATATGCAAATTTTTTGACAACCTAATTTTGTGATTTAAGATCGAGCTGAGATTAGAGATCAACTGAGAAGAAGTCGTAGCATCTATACTTCTATATTTGAGGAACATAAAGTTTAGTTGTTTTTTTGAGTAGTGAGCTCTTCTTGCATACATTATACTGCAACTCCTAACAGGATTGGAATCTCCTAACAGGGATTCAAAGTCTCCTAATAGGGACTCTATATATTGAATTTTCTTATTTACTTCTAACAGGGTCCATCCTCTAACAAGGAGCATATATATTAGTATATCTTTATTAACATCATTCCCACTAGGGTTTTCCCTTGGCCAAGGTTTCCCTAGTTAAAAAAATATGGTGTTATAAGTTCTCTTTGTGTATGGTTACTTTTATTGTTCATCATTTTTTGTTTAATTTCTTATGCATGGTTCAAAGTATTTAATAATATCCAGTTGGCAAAATTTTTTTGTAAAATACTGATTCACCCCACCCCACTCTCAGTATTCTCTATTTCCAACAATTGGTATCAGAGCACAGTTACTCAAAAGAGGCTTAATATCTTGAGTAAGATCCCTATGGATATGGAACAATTGATGAAGAACCTTGAAGAGGCACTTGAAAAAATTGATCTCCTTACTAAAGAAAGAGATAAGCTAAAGAATAGATATGAAGACTCTAAAGTATACATTGGACAACTCAAGCACAAGATTGAACATCTAAAATCCAAGCCTGAATCTACTAATTTTAAACTAGTGATGATGAATATTCAAAGCTCAAAATAGAGTACAAGATCTTGAAGCATGAGTTGAAGATTACTAATCTGAAGTTAAGTTTGAAGAGTGATCCTAAAAAATTTGAATCTAAATTGAAGACTAAAAATTTAGATCTTAGATCCAATCTAGCAAAGTTGCTATCTGAGATTGAAGCATAAAGAGCAAATCATGAAGAACTTCAAAAATACCACACTATTATGAAAGGTGAACTAACTCAAAGCAAGGTACAACTTGAAAAGCTTTATTCTAGTAGAGAAAATCTTGATGAATCTATGTCAATACAAAGACCTGCCTATGATATGATTGGCCTTGGTTACATAGTTGATATGCCCGCAAAGAAACCTAAAAATGGACCAAAGACTTGAAAGAAAAAGATAAATTTGATGACAAGATTAAATCCAATCAATCTTATGATAAATCTAAAGAAGTTGGACCAGAGGAGGAAACTAAGAAATAGGATGAACCTAAGCAAGTGGAATCTCCTAAGGAAACTAGGTATAAATTTAGAGGTAAGTTTTTTTTCATATAATGAAATAGGTCATATGAAAATAAATTGTACAAATAAGTCATTTAATCATGTTAAAAAAATTTATTGTCATAATTATCATGGTATGGGTCATAAAGAAATTGATTGTATGAAGCCTAAATTGATAATGATAAAAGGAATAGAAAAATGTTTGCAAATACTAACCCTATAGATAGAAGAAGATCTAATGAGAGGACATCAAGAGAAAGAAGATGGTTTGATGAAAGAAAGAAGATCATGTGTTATAAGTGTAACAAATTTGGACACATAGCCCAGAATTGTCAAGCACTTATTGATCAATAGAATCCTAGAAGAAAAACCCTAGTATGTCAATTATGCAAAAACTTTAGACATACAACAAAGTACTATAGAATGGACAGAAGCAACAATGGAATAAACTTTAGAAATGACAAAAGGATTCATGAAAGAAACTTTAGGAATATAAGCAATAGTGGAAGAAAATTTGAGAAGAACTTGATGAGACATTTGTAAAAGGATTAAATAATTATGAGGAAAAGTTAGATGATGCAAAGATAGAAATATTGAAGTCAAGAATTGATTTGATTCAATTAAGTTGAATTAAGCTTGCACTAGAACTCGACACTCTAGGTAGAAATAGAATAGTGAGTAGTGAGGATGGGAAAAGGTGTATCTAGATGAGTCTAGACTATGGTTAAGCTCACTAGGAATTTGGAGCTTTTAGTAACAAGTTATGAAGGAAATAAGAGTTATTGCTGTAAATAAAGAATGTTGATTCTAAAACAATAGATGGAATCTATGTTTTTATAATGAATTTCATGAAGAAAATTTTTTTGAAGCATTTTTATGATGGATGGAAGCTATGATTAACCTCAGATAGCATCTGAAGATCAAACAGATGGTCTTGAGTAGATATTTGATTTCATAATGAAAATAATAGCTTTTTCAAGTAAGTGAAGTATGCAATTAATGCAATTTCAAGGTGGATAAAAGGAGAAAAAAACATAATTATTTCCACATTGCAAATCATTTCAGAAGATTAGAGCATACAGAAGCAATTTGTGAAGGCAATTTTGAGCAAAAACCTACTTTGAAAAAGGTATTTTTATCGTTTCTCATGTAGAATTTGTTGGATAAATTTCTATTTGGTGTAATTATGGATATGTCAGTAGTTTAGGATTTTGAGAATGTTGATAGACCCAAAGTGAATGTTGTTCCTATGAAAACCTTAGAGGAAAACCCTAATTCAGCTTTATCTATTACTCTAAATAATTGAGTATATTTGGAAGATGTAGGAAGTTACTTGTCTAGTAAATTTGAAAATATTGGAGGAGAATTCATGAACAAAGATATGGAAATTTTTTTCAATCATGATATGACTATAAAGGTTGGATACGAACATCTAAAGGATTTAGACTTAGTCAGATATTACTTTTACCGTGAACTTGATTCTAAAGAATGGACTCAGTTTATATTAAGAAAAAATCACAATGGAAATATTTGGATGGGAGAAGATGTAGTTGATCTTTCTACTAACCTTATACATGAGGTTACTATTCTTATTAAACAAGGTGGTGTACCCATTGGAGAGAAACTAGTTAAGAAGAAGGTGGAACTTAACACCAAAGTAGTTTATAATGGTAAGGCAATGGTTATCAGCACCATTAGACAACATGATATGAGATTCTTGACTAGAAATCATTGCATAATCTATTTGTGCAAGTTCAAAAAGTGATGAGTTGTTAGCAAGTTTCATTTATGTAGTTTATAATATGTGTGTTGAGAAAGAACAAGTGAATTTAAGTGAGATTTTTAGAGTACAACTCCTTGAGAATTTGAAAAGAATTAAGAGGACTAAGAATGGTGTATTTTGATTTTAGTCTCAAATTAATCACATTTTATTTCATGTACTTAAGATATTTCCATTTCTATCAATTACTAATATTATGAGTAGTGAAAGATGCACTATGGACAAGATATCAAATGTGTGCAGAAGGCATCCTACAGAGAAAATATTGGATAGTGGAAATCTTATTATGATGACATTTCAGAATGAGATAAAACAAAGATTTAGAATTGCACCTACAACTATTGATATATTTAAGAATGATATATGGTTTATGGTGGATACAGATCTAACTTATATTGAAGCAGTAGAACTAAGGAAAACATTTCTTGAGCCCTTAGATTATGAATTAAGTGATGATGTAGCTATAGATTACATTGATTTAATGTTGAAATCCAAAATATATCAAGCTTCATACAGATTTGGAACTTATGAGGAGGTAAATCAATAAATCTACTAGGCATCATTAGAGAAATCATCTCATAAGAAAGTTTAGAATATGGTGAAGAAAGCACTAAGTTAGGCCAGTATCACAGAAAGTGAGTCCCGAGTAGTAAGAAAAATGATCTCCAGAATGAAACATATTTGTGAACAAGGTGTGATGTATATGACACCCCTATCAGTTGGTAAAGAATTTGGTGTATTTATTGTAGAAACTCCTATAGAATAGAGAATTCCATATGTTATTGTATGAGTAGAGTAACCTAGTGAACCTAAGAGGAAGTCTAAGAGGTTAGTAGAAGTTGAGACTCACAAAGAAAAGATATTCAAGCAACAAGATACTAGACTTGGCAAAGGGAAGAAGGAATTATTGACAATTGAATATTTCAATGAGGAAGAAGTAGAAGAAGAAGAAGTCAAACAACCAGAAAAGGTTATAGTTTCCAAGCAGCTAATAGGTAAGACAAGGAAACCATGGAAATTAAAGATAGAGAAAATCAACACAGCCATTGTCAACAAAGGAAACTTTGTGCAGATGAACAAGTTCTATAATTTATACAATGATATTGAGAAGGAATAGATAGATATCTCTACTATGAGATATTTGATTCTTAATAACTTGAAACTTGAGAGTATTAAAGGCATGATGAATCAAAAAGTCTAGGATAGACTTATAGCTAACAAGGTACTAGTTCGTGAAGAAGACATAGAACTTCAAAATTCAATGCTAAGAACTATGTGCAAGACAAATGATGAAGAAGAAATCAAGAAATTGATGAAGATACTAGCATCTTACTTGCGAAGTAAGATAAGGCCATTTTTGTTCATGGGAGGAGAAAATAATGTTATAAGAAGTGAAACTACAGAAAGCATCAATGAAATGATGAGTGAGTTAAAGGTAGAACCTAGAACTATAGAGAAAAATTTTGAAGTATCAGTAAGTGGTGATACTATGCAGATTGAGCAACCAAATGTTACTATTAACATTGATGAAAATCCTTTCAATCAGCTTGAATCTTATTCAGAAGATATTTAGGATTAGTTGAGACTAATTGTGTTAGAAATTTATTCAATACTCCCCTCAGGATTCATGACAAGGGGTTAACTACTTCTTGTGTAGTATAAGTTGAGTGTTTGTATCAAGCATTCATAGATTAGTCTTTGGTGCAACAAAAACCCCACTCTAAAAAGTGGTATCAGAGCTTGGTCATAGGTTTGAATCCTCAAACCCTCAAGTAATGCTGAGGAGGAGATTGTTGGAAATTTATTCAAAACTCCCCTCAAGATTCATGACAAGGGCTTTACCTCCTCCTACGTACTATAAGTTGAGTGGTTGTATTGAGCATTGATAGATTGGTCTTTAAGTAATGCTGAGGGGGAGATTGTTGGAAATTTATTCAAAAATCCCCTCAAGATTCATGACAAGGGATTTACCTCCTCCTACGTACTATAAGTTGAGTGGTTGTATTGAGCATTGATAGATTGGTCTTTTGGTGCAACGAAAACCCCACTCTAATAAATTTAACAAGAGAAAAGATAGCTAGAAGAAGAAAAGAAAAAAATTGAAAGAAGCCAAGTTCAAATTGCTTGAGGAGAAGAAGCAAAAAGAAGAAGAAAAGAGGGGAGAAAAAGAAAGAAAGGAAAAAGAAAGAAAAGAAAGAGAGGAAAAAGAAGAAGAAGAGAGAAAATAAAAGAATCTTTAGGATCAGTTGAGACTAATTGTGTTGGAAATTTATTCAATACTCCCCTCAAGATTCATGACAAGGGGTTAACTACTTCTTGTGTAGTATAAGTTGAGTGTTTGTATCAAGCATTCATAGATCAGTCTTTGGTGCAAAAAAACCCCACTCTAACAAGTGGTATCAGAGCTTGGTCATAGGTTTGAATCCTCAAACCCTCAAGTAATGTTGAGGGGGAGATTGTTGGAAATTTATTCAAAACTCCCCTCAAGATTCATGAAAAGGGCTTTACCTTCTCCTGCGTACTATAAGTTGAGTGGTTGTATTGAGCATTGATAGATTGGTCTTTTGGTGCAATGAAAACCCCACTCTAATAAATTGAACAAGAGAAAAGACAGCTAGAAGAAGAAAAGAAAAAAATTGAAAGAAGCCAAGTTCAAATTGCTTGAGGAGAAGAAGAAAAAAGAAGAAGAAAAGAGGGGAGAAAAATAAAGAAAGGAAAAAGAAAGAAAAGAAAGAGAGGAAAAAGAAGAAGAAGAGAGAAAATCAAAGAAACCAGCAGAGAAGAAACAAGAGAAAGATGAGGTGAAAGCATCTAGCTCATCCACTCCTATACCTCTTGCTAACCTTATAGGTGATGATGAGAATCAAACTAACTTGATATCATCTTTAAAAAAGTTGATTGAGAAGAATAGAAAAGTGAAGAGTTTATAAAGATCCATAATGGAGGTGACTAACAAATTGCACAACACCCTCTTTAGTCAAACATACAGAAAAAGTCCCAAAACAAAGAGCTCAAGCAGTTATAAAATCATTGCATAATGAGTTTACAAATTTATTGAATGTTGTTGAGTCTAAGGATCAAATTTCACATGATGTTAATCTTTTTAGCATCATGTATCAGAATATTCAAAATAATTTGATGAGTCTTGATGCATGTATCAAGGAACTCCATAAATGTCAACAAATTAGAAAGGAACTATACATTAAATGTACTTTATCTTATAAGTTGATAATAGAGTTGGATAACAAGATTCAAGGGAAGCTAAGTGAGCTAAAAGCTCTAACTAGTCAGATACAACAAACCTCTTGTAGAATTGATGAGTTTGAAGGACAAGTTGTTGATGTTCACCCATACATCAACAAACTACAATTTGATAAAGAACAAGCTTTGAGAAGACTACCAAAATTTAGAAAGTCTATTGTCTAAAGACATCAGCTATTGAGAGACAGTTGGAGGAATGTGTCAAAGCAAAGGACACTTATTCCAATTTTACATACTCTGACCTTAATGTAGTTGAGATTGCATCATATGTCTTATGTGCAATGCTCACTTCTAATGAAGCAAAAAAGGAAACATGGGAGAAAGGTATGAATATTTGTAACATAAATTTTTATGATTGCATGAAGATAATATCAGCTAGAAGAAGCAAGACAGAAAGTTTTGATAGTTTTGGACAGCAGACAAAACTTTTTTGACAATTTTTGGACTTTTCGACCATTTTCACTGATGTCAAACGGGGAAAAGTTGTAGAAGAAAATTGTAATGAGTTATGTAGTTATTATATCAAAAGGGGGAGCATTTGTAATATGGAGCACTTTTAATATGGAGTATTTTTAATAGATGATAAGTAATGTAGATTCTAGTAAAGTTTTATTACTTAGCCAATTTTCCTTACTTTGTTGTCATCAATGCCAAAGGGGAAGATTGCTAACAATTGGCTATATTTAGATATTTAAATATTATAATTAATAGAAACACATGATGTAAATACTTGGAGTAAGCCTCAAAAATAATGTACTTAGCTTTTTGGTACTCAAAAAATTGTCTAAGTATGAAAATGGTTTACAACAATACATTGTTTTATATGTAAAATGTTTTTGACATCATATTATGACTAGCAAGATTAGATTGATATAGTATACATCTTGGTGATGATGTATATAACCTTAGAGATCAGTAAAAATAGTATGGAAGAAAGATAATTAAGATGTATAGGGCATTGGAATGAAAGGTAAAGGAATTATTTTGTTTACAAAATAATTACTTGACCAATTAGGGCTGACATCCTAGGTGTTTACTCTAAGCTGGAAAAGTATATTATGGTCTTAGCTGACCTAGAAGAAATTTGTGAAAAAACATGGTATTTATGCAAAGAAAATCTTGTGAGATTAAGTGTGCATTTTTTACGTGAAAGTGATATGTGAACTTTTTGTGAAGCAATATATGCAATGTTTTTGAGAACCTAATTTTGTGATCTGAGATTGAGCTAAGGTCAGTGATCAGCTGTAAAGAAGTTACAACATCTATACTTCTATATTTGAGGAACTTAAAGTTCAATTACTTGTTTGGGTAGTGAACTCTTCTTGTAATTGAAAGTGCATGTTTGGGTAGTCATCTTTTCTTACATATCTTATACCACAACTCCTAATAGGGTTGGAATCTCCTAATAGGGATTCAAAGTCTCCTAATAGGGACTCTATATACTAGATTTTCTTATTGACTTCTAACAAGATCCATCCTCTAACAAGGAACATATATATCATTATATCTTTTTGGGCATCATTCCCATTAGGTTTTCCCTTGGTCATGGTTTCCCTAGTTAACAAAATATAGTGTTATGAGTTCTCTTTATGTATGGTTACTTTTACTATTTAGCATTATTTTTTTACTTTCTTATGCATGGTTCAACGTATTTAATAATATCCAATTGGTGAAAAAAATTTGTAGAATACTGATTCAACCCCTCCCCCCCCCTAGTATTCCTTATTTCTAACATACATCTTCTTTGCCTCATTAAAATTTTCAAAGAAAAATGCCATAGGATGTCCTTGCTTGCTTAACACTACTCCAATAGCTAGCTTACTAGCATCAGACTCTACAACAAAGAGTTGATTGAAGTCTAGAAACCTTAGGTTAAGTAGGGCTGCAATCTTTTTTTCCAAAATCTCAAACCCTTTATTTTTTGCCTCTATCCATGTGAATTGACATTTGATGTCTTTCATAATGGTGTTGAGGATAGGTGCACATACATGATTGAATCCTCTCACAAGTTTCCTATAGTAGGATGCCAAACCATGAAAAATCCTAACATCTCTTATGCATTTAGGTGTTGGGTACTCCAATATGGACTTGACCTTATCAAGATCCATTTTAATACACCCATTGGAAACAACAAACGCAAGGTATACCAATTTAGTTTTTAGAAACTCATACTTTTCTTGATTTATCATTAGCTTCTCTTGATATAGCCTCCTCAACACCATCTCCAAGTGCTTCATATGCTCCTCTTTGGACTTGTTAAAGATAAAAATGTCATCCAAATACACAATAACAAACTTAAATTGGAAATTTTCTAGCACTTCATTCATTAGCCTCAGGAAGGTACTTGGGGCATTTGTCAAGCCAAAGGGAATTACTAGCCACTGATACAACCCTTAATTTTTCTTTTAGGTTGTATTACATTCATCACTAGGCCTAACTCTAATTTTGTGGTACCCCGATTTCAAATCCACCTTGGAAAAGTAGCAAGAGCCTCCCAAATTGTCTAAAAAATCCTCAATTCTTGGCATAGAGAACCTATATTTGATGGTGATCTTTTTGATTACTATGGGGTCAATACACATCCTCCATTTACCATCCTTCATAGGTGAAAGGACAATTGGCATAGAAAAAGGGATCAAGCTCTTCCTTATTAGGTCTTTTTCCAAAAAATCTTGTATTTTCTTTACAATCTTAGAATTTTGGCTTGGAGTCATCTTGTAACTTGCCTTGTTAGGTAGATTGTCCCTTGGTATTAGATCTATTTGATGACTTGCCTCTCTCATAGGTGGAAATGCATTAGGTAGCCCATTGTCCACTACTTCATGGTACATTTCCAATATTTTTGCACTTCTTGAGGTACTTGAACTTTCTCTTTAGTCTCTTCTCTAGGCCTTACCACTACTACACAAAAAAACCCCTTCTCCTTATTCATAGCCTTTAGGAACTCCTTCCTACTTAATAACATTACACTTTCCCCCACATGTTTCTCCTCTTTAAGCTTAGTCAAAGGGTCCATCTAAAATTTCTTACCTTGCTTGGTTATCACATAACAATTCTTCTCCCCATCATGTATAGCCTTCACATCATACTGCCATGGATGCCCTAACAAGAGATGACAAGAATCTATACCTTAGAAGTAGGGATTACTGAGAGAGGGGGTGAATCAATAATCTACAAAATTTAGTTTCCAACTAGATAGTGTTACTTTAAACCATTCATAACAAAGAAATAAAGTAATGTTGAATAGTAATAGTAACAATGCACAAAGATAACTCATAACACCATATTTTTTAACTAGGGAAACCCTGGCCAAGGGAAAACCCTAGTGGCGATGATACCCACTAGATAATATATTGATATATAAGTTCCTTGTTAGAGGATGGACCCTATTAGGAGTCAATGAGAAAATTTAGTATAAGCAGTCCCTGTTAGGAGACTTTGAATCCTTGTTAGGAGATTCCAACCTTGTTAGGAGTTGTGGTATAGTAGATGTAAGATGAGCCCACTACCCAAACATGAATTTCCAATTACAAGAAGAGCTCACTACCCAAACAAGTAATCAAACTTCTAGAATAGTTATTGTATCTTCTTCCTTGACTGATCTTTGATCTTTAGCTCAATCTCAAATCACCAAATAGCTCATATAAAGCTTCACATATATCGCTTTCACAAAAGTTCCCATATAGAACTTGCACACTTCTTATCACAAAATGTCCTTTGCATAAATACCATGCCTTTTTACAAATTTTTGTTGGGTCAGATGAGACCACAATCGAATTTTCCAACTTAGAGTAAACATCTAGGATGTCAGCCCTAATTGGACAAGTAATTATTTTGTTAATTATTTTGTAGACAAAATAATTGTTTCCTTCAATTTTGTTGTCATGTTTCATCGAAACAAGAATATCCTTTTTCCATACAGTCTATACTGACTTCTAAGGTTATACATGTCATCACCAACATGTATACTATCTCCTTCTAATTTTGCTAGTCATAATATGACATCGACAACAAGTTATAAACAAAATAATACACTATTGTAAACCAAATTCTATACTTAGACAATTTTCTGATTACCAAACACTAAGTATCTTTATTTCTGAGGTTTCATGTGAACATGTACATCATGTGTTGCCATAAATGACAATATTACATATCACTATTAGCCAATTGTCAACAATCTCCCCCTTTGACATTGATGGCAAAAAAATAGAGAAAATTGGCTAAGTGACAAAACAACAATAAATAACACCTTACATAACATCTATTACAATGTGTTCAACTTTACATATGCTCCCCCTTACAATATACTTTACACTTTTATCTTCTCTTTACCTAATTTATAATTTTCACATTGTATCTCTCCCCCTTTGACATCAATGACAAAGGTCAAAATGTCAAGATCTATCCAAAAGCTATTATCCTTCCTTATGTTGATATGACCTTCATGCAATCATCGAAGTTTTCCTTCAAACTATCATAGCCTTAGTCCATGTTTCCTTGGTAGAATTAGTTAAGGTTAGTATTGCACATAGACCATATGATGCAATCTCAACTGCATTAAGATCTGAATATAAAAAGTTGGAATACGTTTCCTTGGCCTTGACACATTCCTCTAACTATTTCTCCATAAAAGATAATTTTAGAGCAATAGATTCTCCAAAATCTAATATCCTCTTCAAGATCTATTCCTTTTGAAGTTCCAGTTTCCTAATGTCACTATGAATACTGGCCACTTGTCCTTCAAAATCATCTACTTTGCAAGATGGATGATGGATCTAGCTAGATAAAGCATCTAGCTCACTCATCTTTACTTCTATCTGACTATCAATGCCTTTATTCAATTTGTATAATAAGTTACACTTAATATACAAAGTTTTACCATCTTGTTGGTATTTCCAAAGTTCCTTTATATAGGTATCAAGATTAATCAAATCATTCTTAATATTCTGACAAATGGTGCTAAAAAAGTTAGCATCATGGGAAATTTGTGCATTTGCCTTTACAAAATCCAAAAAATTGCTACACTCTTCATCAAATGATTTTAGTACTACTTGTGCCCTCTATTCAGGATTTGATTCTATGTGATGTACTGCTAAGGTATTGTGCAGTCTATCTGTAACTTCCATTAAAATTCTTTGTAAGCTTTTCACTTTCCTATTTTTCTCAATAAGCTTGCTTAGGAATGAGATCAAATATGTTTGATCATCATCATCAATAGCTAAACTAGCAAGAGAGAGAAAAGTGGTTGAACTAGATGGTTTAGTATCATCCTCCCTCTATTTCTTCACTACTTCTTTTGTTTTTCTCTCTTCTTCTTCTTTCTTTTCTCTTTCCTCTCTTTCTCTCTTCTCTTCCAATCTCTTATTTTCATCTTCCTCAGTTTTCTTCTTATCTTTTTTTTTTCTATTCTCCTCTTTTCATCGTCAAGCAATTTCTTCTTAGCCTCCTCTATTTTCTTCTTCCCTTCTTCAAGTAGTCTTTTCTCTTCTTTAATTTGTCTCAACTTGTCCTCAATATCCTTGATGTCTAGTTCATTAAGTTAAGAACCACCAAATGGACTGGTATCATCAATGTTAATGGTAACATTGGTTTGATCAATTTGCATAGTGTCACCACTCACTAACACTTCTAAGGTTCTAGATTTTGGAGGAGATGATACCTTTGACTCTATCAATATTTGGCTAATAGTTACTATAGTCTCACTTCTTAGCTTATCCTTTTCACCAGCCATAAATACAAATGGTCTCAATTTATTCCTCAAATATGGCATGAGGTTATTCAAAAACCTTTTAATTTCTTCTTCACGTCAGCCTTGCAAAATTTCTAAGCATAGACTTCTAAATTTCTAGATCTTCTTCCCTTGTAGGAGCCTTCTTCTAAATGAGTCTCTCATAAACTTTCTAGTTAACAATGCTCTCAAGAGCCTTCAATTTCAAATTGTTTGATACAATATATCTCACAATAGATATATCAATTTGGTCTTTCTCAAAATAATTATACAAATCATAAAATTCATTCATCTAAACAAAGTTACCTTCATTATCAATAGTTGTGTTGATCTTTTCTATCTTTGGCTTCTAAGGTTGTTGAGCTTTTCCTACTAATTACTTAGATGGAGTCACTTTCTCTACTTTCTTGGTTTCTTGTTCTTCATCTTCTTCACCACTAGAATCAATTGTCAACAATGCTTTTTATCTTTTTCTTGGTCTAGTGGCCTATTGTTTTAACCTCTTTGTCTTAGTAGTTGTTGCTTCCACTAATCTTTTATATTTTTATTTTAGGTTTACTAGGCTAAACATCAGATACTGTTCATACAAAAATTCTCTATTCCAAAGATGTATTTACAACGGATACTAACAAAGGTTAAATATTTAATATTCATTATTTTATTGTTTGTCTTCAACCTCATATTCACTCTTTGTCATTCCAGCCTCTAATAGTGCCTTCTTCATTATAGATTCTACTTTCTTATGTGATGCCTTCTCTAAGGTTATCTGATGAGCTGACTATGCGATCTCATCATATGTACCAAATCTATATTTTTCTTTGTCTCTATCTAAATTTAACAACAAATCAATATAGTCAACTACTATATCATCATTCAAGTCATAACTCAAGGGATTAAGAAATTTTTCCTAAGGTTCCACTGCTTGAATATAGGTATAATCTATATCAACCAAAATACAAACATCTTCCTTAAATCTATCAACAATTGCAAGTGCAATTCTAAATCTCTATTTCATTTCATTTTGAAATGTCCTCATTATTAGGTTGCCACTATCTAATATCTTATCTACAAGATGCTTTATGTATACCTCCTTTGTGCATCTGTCACTACTCATTATGTCTATGATTGATAAGTAAGGAAATATTTTAAGTACATGAAAGAAAATGTGATTGATCAATGACTGGAATCTAAACACACCATTCTTTGTCCTCTTGATCTTTTCTAGGTTCTCTAAGAGTTGCATTCTTATTATTTCACTAAGATTCACTTCTTCTTTCTCTATACATATCTTATATGTTGTATAAATGAATCCTGCTAAAATTTCATCAATCTTAGAACTTGCACAAATAGAATAGGCAATAATTCTACTTAAAAATCTTACATCATCTTTCTTGATGGTATTGATCACCATAGCCTTTCCATTATACACTACTTTAGTATAACTTTCAATTTTCTTGTTGACCAATTTATCACTGATAGGTACACTACCTTGTTTACTAAGACTAGTTACATCATGAATAAGGTCGACAAAAATGTCAACTACATTGTCTTGCATCCATAATTTACCATCATGTATTCTACTCAATATGATTTGTGTACATTCATCTATGTCTAAATCATGGTAGAAGTGATATTTAAACAAGTATAATTCCTTTAGATGTTCAAATCTAGGCTTAATAGTCATGTCGTGATTGAAAACCAATTCCATGTCTTTGTTCATGAATTCACTACCAATAGACTCAAACTTACTATTCAAATAAATTCCTACTATTGGAAATATAAGAGAAGTAACTGAGATGGGAGGGGTGAATCAATTACTACTAAAATAAATGTCAGTACAAAATAAAGTCTAAAAAATGAATATTGTTGATGCTCGGTAAACACACATTAAATGTTGTAACTCGATAAGTACTGATTATGCAAATCTTGAAATGTTATTTGTGATTATCATTACTTTAAATTAGTTGCAAACACATAAAATAAAATAGCATGAACACATTTGACACTAGGATTTAATGTGGAAACCCAATTTGGGAAAAAACACTAATTGCAACTAGTTATTATTTTCACTCTTCTAAAGTGAGCCCTGTTAGGAGCCAACCCTATTAAAGGTTACAAAAAATATTGTTAGGAGTGACCCTATTAAAGGATTTAATAACCTTGTTGGTAGTGGTTTTGTTAGGGGTCTTAAGAAAATTCAATAGAACTGCCACCTTGTTAGAGGATTTAGAAATACCTGTTAAGCCAACTCTATTAAGAGATTTAGATCACTACTGCAATGGTTAGAGAGTAACAATGAGATGACCTGATTTAACTGCAACTAAAAACTGATTATTGATCTCTATTTTGGCTTGTAATTTATCCTTCTTAATTGAATATAACTTTTCTGCTCCACAAGGATATTTTACTTATCCTTCAAATTTTCTTCCTCTCTTCATCATTAAATCTTCAATACATTCATAACATTTTCACACTTGCACTTTTGAATCCACAACTTGACCTTATACTTATATCTTTCATATTGTCAAGTTGGCTCATATGCAACTTAGAATAACTAATATTCATCACCTCAGTTGGCTAGAACCAATAGATAAATCAATTAAGCTTAATATTCCAAGATAAGAAAATCCTTAATTAGCCAACCCAACTCGGTAGACACTAACTCAGAAATGATTTCTTGTGTTAACCAACAGAAGCTTAGTTAACACTGCATACTCACAAAGATCCTTTGGCAACTAAGTGAGCTTGGTTAACACTAGTTCCATCCAAATTTTCTTCATTGACCGAGTGATCTCGGTTAACACTCATCTTCTATAGACTTTCCTTTGATGCTTGAGTGAGCTTGGTAGACACTTCCTTCTGAACTAGGAAAACATAGAAATGTTAAGTAGACACAAAAAACTATCTCCACTACCCGATTTAGCTCAACATATAACTAATAATGATATGACATTTATGTAATATCAAAGATAATAAACGATTAATCAATTGTATCTAACAATCTCCCTCTTTTGATGGCAACACAACATGTCCTAAAAAAATGAAATTTTGGAACAAGAATAAAGTGAGGAACATATCCTTAGTTTTATTCATGAGAACTCACTCTATTAGTATGATCTCTTCCTTTCACTAGATTAACTAGATTCTTCCAATCAACATCAATGAATACCTTCAAGTCCAAATTGCCTCCAAGTTTGTACCATAAGCCATAGTCTTTAGTACCTTTCAAATATCTCATGATTTTCTTAATTGCCATCTTGTGATTTTCTCTAGGATTTGTTGAGAATCTTGCCACCATTCCAACTACTAGAGCAATATCAAGCCTTGTATGTACTACATACTACAATTTTCCAATCATTCATCTATATGTGGTATGATCTACTTCCTTGGAATCATCATTCTTGTAAAGCTTATGCCCAATAGACATAGGGGTTCCAAAAGGTCTTGAATCTTCCATTCCAATTTCTTTAGTATTTCCTTGATATACTTAGATTTAGTGATGTAGATACCATTTTTGTTCTGTTGTATCTATAACCCAACAAAGAATTTTATCTTACCAAACATGGACATCTCAAATTCTTTACTCATTTCTTCTAAATATTCTTTGCACAAGTCATCAATTCCTATGAGTAAGGTATCATTAACAAATATTTTTGCCAACACAATCTTCTTGTCTGGTCCTTCTTTGATATACAAACTATTGTTATAATTTGTTCTTTGAAAGCCAATCTATACGAAGTAATTATGAAGTATTTCATACCAAGCTTTGGGAGCTTTCTTGAGACCATATAATTCTTTGTGTAACTTGCAAACCATGTCCCTTTTGCTAGGATCTACAAAACCTTCTGGTTGTTCAATGTAGACTTCCTCATTAAGACTTCTATTCAAGAATTTAGAATTAACATCCATTTGATATAATTTAAATCCTCTGTGTGTTTCATATGCTAGTAAAGTTCTAACACCTTCTAATCTTGCAATAGGAGAAAAAGTCTCACTATAATTAATACCTTCTTCTTGAGAATAGCCTCTACATACTAGTCTTGACTTGTTTCTTGAAACTTTTCCATCTTCACTCTGCTTATTTTTGAATACCCACTTTGTGCCAATTACATTCTTATCTTTGAGTCTAGGAACAAGTTTTTTTCTTTTCTATCTTTTCTATCTCCTCATTCATTGCTGCAATCCAACTTTCATTTTCCAAAGCATCTTTAAAATTTCTAGGTTCAAATTCAGCAAGTAAACATGTACCTTTTGATTTGATTTTTGTCATTGTTCCATCAGATTTGTCTCCAATAATCTAATCAGGTGCATGATTCTTTTTGACATATCTTGCTAACACGGGTTCTTTGGGCTTTGAATGAGTTCCACTGTCTTAATCATGAATTTAAATATCAAGCTTGAGTTCCACTGTCTATGACTTAGGTCCATCAAACTCAGTTTGAATTAGCTTGGTAGCCTCTGACTATGACTTGGGTTGCAATGTCTACAACTCGGTAACTATTGGAGATTTTGGCGACTTGAGAGATGAAGCCTCCTTTCTTTCAAATAGGTTTGGCAGGGTATCACGTTCATAGTAAACAAATCTTTCATAATCCTCTAGCTCCTTATTTCTTTCTTCTTCACTCTTTTCTGCAAACTCATCAATTCTAACATATGCACTTTTTATTATTTTATGAGTAGACAAATTCAAACATTCATATGCTTTACTTTTGTAGGAATATCCTAGAAATATACCTTCATCACCTTTTACATCAAATTTATCTTTTCTACACTCTTTCAAGATATAACATTTACTACCAAATACTTTCAAGTAACTTACATTAGGTTTGTATCCATACCATAGTTGATAAGGGGTTTCGTTTGAATCTTTCTTCAATTGTATTATATTCAAGGTATGAACTATAGTGTGGATAGCTTCCTTCTAATATTTGAGAGAAACATTCTTTTCAATCATCAAGGTTTTTGCACAATCCATGGTGGATCTGTTTCTTCTTTCAGCTATACCATCCTATTGTGGTGTATAAGGTGCTAACACTTGTCTTTTGATTCCTCTTTTAATGCATAAATTATTGAATTCATTGGAGATGAATTCACCACCTCTATCTAATCTTATATATTTCAACCTCTTTTCAATTTCTTTTTCTACTCTTGCCAGATACCACTTGAACTTTTGAAAGGCTTCTAATTTTTCTTTTAGATACATTATAGTCATCATTCTACAATAGTCATCAAAAAAAAGAATGAAAAACTTTTCTCCACTATAGCTCTCTATTCCAATAGGTCCACATAAGTCTGTATGAACAATTTCTATGACTTCTTTTGACTGATAGTTTTTTCTTTTGAAACTAGTCTTTCTCATCTTACCAATTTCGCAATTCTTGCATAAACCCATATTAGGCTTCTTCAAACTAGGAATACCTCTCACTCTTCTATGTTTTCTTATCTTAACGAAATTATCAAAATTTACAAGACGGTCTTTTGTTCCATAACCACCTTTCTTCTACTTGAGAAATAAAACATGAACAATCACTAAGATCAAGATAAAATAGATTATAGTTTGCTTGCTAGATCCAACTAGATTTCCTTTTCCATGTAGTAGTTTGGCCTATCCATTCATGAATTTTACCTTGAATCCAATTTTATTCAATTGTTCCATACTTAGTAGATTATTCTTTAGCCCTTAAAACCTAAAAGCAGTGTTACATACAAGTTCCTTAGTTAATGATATACATCCTTTTCCTTTTATGTTACAAGGTTCATTGTTTCCAAATCTCACACTACCTCCATCATAATATTCCATGTGCTCAAATTTTGTTTTATCTCTAATCATATGATGTGAACAGCCACTTTCAATAATCCATATATCATTTTTGCACACATGAGAGATAAGTGTCATCTTATCTCCTTCATCATTAGATTCATCTTTTACAAGAATATATACCATTTCATCTTCACTATTATTAGAATCTTTAGCAATAAAACAATATTTCTTAATTTTGTCCTTGTAGTTCTTGTAGTTCTTGGAATCCTTCTTTCCTTTGTGCTTGTTTCTTTTCTTTTCATCTTTGATTTCTTTTTTTGGACACCTTGTAGCAATGTGACCAATTTCTTCACAAGAAAAGTAGATCAAAGGAACTTTACCTTTGTACTTTCCTCTACCTTTGGAATACTTTCTTGCAAGCAAGGCTTCAACAACTTCAAGATCATTGTCTAAACTTTCTTCTATTTCTTCTTCTTCACTTCTTGATTGACTGGACTTTGATTTCTTACCCTTTTCTTTGAATGAGAATTTAGCTATAAAAAAAGACTCAATAACCTTTGAACTAGGAACATAGTTATCAAAGTTATCTAACTCAAAAACTACCAATCTTCCAACTAGAGCATCTAAAGATATTTTATTATTTGGATCACATCTCATCTCTTGAATACCAAATACTCTAATTGCATAAATAGGAAGAGAAGTTCTAATTACCTTTCTTAAAACTCTTTTCTCTTCAATGTCTCCTCCAGATGCTTTGATTGCACTTACACTTTCTTTGATTCTTTCCACATATTTTGTAATGTTCTCATCTTCCCTCATTTTCATTTGATCAAAATGACCTCTAAGACTATTAGTCTTAGCTCTTCTTACATTTTCATCTCCTTCATATATCTTTTAATTTGGTCCACATCTCATGAGCTATTTTATAGTCTTTGACATCATCAGATTTGGCATAACTAAGAATAGATGCAATATCAATCATCATGATGTTATGATTCTTTGTTTTAGCAATATCTTCAAAAATTAATGTTCCAATGGGATTCTTGTATTCAGTATCAAGATATTTGCACCCTAAATCATTAAAAGTAGCCAAATGTAATCTCATAAGTCCTTGACATGCTACAAAGTTGTCTCTAGTTAGCTTGTAAATCTCTCTTCTGTAAGACATCTTGGTCTTTAACTTAGGTCCTTAAAATGTTCTCTACAAGCACCAAAAGCTTTGATACCAATTGTTGGAAATATAAGAGAAGTAACTAAGAGGGGAGGGGTGAATCAATTACTACTAAAATAAATCCTACATCCCTTAGATATCAATACAAAATAAAGTCTAAAAATTGAATACTATTGATGCTCATTAAACACACATAAAATGTTGTAACTCAGTAAGTACTAATTATGAAAATCTTTAAATGTTATCAATGATTACCCTTACTTTAACTTAGTTGCAAACACATAAAATAAAATAGCATGAAAAAATTTGACACTAAGATTTAATGTAGAAACCTAATTGGGGAAAAACCACCAATTTCAACTAGTTATTATTTTCACTCTTCTAAAGTGAGCCCTGTTAGGAGCAAACCCTATTAAAGGTTACAAAACACACTATTAGGTGTGACCCTATTAAAGGATTTAATCACCCTATTGGGAGTGGCCTTGTTAGAGGTCTTCAAACAACTCAATAGCACTGCCACCTTATTAGAGGATTTACAAAAAGCTAGTAAGCCAACCCTGTTAAGAGATTTAGATCATTTCTATAATGGTTAGAGAGTAATAATGGGATGACCTATTTTGAATGCAACTAAATTTTTGATTACAGATCCCTATTCTAGCTTGTACTTGATCCTTCCTAATCGAATATATCTTTTCTACTCCACAAGGATATTTTTCTTATCCTTCAAATTTTGGTCCATATCTCATGTTTTGTATGAAAACCAATTTCATATCTTTGTTCATGAATTCACTACAAATAGACTCAAACTTACTATTCAAATAACTTCCTACATCTTTAAGATATACCATGTTGTTTAGAGTGATAGGAAATGTTGTGTTAGGGTTTCCTTCAATAGGTTTTATGGAAACAATCTTTAACTTAGGTCTATCATCATTCTCAACACTATGTACTACTAACATATCCATGATTCTATCAATTATGAATTTTTTACCAAACAAATTTGTGGAAAAATGATAAAATACTTGTTTCCAAAAATAGGGTTTACTTTGAAATCGCTCTGACAAGTCATTTCTAAATGTTCTTTGCTTTGGATGTGTTTGAAATGAAGTGAAAAATAAAATTTCTGCTCCATTTATCTCATCAACTTGAACTTGCATTAATTGTATACTTTGCAAACATGAAAAAGTTGTCAATTACATTCTATAATTAAATAACTACTCAAGATAATCTATCCAATCTTCAAGTGTTACCCAAAGTTTTCAATAGCTAGTTTCCATCATGAAAAAGCTCTATAAGACTTCACATCACAAAATTCTCTACAAAGACATACTTTTCGTCTTCTACTACCAAATTAACCTTTACTATAATACCAGTAACTCTAAATTCCTTCATAACTTGTTTAGATGAGCTCAAAATTACAAGCGAGCTTACGTACCATCTAAACTTATCTTGATACATGTTTTACCAACTTTTCTAACTCTAATTTGGCCTTTGAATGAAGTTCTCAAATTCTGATGTTGCGAACAAGCTTAATTCAACTTAATTGAATCAAACTCAACAACTAACCTTAAATTTCCTCTCTCGTCATCATCTAGCTTTTCTTTTGAGATATCTACTCCTTTCACAAATGCTTCATTTAGTTCTTCTCAAAGTTAACTAATAATGTTTTTACATTCCTCATTGTTTATGTTAGTTATGGAATTCCTTTCATGGTTCCTTCTATCATTTCCAACATTCTTTCCATCATTCCTTCTATTCCCAAAGTTTCTTCCATTGTTCCTTCTATCTCCAAAGTGTTTTTCCCCTCTGTAGTACTTCACTATGTGTCTAAAGTTATTGCATAAAAGATATATTGGTGCTCTACTTCTAGGATTATGGTAATCATCAGGTGCGTGATGATTCTGAACAATGTGTCCTAAGTTGTTATACTTATAACACATGATTTGTCTTATGTCTTCATAAGACCATCCTTCTCTCAATTTTCTTCATTAGATCTTCTTCTATCTATAGGGTTAGTATTTCTGGACATTCTACTATTTCTTCTATCATTATCATACTTAGGTTTCCTACAATCAATTGCATTATGACCCATATCATGACAATTATGAAAATAAAATTCCTTAACATGATTAAATGACTTATTAGTACAATCTATTTTCATATTACGTATTTCATTACATAAAAAACACTTACCTCTAAATTCATACATTGTTTCCTTAGGAGATTCAACTTGATTTGCTTCATCCAAAATTTCAACTTCCTTTTTTTGATCAACTCCTTAAGGTACATCAGTAGATTGATTGGATTCAATCTTATCATCAAATTTTTCCTTATCTTTTAGATCTAACCTAATCTTAGGTTTCTTTATAGACATTTTAATTAGATAACCAAGACTAGTCTTATCATAAGTAGGTCTCTATATTGACATTGAATCATCAAGCTTTTCTCTTTAGGAATAAAGCTTCTCAAGTTGTTTCTTGCATTGAGTTAATTCACCTTTCACAATAGTATTGTACTTATGGAGTTCTTCATGATCTTCTTTCAATGTTTCAAACTTAGATGTTTTGTTTGCCAAAATTTCTCTTAGATCTGCATTTTTAGTCTTCAAATTAGATTCAATTTTGCTAAGATCATTTCTCAAATTCAACTTTAGATTTGTAATCTTCAATTCATGCTTCAAGATCTTGTACTCTTTCTTCAACTTTGAATAATCATCATCACTAGTTCCAAATTTAGTAGATTTAGACTTGGATTTGAGATGTTCAGTCTTTTCCTTAAATTGACCAATGCATACTTTGGAGTCTTCATATCTATCCTTTAGCTTATCTCTTTCTCCAATAGGGAGATCAATTTGTTCAAGAGATTCTTTAAGGTTCTTCATCAATTGTTCTGTATCCATAGGGATCTTACTCAAGTTATTAAGCCTCTTCAAATTAATTGTGCTTTGATACCAATTGTTAGAAATAGGGATTATTGAGGGGGTGGTGAATCAGTAATCTACAAACTTTAGTCTCCAACTAGACATTGTTACTTACTTTAAACCATGCATAACAAAGAAATAAAGTAATTTTGAATAGTAATAGTAACAATGCACAAAGATAACTCATAACACTATTTTTTTTAACTAGGGAAACCCTATCCAAGGGAAAACCCTAGTGGGGATGATACCCACTAGATAATATAATGATATATAAGTTCCTTGTTAGAGGATGGACCCTATAAGGAGTCAATGAGAAAATTTCGTATAAGAAATCCCTATTAGGAGACTTTGAATTCCTATTAGGATATTCCAACCTTGTTAGGAGTTGTTATATAGTAGATGCAAGATGAGCCCACTGCCCAAACATGCACTTCCAATTACAAGAAGAGCTCACTGCACAAAACAAGTAATTAGACTTCTAGAATAGGTACTGTATCTTCTTCCTTGACTGATCTCTGATCTTTAGCTTGATCTCAAATCACCAAATAGCTCATATGAAACTTTGCATATATCACTTTCACAAAAGTTTGCATATAGCACTTGCACACCACTTAAACACTTCTTATCACAAAATGTCTTTTTGCATAAATACCATGCCTTTTTGAAAAAAATTTTTGGGTTGGCTAAGACCACAATCCACTTTTCCAACTTAGAGTAAAACATCTAGGATGTTTTCCCTAATTGGACAAGTAATTATTTTGTAAACAAAATCATTCTTTCGTACAATTTCACTGCCTTATTTCATCAAAACATGAATATCTTTGTTTCGTATAGTCAATACTAACTTTTGAGGTTATACACATCATCACCAACATGTATACTATCTCCTTCTTACTTTTCTAGTCATAATATGACATGAGCAACAAGTTATACTTCCTTGTACTTCGTTGTCATCAAACTGATTGTCTATGGCCTCCAACCAATGCATCAATTCCTCCTCATTCAAACTACCATTGTAATAAGGAATGTTCTTCATAATGTCTTTTTTAAGAGACTTAAAGGCATCCAAAAACACCTTTTTATCCCAATCCACATCAAGACCCTTTCCCTTATCAAATGTCTCCCCTATGAGTCTTTCATCTTCTTCCTCACTCTCATCTCCCCATTCTATGATTTCGATGTAGGAGCATCCTAGGGTAGTTGGCTATCTTGCATGATTAAGGGATTTTGGTAGGGTTTAGTGGACATATTTGGATCTTGGGTAGTTAATTTTGATGTATTTAAGTATTATTGTAAGCCTTTAAATAAATTTGGTATTCAATTTCTGTTGGAGGTTGACTTGTGGCTCTTGATGTATTTAATATTAGATTTATTTAGTTTTTTGCATTCTAGACTAACTTATGCCTTAGATTGGTATAAGTAGGGGTTGTGGTGAAGTTTTTAGTCATTATTCATCCATTTTGAAGAAGAGGAGGTGGTAGAGGAGAAAATTTTGAAAGAGAGCTAGTAGCTAAGGCTTGGGAAACAAGGAGATTGCTTGGTGGGCTTGCGAGTACTAGTTGGATCTTCATTGGAGGTTTGTACTAGAGTGTGGATCTAGACTAGCTAGTGTTTGGGTTGGATCTTCATGGATCTTGAAAAACTATAACTGTAATTGCTATTATATTTGGTCATAACCAGGAAGGCCTTAAAGCCTGGCATATTGCATGTAATAGTTATTTTATGAATAAAGAGTTGTGACTTGGCTTCAAATCTTGCATTGTTATTGCGTTTCTGCTGTGTGGTTATTTGCTAGGGGCTAAGACATCTCCTTTGGGGATTCTCCTACCTTACACTGCATTAGGTGGTATCAGAGTGAAGGTTATTCCTAAGTGTGTAGACTGCATGTCAAAGTTGAGGTAGTTTTCACTATGGTTTTGTGAAGTAGATTTATTAGGGTTTACAAAAATCTTGGAAGATGGATCTAAGAGGATTGGACCCTAGGATGATTGTGAATCCCCATGATATAGTGAAGAGAAGGATTAAAGAGACAATAGCTCAGGTAGATGCTATTTTGAATGTTTCTTTTTCTAAAAGAGTTGAGGAACCAAAGAAGAAAGTTATATGCTACTAGAGTTGGAGTCTATTGATCCAAAATAGAGTTGTCGAGCTAGTTAAAAGACTTGTTTGAGAGAGAAGATCACATAATAAGGTCGAGGTGGAAGAGTTTGGTTTTGTTGATCAATTGGTGGAGTCTAATATAGAACTTGTAGAACAATTGGAGGTTGTTGTTGAGGATATTCCTAACCTTGTTGATGTTGGGATGGTGACTTTTTTCATGATCATTTGGATGAGTCTGACATTGACATTATTGAGCACTTGGTCATGGATGATCTAGTTGTTGTTGGTAGTGACTTTTATGTTGTAGAGCATCTTGTTGTGAGAAATGAGACCACTAGTGTAGTGACTTTGGAATGTGTTGATGGAAATCAACATATTGTTCCTGATATGGAGTTTGTTTCTAGTGTGGATTAACTAGATGAGGGTTTGCTGATGAAACAATATGTTTAGTTTGTTCCTAGGAGTGAGCATGTTGATTAGATGGTTGATATTTTGATATTTGATAGAATGATACAAATTTGGATGATTTGCATTGATTTTTTATTGTCCCTATTGGAGTGGAAGCCTTTGGTGAAGATGAAGACGGTTTTGGATTTTTTCATTGGGCATCAAAGTGTGGGACACACTTTTCTTTTCGCACATGGGGAGTCTGATGTAGGAACATCTTGGGGTAGTTGGCTATCCTACATGATTAAGGGATTTTGGTAGGGTTGATTGAACCTATTTGGGTCTTGGGTAGTTAATTTTGATGTATTTAATAATTATTGTAAGCCTTTAAAGGCATTTGGTATTTAATTTCTATTAGAGGCTGACTTGTGGCTCTTCATGTATTTAATTTTAGCTTTATTTAGTTTTTAGCATTCTGGGCTGACTTGTGGCTTGTATTGGTATAAGTAGGGGTTGTGATTAAGTCTTTCATCATTATTCATCGATCTTGGAGAAGAGGAGGTGGTAGAGGAGAAAATTTTGGAAGAGAGCTAGTAGTTGAGGCTTGGGAAACAAGGAGATTGCTTGGTGAGCTTGTGAGTACTAGTTGGATCTCCCTTGTAGGTTTCTACTAGAGTTTGGATCTGGACTAACTAGTGTTTGGGTTGAATCTTGAGGGATCTTGTAGAATTATTATTGTAATTTCTATTGTATTTGGTCATAACTAGGAAAGCCTTACAGCCTGGCACATTGCATGTAACAATTATTTTATGAATAAAGAGTTGTGATTTGGCTTCAAATCTTACATTGTTATTGTGTTTTCACTATGTGGTTATTTTTTGGGAGATAAGACATCTCCTTTGGGGATTCTCCTACCTTATACTATATCAGATTCTCTTCTTACTCTTTGGGTCTACCTGATTGTCTTAGGCTAATAGATCCTTAACCAAATCCACTATGGCACCCTTTCTCATTGCCTTTGGTGGCATACTGAAAACCTCTTGGTCTTCCTTGTCTAACATACACCAAACTAAAAGTAAGCTCTAATGCAAAAGGGTCTAGTGTTCTACCAATTAACCACTTCTAAATAAGGTTCTAATATTGAATCATCCAATGATTCTTGTTTTTTTCCTTTCCAAAAATCCAAGCCTCCAAGACTCTTTACCCAAATTTCCTCCTTGGTATGGTTCATTTGGTGTAGGCTTAATCTCCCTTTTAAGGCACTAATCCAACTAGCCCTTCCTCCCCTTAGAACTCTAACCTTTTCTTAGGATCTTGTTCTCACACTCCCTTGAAATCTTCTAATATTTTAGGTACCCTCCATAACCTTCCTATCCTTATTCAATACTCCTTGTCACATCAAGAAGCGTAGAAAACCCACTATCCTTAGATAGGGCTAATTAGGCCTATTAGCTTCTAGGTCTAGTAACTCTATTTTATACCAATACCCAAAATTCTTCCAAAAAACCCCCATGAAAAACCCTATAAATCTGAAATCTATTACCTAGCACTCCAAGATTCCAAAATTTTAGGGCTTCAAAACACCCACAACCTTATTCTCCCTTAAGCCCTAGTTTCTAGCCTATCATGTAGGCCTCTAGACTAGTCATCACTAAATAGCTTCTAACTTCTTCCAAAATTTTAATAAACCTTCCATTCTACTTGTACATTAAAGGTATCATACTAGGACTTCTATATTCTCCATTGATTTGACCAAACTAATCATGGGTGTGCTCTGCAATAACATCTTAAACCTGTCCTGGCTCACTTACTCCTAACAATCAACCTAGAGCATCAATCCATGGCAAGATAACCAAACACATAAATGTAAAACAAAAATAAAACACTATTTACAATGTCTAATCTATCATCCCACAAGGTTTCAACCATTTTCCATCATGGATGATTAGGTCAAAGTCATATTTGTAGAAACAGCCCTATGAAGGAAGTTCTCATATTGGTTAGCAAGAAAATGCTAATACTTACTAATCCAACAACTTCAATCCAAGTTTTTATATGAAAAATAACAAGGAAAAACTATTCTACAAAAATCATAAGTCTAATCTTCTATGTCAATCTGTACGTAGTCATACTATAATATTAAATAATAAAAACTTGGTAAATTATTTGTACAGTAGGCCCACATGTGCATAATCTGAATGAAAAACCTTCCAACCTTCAAAAGTATTATCATCATGCTCAAATTACCTAGAATGGATAGTTACATCCCCCTAAAGTACCATTTGTAACTTTTTTGCAAAAATTTTAAAAGTTGCTTAAGCAACTTTACAACTTTTGAGCAATTTTTCCTCTTTACAACTTTTGGTCAAATGGGTCCACCTAGTACCCTAGATAAGATAACTATGACCTATTTAGGCAATAAATAACCTTAGTTGCTCATCCCTAATCAAATTTGACCTATTGAGCAACTTTTGGCTCATTGAGCAACTTTTGAGCAACCTAGGACCTAGTGAGAAATTTGGCTCTTACATTTGGACTAGTTGCACTCCAAGGATTCTTGAAACTTATTAAGCATACAAATACACCTAAATAACCTCTAAAAACTCCAAAAATGAAAACTATGGAGTTATCCTACACAAGTTAAGGCCAAGTATTTAGAAGAGTTGATTCTGCTTAGAATGACCAATATTGAAGAGGCATACCAATTTTATTTAAGGGTGGAAGAGAAGTTGAACTAGAGGTTTGAACACAAGCAAGGTGGAAGAGGTTGTAGTGGAAGATCTAGTGGATGCTCTTATAAAGGTTGGAATGAAGATCAAAGAAAAATACTAAGACAAAGTTCCTAGACATAGGGGAAATTCTTTCAATTGTTCCCATGATCAAAATAATAAGGAAGAGGAGGTTTTTGTGGCATATTTTTCCATTGTAGGAAAGTTCATAGAGATTATGAGTTTCCTTAATTTCAAGGGACAGCCAATAGAAGACTAGAAGGTAATGCATGAGTTGTACATGTAGATGAAGATGTCAAGTCATCACATTTTAAAGATGTTGAAAGAAGAGAAGTCCTAGTTACCGGAAGAACCTTGTTGAATGATGAGAATAAAAATGAACAAAGGAAGGATTTTTTTTCATCAAGTGCAAGGCTAATGGTAAAGTATGCAATTTCATTATTAATAGTGATACCACATATAATCTTATTTCTAATAAAATGGTTTATAAGTTGAATTTAAAGAGGAATAATCATCCAAATCCCTACTGGATTGCTTGGTTAGAGAAGGTTTATGAAGCTCCAATCAATGAATAATATCTAGTGAAGTTAAAGATAGGGAACTATCATGATGAGGTATTCTTTGATATTATTCCTATTGATTTTTTCATTTGTTTTTGGGTAGGGCTTAGTAGATCAATCATCATCTAGTAAACAATGGGTATACAAATTCATATTCTTTGGAAAAGGAGAGTTTGACACAAGTTGAAGTTGTTGATGTTGGAAATATAGTAGTAACTAAGAGGGGGGGTGAATCAGTTAACACTAAAATAAATCCCATATCTCTTAGATGTCAATAACTAAGAAAATTGATTGCTACTATTATTCACTAAACACACAGAAAATGTTGTAACTTGGTAAGTGCAGAGTGTGATTTACTTTTAGCTAACCCTAAAAGATTAACAGTGATTAATTTACAAGCATAAGAGAAATAACATGAACACATGAGACACCAATATTTAATATGGAAATCCAATATGGGAAAAACCACCAATGTAACTAGTTAGTGTTTTTCACTCTTTTGAAGTAAGCCCTGTTAGGATCCAACCTAGTTAAAGGTTACAAAACACATTGTTAGGTGTGACCTTATTAGAGGATTTAATTCACCCTATTAGGATTGGCCTTGCAAGAGGTCTTAATAAAATTCAATGGAATTGTCACCTTGTTAGAGGATTTACAACTGGCTATTAAACCAACTCTGTCAAGAGATTTTAGATCACCACTACAATGGTTAAAGACTAAAAATTAAATGACCTGATTGTGATGCAACTGAATTGCTGATTATAGATCTATATTCAGCTTCATAGTTGATTCTTCTTGATTGAATAACACTTTTCTACTCCACAAGGATACCTGCTTATCCTTCAAGTTCCCTCTCACTCTTTCCTTCTCAATTCAATCAATACACTTGTATGTGTACTAAAAATCTCAACTTGACCTTTCATTTATACCATCCAGATTGTCAAGTTAGCTCAAATTCAAATTACAATAACCAATAATCATCACCATAGTCGGCTAGAAATAATACTTAAAATAATTAAGCTTCTTATGCCAAAACAACAAAATCCTTCATTGGTTGACCCTGCTCAGTAAATACTAGTTTTGAGATGGTTTCTTGTGTTGACCAACAAAAGTTTGGTTAACACTACGAACTTAGAAAAATCCTTCGGCAATCGAGTAAACTCGGTTAATATTTTTTCCTACCTAAATTCCTTTGATTCCTAAGTGAGCACGGCAGACACTGTCTTCATAGAGTAATCTTCAAAAATGCTTGGTAGACAAGGAAAACTATCTTTCTCACCAAGTGAACTTGGTAAGCACTAACTAAAAACTAATATGACATTTGTGTCACATCAAAGACAACACACAATTAGATAATTGTATCCAAAAATATCCCTCCTTGGCATTGATGGCAACACAACATGTCATAGCACAATGAAATTTGAGAACAAGACTTTTTCTAATAGAAAGTTTCTCCCTCTTATATTTTCACCCAAAAATTCTTTTCTTTCAGGTAGTAATCTCCCGTTGTGAAGGAATTACACAACTTCTATGACAATATAATTTTCCCTCAAAAAGATATAAACAAATTTTAGAAAGATATGGCAGCAATATTCTCCCTCTTTGACAACACATGCCAAAGACAAAACATACCAAATTAGTATCAATGTACCTTGAGTACTGATTCATATACAATATTCTCTTTGACTATGCTGCATCAACTGATTGATCTTCAACTTGGTTTCTATTGATGCATCACTAAAACTTTATTTAGTGAGCTTCAGATAGGGGAATGACCCCTAACTTACCTCTTAGATACAGGAATACATCCTTAGGTAATGGCTTGGTGAACATGTCTACAATCTGTACTTTTGTGTGAACATATTCCAATCTGATTTCTTTATCTTGCACCAATTCTCTAACAAAATGATATTTTATAGCAATGTGCTTAGTTTTGCAATGCATCACTAGGTTCTTTGATATGTTAATTGCATTGGTGTTATCACAATACATGATAACTAGTTCTTCAATCTCAACCTTCATGCCTTCCAACAACTATTCAAACCAAATAATATTAGAACAATTTATTGTTGCTAAAACATATTCTACTTCTATTGTAGATTGGGATGTGTAGTTTTACTTCTTGCTTGTCCAAGATACCAACCCTTTTCCAAGAAAGAATGCTCCACAACTTGTACTTTTTTTGTCATCAAGATTTCCTGCCCAATTAGCATTAGTGAATACCTTTAGGTCTAAGTTTCCTCCAAGTTTGTACCATAAACCATAGTCTACATTATCTTTCAGATATCTCAAAATTCTTTTGATTGCCATCATATGATTTTCTCTAGGTTTAGCTGAGAATCTTGCCACTATCCCAACTACTAAAGAAATATCAAGCCTTGTATGAACTACATACTATAATTTTCCAATCATTGATCTGTATAAGGTCTAATCTACCTCTTTTTGAATCATCTTTGGTAAGCTTTAGTCACGTACACATGGGAGTTCCAACTAGTTTAGAATCTTCCATTCCAAATTTCTTGAGTATATCTTTGATATACTTAGATTGAGTAATGTAGATACCATTCTTTCTTTGTTGTATCTATAGTCCAACAAAGAATTTTATCTCACCAAACATGAACATTTCAAACTCTTTGTTCATTTATTCTAAAAAAAAATTGCATGGATCATCATTCCCTATAAATAGAGTGTCACCCACAAATATTTCTACCAATACAACCTTGTTATCTGGTCCTTCTTTGATATACAAACTACTATTATCATTAGTTCTCTCAAAACCAATCTGTATAAGGTAGTTGTGCAACCTTTCATACCATGCTTTAGGAGCTTTTTTTAGACCATACAGTGCCTTGTGTAATTTGTAGACCATGTCCCTTTTGTTTGGATCAACAAAACCTCCTAGTTGTTCAATATAGACTTCTTCAGCAAGTATACCATTAAGAAATGCAGATTTAACATTCATTTGATATACTTTGTATCCTCCATGAGCAGCATATGCAAGAAGAGTCCTAACACCTTCTAATCTTGTGGGGTCTAATATAGTGGCAAATTTTCATATTTTTGCAAATTTGATATTTTATTGGTGTTATTTTTGGTGATTTGTGAGCCCTTCCATGGTTTTCCTAGTTACTAAGCTTTTTGGGTTTACCTGGTTTCCTAGCATTGTCAAGTTTAGTAATTGCCAAGGAAAACTTTTCATTTGAGTTTTTTCCTGGCGATATTCTCCTTTCACGTATCTGACCAAGTAATGTAATTGGGTAATGTTTGCCAAGTTTCAAGTTTCCATTTCATGCAATATGGGGGAATTCGCCAACACACTTTCATTTTATCATGTAGGAGTTAGCTCATTTCACCAACACACTTTCATTTTTCCATAGAGGAGTTAGCTTGTTTGGCATGGTAAATTGGTAATTCATTTGTCTAAATCCAAATTTTCCCAAGCAATGACACATTCACTAAATACCATTGACACTCCATCAGATTTATGGCAACACAGGACACATCATGGGTATGACTCAAACTCCAAAGATAGCTTCCACAAGTGGTGATATGTGCTGTAAAATACTCTCCTTAAGCTTATCTAGTTTAATTTAATAAAAAGCTTATCTACAATTTCCTTTTGTATCTCATTTTCATTAGATTTTTTTTTAAAAGTGGACGTAATGCTGCAAGTTGGTGGCAATGTTAATGGTTTTTAAAGCTTGCATGCATGGATATTGACCACCTTTATTTCCTTTTCCTTTGGAATGTCAATTCACCAATTGTCAAAAATCAAATTTGAAATTTTACTTTTTCTCTTTAAGTTTCAATTCCTAGTTTAAAAGTAATACTGCTCATTCTCAAGGAAGTAAATGAATTTTCAGTGGATTGAGATGTCAGGGAAGGGTGAGTCTCTAACTAATATTTCTTAGTCTCAGGGAAGTGAAATTGAAGGGGTTATCAATGGAAGGCTACATGTTGACAAGGGTAAGACCCCCAAGGGTAGTGAAGGGGTTAATCTTACATCAAAATGCCCAAAACTTAGAGATACTACCATAAAGGCTTTCTTTGGAATTGACAATGTTTCTAGTCCACCAACTTGTGCAACTACAAGTGCAAAAGGAAATCACAATACCTCACCACCACTAGAATATTGGGTTGTTATTCAATTAAATCAAAATGCATCAAACGAGGATAACAATGTTTGAACAATAGAAGATGTTGTAATAGAAGATAATATTGATGTTGGTAGGAAGAATAGAAAAATGAATGTAAAAATGTTGTGAGAGTGGGAAATGAAAAGGACTTTCTAGGTTGATTGGGTAGAAAAGTATTGGTTTGTTGAACCAATCACAAACAATGATGAACCACCAATAGAATGTAGGTGTATGATTTGTACTTGGAAAACTAAAAGAGAGAAAAAGTTATAGCTAAAGCTCAATACTGTAGAAAAACATATTGGTAAGGTTTATGAAAAACAAATCATAGATGGAAAGGAAGTAGCAGTAGTGAGATGGAAATCAAAGAAAGAATGCCTTCATGTTAAGTATGTCATAGAATATAAAAATAATTTTAAGAAAATAGCAGTAATTGGTAGTGGTAGTAGTGGCAATCCAATCAAGGATGGGCTTCAACATGTAGCCAATGATGCAAACTTTGCAAATCCATTCAGATGAGTGTTATTTTTCATATTCTATCTAGAGGGTATGCTATGAGAGAATTTTTAGAATATAGTAATTTATTATCTTTTTTGAGAGTTCCTCACTATCCCACGTCACATTGGTCAATATACACTAGATGGGAAATGGCAAGCTATCTTGCCGAGGTGGAAAAGAAAAATGTACAAAGGAGAGTAAAAGAATCCAAGTTCATTTCATTATCCTTAGATGAAGTCACTATGGTAGATAACACTGCTTGGGTTTGTATGCACGTATGTACTATAAAAGATCATGTCATCAAGCTAATCTACTTTATGTTCATAAAATTAGGGCCAAATCAACTGTAGAAAATATATATTTAAAAGTTAAGAAAGCTTTGAATGAAATTGTTGGTATGGATGACTTGACAATTACAAAGAAGTTAGTGTGTGTCAGAGCTGATGGAGTTGCAGTAATGCAAGGGCAAAGGACTAGCCTTTGTGAGAGATTATAAACTAGTATTGCACCTTACATGCTTGGCATACACTGCATGACCCACTGAATGAATTTAGCATATAGGATTGTAAGTAGTTTTCCTACAGTGTCAAAAGTTGAAGATCTAATCCATGAGCTCCACTCCTACTTTTGCAGAAGTCCTAAATGCTTTGCAGAATTTAAGATTTTTTCTAAGTGAGTAACAATAGGAAATAAGATTCTCAAGGATGTTGAGACCAAATTGATATCTTTGCATGGACCAGAAGAATGAGTTCTAGCAAAATATCAATCCTTGATTGGATTTATATATAAGCAACACCTTATAGTAGACAAAGCTCCTAATTTGTTAAATAAGTTAAGTGATATAGAGAACCTATTAACTTTAGCCAATCTTCTCCCGATGCTGGATTTAATGAAAAAATTTGTTAAGAAAGCCCAAGATAGAGCTATGTATATTTATGAGTATAGTGATTTATGTAAAATGGCATGCATGGCTCTGGATTCTTTGTATTTAAATCTCTCAGGTTATAGCCCAATTTTTTCAAGGTGGGAGATAATTACAAATTTGAATCATGCTAAGAATTTTTTATGATTCATTGGAAAAAATGAGCTATGTGTGTTTGTGAAAGGATTTGAAATACCAATGCACCATTCTAAAACAACCAAGAGAGGTAGAGTACTACCAATTAGAAAGGATGATTTTGACAAGATTTTTAAATCTGTTAGTGAAAATGTGAAGTCTATTTCCTACCAACTTTCAAGTTAGATTCATGAAAGATTCCCTTGAGAAGAAATTCTTGAAGCCATGAGTTGTGTGTTTCCTCAATTTTGGAAACACTTTGGACATAATCCAAGTGATGCAAAGTTGTTTCATAATAAACTTGAAAAATTGATAACATAATTTTCAAACCATATAGATTGCAATGGACAACTAATGCAAGGAATCTTAGATTCAAATAATCTTTAAAAACAATGTAAACTTTTTGCATTGTGTATGAAACACTATATGGAAAACTTTGAGAATCCATTCAATCCTAGTGCAATAACAAGGGTCTGGAAAAGGATAAGTCGAAGTGAAGTGTTGCATACTTCAATATCAGAATATTTCAAACTTGCTAATTTATGTCAAACAATGATATTAGGGTTAGTAGAACATGAGAGAGTTTTCAGTGCATTGGGGTTTTTGAAATCAAATGTCAAAAACAAAATAGACAAAAATTTGGAAACTTGCTTGAGGTTGTTTGTAACTCAATACAATGTTAGAGATTTTCCTTATGATAGGTCATAGACCATTTGGAATTCCATGCATGAAAGACAAGGCCTTTGCAACACTTCAAAAGATGGTGGTGCTACTACTGGTTCCAACATAAATGATGAATTTAGGTCTCAAAGTCAGAATGAAGATTAAGAATTTATGGATTTTGAATAACCGATTTAGAATGAAGAGGAACCTATTAGTACTAGTCAATTTCAGGATCTAGAGCCCATATGGGATATAGAAGCATCACATTTGAGACTGATTCAATGAAGTGAATCATGACTTAGCAATGTAGCATTCAGTTTTAAGGAATTTATAGCTATACTCTACTTTAGTTCTTCCATATTCAGTCATATTACAATTACAATTTACAAAAATTGAGTTCAAGATTTTTGTTACTCTATTGTTGACATAATGTTATTTTTATATCTTTCTCTTGATTTAGTTGTTTGATGATAAAAAAGAGATAATAGAGACGTGTGCAAAGGCCATAATATCATCTCAAAATATGACACTTTTCATTAACATTAACATCACAGAGAACTATTGACTACAAAACATAATGGAAATACACAAAGTTGGAACAATCTGTGCTCTTAAAGAAAATTATACTTAATCTAAAAAATAACAACAGATCAGACCATTTCTAAGCCTTGGGAACTCATATTTATATCAATTGAGTTGCAACAAGCTTCAGGCTTAGAAAGGTTACATCATTACAAAAGACAAAAGATAACAATAATTAATATAATCATTACAATTTTTTGAAACCTTTTGTAAAATCTTTTAATAGAAAAAGGGGAAACAATTACAAAATGTGACAAGTGGCAAGTGATCATTAGGCCTATCTTCCAGTTCTAACTGCAACATTACCCATAGAAAATGTTCTAAAAAGGTAAGGTAATCTGTTATGATGAATAGCTTCTCTTTGATATTCTTCTACAACACGTGTCCTCCAATTGATTCCCTGGGGCCACCATATTTTTTGCTAATCTTCTTCTACTAAAGGGATTACCTTGATATCTTCTATAACCTCCTAGATGGAAATATCTATATCCACAAAAAACCACGCTATATTTCTAACTGCCTCTAATTCACTGATGTTTTTAGTCCATTTTGCATCTGTGATGGCTTTACCCTCTCCAATAATTTTATTCATATCTGCTTCAATTTTGTATGTGATATCAATCATAACATATACAACTTGAGCACTTGATTCACCCCTTGAAAATGCTAGAAATCTTGGATGGTCTAATATTAGATCAAAATATTCAGACCACTCCTAGCAAGATTTGACATACCATTCCTTGTTCAAAATTTTTGGAATGTAATCCTGGGTATCCAATGCTATGCTTTTCAATTTTCCCCTTATTACTTGGATCTTACCATTGAAGAATGAATTTAATTCTTTAACTTGATTTATCATTTTCCTTATAGGAACAATGATATCCTTAAGTAGTTCCTTTTTTTATATGAGTAAAGGAACTAACCTATCAAAGAATTGAATGTATTTCCCCCACTGGGAAAATAATGGATATAATAGTGATAAAGCCTCAGAGCATTGGTATTCATTACTCTGCAGAGTATTGTACATACTATGTACATTTATAGAGGCTCTTTTTAAAGAAGTGATTCTATGAATCAAAAAATATTTCATTTTCCTAATCTCTGCATCCTTTCTAATCTCAAACTCATCCACATCCATATGTGTTACTAGATGTGGTTCTTCTACTATTTAGTCAGTTTGAATATTCTTGTCTTGTACCTCCCTTACTAACCTTTCTTCTCTTTTCAAATCTTCATTCTCTTTTTTTGATTCCTCCAAAGCCTATTGTAGAACATATGTTCCTTTCATTTCCTCTTCATACTTCTTCTTGGCGTCAAGGTACTTTTCATATGTGTGCACTAGTTGTTCTTGAAGAATATCAATCTTGTTCTTTCCTAGCATAGCAGCAGTGGTTTGGAGATTGTAAATTTGATCTGAAGAAGTTGAATGTGCATTCCAAAAAATTGCATTACCTGTAGGTGTCTCTTTAATTTCCATCAGGGTAGGCTTCTATGATTCTAAAGCTATACTCCAAATAGCTATTACCTTACTATCTATATTAAAGCCTTCCCCCTACAACTCACCAAATGGATTAATCTCCTCATAAGAGATTGATTTTCTTGTCTCCTCATTTGATCAAGCAGGAATGATGAACTTATATCCCATCCTAGGAAAACTATCATACCACTCCTTTGTAGCAATTCCCTAGCCTCCTTTATAGTGAAGCTTTTACTATTAGGATCATAGGCTTGGAGCTTCTGCACCATTTCAAACATTTTTTCATCTATGTCTCCAAGTTTTACATGCAAACAAAGTTCATTCTATTTGAGTTTATACAAAAAAACTTTTTAATTCTTCGGTCTTTGATAAAATCATCATCCTTCATGAATTCTTGAGCCTATATAATTATGTCATCCAGCATCATGGGTTGTCGTTCTAAACTATTGGGTATCCTCTCCTCTTGAGTAGCTTGATCAATTAAGAACTTTTGTCTGGAATCATCAAAATACCTAGCTCCTTTTGGAAGCACTTGTAAGGATTTCTCTCTAGCCCTTTCCAGAACCTCAATCAATTTATGTTTCTTCTTTCCCCTTTTATCCTAGTTTGAAGGGCTAGGCTAATCTTCTTCATCACTAATTTCCAATACAACATCTGCCTCTGGAGAAGAAGGGTTTACCCTATCTCTAGCATTTTTGAGGAACTTGAGCCATAATGTTATCAAACTCCTCAATACACTTATCAATTTGTAAAAAATAGGGTAAATCAAAATAGAATATCTAGAAATTAGGATCTACTTTCTTCATTTCTTCCTTTACTAAGAGGATTTCTCTGCACTTTTGCATCCTATCAGCACAAACATCTTCATCCAATTTATCCCTAATGACATCCTCTTCCCAAATTTTCCTTCCAATGACCACATTATAATCCCTCATTTTTTTAAGAGCACTTCTAACAATGTTATATGGACCATAAACCCTAGTGGGGGCAGTGGGGAAATTTAACTCTCTTAGGAAGGCATCAACTTCCTCAATGGCCTCTTTACCAATTTCAAAATCCCCTACTTTGAAATTTCTACATAGAAAACACCCCTTTTTGATGGTTGGCCCTAGATATTCTCTATTCATGGATAACAACTGCCAGAAAATTTCCACTACACCCACCTTCTCCAGTACATATCTTGGAAAGAAATGAGGGTGTTAGGAACAACCAAAAATTCTAATCAATGTACATTTTTCTAACAAAAATGCACTACCCCAATCATGATCAATTGGTCCCTCATCATCAAAACACATAGTTGGTCTAACAATCTTCCTAATTAACCTATGTAATCTTTCCAATTTTGAACCTAACATTCTATGAATAGTTGCAACAAAATCATTATAAAAAGAGAGGGAGTTAGAAAAAGAGTAGAACCTCTGTCATAATCTTGTCCATCTTTGAATAGGAAATGCCTCTCCAAATTCATCCAAATCTTCAATGAAACTAGAATCCACATGGCCCACATTGTAGAAGAGGATGAGATGCATAAGCAATAAGTAATGTAGAAATTTGAAATTTCCAAGCTCACCTTGTTGAGTTGTCACCATCTCTCGATGAATACTATTAGTAATGAATGTTCCAAAATCAAACCCCACATTAGTATGTGGGTCTTGAATGTCTAGAGCTATCACATACAATGTTGGGGAGGCATCCATGGATCTGTGTACTCCCTATACTTTGTTCAACCCAAAAATGGTTTTCTAAACGTATGAACAAAAATATGACAAGGGTATAAAATCAATAACCTTTTTCGATAATTCTCCTTTCATCTTGTTTTCCCTTGAGATATGTCACAACATTGCCTATTTTTTATAGAAACCTTTTTGTCTCTGAAATGTTGCTTCCAATTTTTCCAAGTCAATAGGAATTGACATGGGACCCTGCAAATCAAATGCTTCAGCAAAAGCATCCTTACTTAATGTACAGAGAATGCTCATATCCTTTCTATGAAAGGATTGAGAGGTTGGATTATATGCATTTACCAGTGCCTTCATAAGGTCAACATCCACATATGCCTCTAGAATTATCAACTTCCCTAGGTTGTTCATCCATGGATTTGAGATGGGAACCTTGTGCACCCTATTCTTGTAAAAGTACCAGAAAAATTCAATTCCATTGGTGTCTGGTACTTGAGCATATCTATAGAAGCTATAAGGATCTCTAAACATGTGGACATTAGCCCTTTGAGCATTGGAAGATTTAGGGAGAATATTCAACCATTCTTCTACAAATTTGGCAGATAATGAAACCTTGCTACCCTCTACAGTGCCCTTCTTTACTGATGATTGTTCTTCTACCATTCTGATCTTACTATAGATATTTTTTGCTTTGTTAGCTCTGAATATCTAAGAATTCAATTCGCCATTTAAACCTTTTGCATCAATAACTCATACTTGAATAATCCATGGATGTTCAGCTTATAGTAGTACTAGTTTTCTACAACTTGGTGATAGTGTTAATGGCTTTAAAAGCTTGCATGTGCATGGATATTGACCAATAGTAAGTACCACCTTTATTTCATTTGGTTGAATGTCAACTCATCAACAATAAGGAATTAGATTTGAAAACTTTTTCTTTTGTCCTTTCAAGCTTTAAAATCTTATGAGTTGTGAAACCCTTCTTTCTGCACTCTATTGCAAGTGATTTAACTTAACCTTGAATTCTTCTAGCAAAACTATGAAACCCTTCTTTTTCTTTTCTTGGGCTATTGCAACAATTAAATCAAACATTCACTTTACCCTTGCAATCCTATGATAAGCCTTATATCCTCTTCCATCACAACATCGTGGCCTTTTCTTTATTGAAGACATTAACCATTGCTAAATGGCAAATGTAGGTTATCATAGATTTACAGCTTCTTTTTAACCCTCTTGGTTTATCCTTGTGATGTGGTGGAAATGGCTAATGAGATTCCCCTTCTATCGCAGCTTTGAAACTTAAACTTTTCACATCATAGTCTCGCAGCTGTCAAAACCCATTTCCTTCTAATCAGTGCGTAGTGCAAAGATAGCTTCATCTTAACTTTTCACAATTTCACAGCATGGCCATATCTTTCTATTGAAACCTCAGAACATAAAAATCCTTGCCATCGTAGTCTCACAACTTTTAAAATTATTTTCCCTTTAATCATCTTGAACATGCAAAAACCACCTAAATTAACATTTCATGGTCTCGCAACCAATAGAGTAATTGCATGGAAAAAACCTTCGATGATGCAATCTCCCTTTTTTCGTGACTTTGCAACATAAATGTTCACCATCATTTAATTGTCGATGCCACGAAATTTCCTTTTCAAAATTTTGCAATGTTAACTCCTCCTTTATCTTTTCAACTGGTGATGATGTGATCTTTTCTCTCCTCACAGTTTCACAACACACAAACTATTAACTTTCACTTTGATAGTGACATTGCGATAGACTTGTTAAAGCCTTTCTCATAGTTTCACAACCACCAACTTCAAACTGATGAAACCCTTTGTAAACCTCTGATGCCATTGAATTCACTAATCTATATATTTTTCATCTAATACAATGAAATGATTCACCCAAAAAATTAAAATTTTATTATGATTATTATTTTTTGTTCACCAATGTATATATTTTTTGTGGTTTTAAAATAACACAATTCACCTAGATTTTACACATTGTTTGAGAGACTATGAATGATTCACCAATGGAGATTATTATTTTTTCTTTGTAAACTATTTTTTTTGCTATAAAAAATAAACTTTTTTGTCAAGTGTTTTACACCTTTTGCCAAGTTTTTACACCTTTTCTAAAAGAGGGGTTTCTTAAAGTATACCCTATAATCTTGCTACAAGAGAAAAAGTCTCACCATAATCAATTCTTCTTCTTTAGAGTAGCCTTTACACACCCGTCTTGCTTTGTTTCTTAATACTTGTCCATCTTCATTTAGCTTATTTTTGAATACCCATTTTGTTGCAATCACATTTTTATCTTTAGGTCTAGGAACAAGGGTCTAGGTTTTGTTCTTCTCTATTTTTTCTATTTCTTCATTCATAGCCTCAATCCAACTTTCATTTTCTAGTGCATCTTTAACATTTTAAGGTTCAAAATCAGCGAGTAAAAATGTACATTTTAGCTTACTTCTTGTCATAGTACCTTTTGATTTATCTCCAATAATCTAATCAGGTGCATGATGCTTTCTGACATACTCATCCAATACAGGTTCTTTTCCTTTTGAATGAATTGCACCATCTTCATTTTGAATTTCAACTTTTGTCTCTAGTTGCTCAAACTTGGTAGGCATTGGTTTAGTGGCTTCAGAATGTGACTCGGGTCCTTGTGACTCAGTTTGAACTTCTTGAAACTCGGTAACTAAGGAAGACTCGAGAGATGAAGTCTCCTTATTGATAGATGTGTCTAGCAATGTATCAAGTTCGAAGTAAACAAATCTTTTGTAATCTTCTGGTTCCTTTTTGCTTTCTTCTTTAGTCCTTTCTGTAAACTCATCAATTCTCACATGTGCACTTTCAATGATTTTATGAGTAGAAAAATTCAAACATCTATATGCCTTACTTCTGCAAGAATATCCTAAGAATATACCTTCATCACCTTTCACATCAAACTTGCCTTTTATAGACTCTTTCAAGATATAACATTTACTTCCAAATACTTTCAAGTAACTTACATTAGGTTTGTAGCCATACCATAATTCATAGGGAATTTTATATGAGTCCTTCTTCAACTTTACTCAGTTCAAAGTATGAACTAAAGTGCTGATGGCTTCCTTCCAATTTTTGATAGCAACATTCTTTTCAATCATTAGAGTCCTTACACAATCCATGATAGATTTGTTTCTTCTTTCAGCTATTTCATTCTACTCAAGAGTACTAAGAGTTGATACCTATCTTTTAATTCATTTTTCAATGCAAAATTTATTGAATTCATTGGAGATGAATTTTCCACCTCTGTCTAGTCTTAAGCATTTCAATCTTTTCCCTATTTCCTTCTATATTCTTTCTAGGTACCATTTGAATTTTTCAAATTCTTATGACTTTTCTCTTAGATACATAATAGTCATCATTCTTGAATAGTCATCAACAAAAAGAATAAAGAATTTTTCTCCACTATAGCTTTCTATTCCAATGGGTCCACGTAGGTCAGTATGCACAATTTCCAAGACATCTTTAGACTAATAGTTTTTGCTCATAAAACTAGTCTTTCCCATTTTGCCAATCTAACAATTTTTTCATAAACCAACATCTAGTTTATTCAAATTAGGAATACCTCTTACTATTTTGAATTTTCTTATCTTGACCATATTATCAAAGTTTACATGACATAATCTTCTATGCCATAGCCAACTTTCTTCCATTTGAGAAATAAAACATGAACAATCACCAAGATCAAGATAAAATACGTTACATATTGTTTGTTTGCCTGATTCAATCATATTCCCTTTGTCATCCTGTAGTCTTGCCTTGCCATGCATGAATTCTACCTTGAATCCAATGTTGATTAGTTGTGCCACACTTAGAAAATTATGTTTTAGTCCTTTGACCCAATAGGCATTGTCACAGACAAGTTCTTTGGTTAATGAGATTCGGCCTTTCCCTTTTATACAACAAGGTTCATTGTTTCCAAACCTTACACTACCTCCATCATAGTCTTCAAAGTGTTCAAACTTTGTTTTGTACCCATTCATATGATGTGAACATCCACTATCTATGATCCATGTGTCATTTTTACTAACATGAGAGATAAGTGCCATCTTTTCTTCTTCTTCATCAGATTCATCTTTCATAGCAATGTATACTACTTCATCTTCATTGTTACCAAAATATTTAACCATAAAACAAGTCTTCTTACCTTTGTCCTTGAATGATTTGTGATTTTTGAAATCCTTCTTGCCATTACACTTGTGACTTTTCTTCTCATCCTTGCTTTCTTTGTTTGGGCACTTGGCAGCAATATGACCAATTTCTTCACATGAAAAATAGATTAGGGGAACTTTACCTTTGTATTTTCCTTTGCTTCTAGAATATTTATTTGCAAGTAAAGCTTCAAAAACTTCAAGATCACTATCAAAACTTTCCTCTTATTCCTCTTCACTTTCTAACTAATTGTCCTTTATTTTCTTTCCTTTCTCTTTGAGTGAAAGTTTGGCCTCAAATGTAGATTCAATATTTTTTGAAGTTGGAACATAATTGTCATAGTTGTCTAGCTCAAAAGTTGTCAATTTTCCTACTAAGGTATCCAAACTTATCTTGTGATTTGGCTCACACCTCTTTTCTTGAATATTAGATACTCTAATTGCATAGATAGGAAGTAATGTTCTAAGAAATTTACTTACAATGGTCTCTTCCTTGATTTCTCCTCTAGAAGCTTTGATTGCACTAACACTAGCTTTGATTATTTTCACATATTTGGCAACATTTTCATCACCACCATAGATGTCCTTTAGCTTGTTCCACATATCAAAAGTAGTTTTGTAGTCCTTGATCTCATCAAGTTCATCATATCTAAGAGCAGATGCAATGTCAATCATCATGATGTTATGGTTCTTTTTCTCATCAATATCTCCAATAGATAATGTACTAGTAGGGGTTTTTTATTCTTCATCAAGTTATTTCAACATTGAATCACTAATGGAGGCCAGATAAAGTCTCATGAGTCCCTACCGTGCTAAAAAGTTGTCTCTGTTTAGCTTTGGAATCTCTCTCTTGTAAGACATCCTGATCTTTAGCTTAGGTCCTTGAAACCACTCCTGCAAGCACCAAAATCTCTGATACTAATTTTTTTAAATATAGAAGGAGTGACTAAGAGTGGGGTGAATCAATTACCACTAAAATAAATCCCAGATCCCTTAGATTTCAACAATTAAGAAAATTGATTGTTATTGTTATTCAGTAAACACACAGAAAATGTTGTAAGTGTAGAGTGTGATTTACTTTTAGCTAACCTTAAAACATTAATAGTGATTAATTTGCAAGCATAAGAGAAATAACATGAACACATGAGACACTAGGATTTAATGTGAAAACCCAATATGGGAAAAACCACCAATGTAACTAGTTACTATTTTTCACTCTTCTGAAGTGAGCCATGTTAGGAGCCAACCTAGTTAAAGGTTACAAAACACACTGTTAGGTGTGACCTTGTTAGAGGATTTAATTCACCCTATTAGAAGTGGCCTTGTGAGAGGTATTAAGATAATTCAATGGAACTATCACCTTGTTAGAGGATTTACAACTGGCTGTTAAACCAACTCTATCAAGAGATTTTAGATCACTGCTACAATGGTTAAAGAGTAACAATGAAATGACCTAATTGTGATGCAACTAAATTTTTGATTAAAGATCTCTATTTAGCTTCATACTTGATCCCTTTTTATTGAATAACACTTTTCTACTCCACAACGATACCTACTTATCCTTCAAGTTCTCTCTCACTCTTTCCTTCTCAATTCAATCAATACACTTGCACACACATTAAAAATCTCAACTTGACCTTTCATTTATACCATCTAGATTATCAAGTCAGCTCAAATTCAAATTACAATAACCAATTGATCATCACCATAGTCAGCTAGAAAAAATAATTAAAATAATTAAGCTTCTTATGCCAAAACAACAAAATCCTTAATTGGTCGACCCTGCTTGGTAAATATTGGTTCTGAGATAATTTCTTGTGTTGACCAACAGAAGCTTGGTTAACATTGCAAACTTACAAAAATCCTTTGGCAATCTAGTAAACTCGGTTAACACTATTTCCTGCCTGAATTCCTTTGATGCTTGAGTGAGCTTGGTAGACACTGTCTTCGCATAGTAATCTTCAAGAATGCTTAGTAGACAAGTAAACCTATCTTGCTGACCAAGTGAGCTCAGTAAGAACTAACTAACAATTGATATGAAATTTGTGTAACATCAAAGACAACACACAATTAGATAATTGTATCTGATAGTTGAATGATGGAGGTATAAACAAGATAAACAAGATACTGAGAGGGGGGTGAATTAGAATATTAAACACTTGAACTTTTCATCAATTCATTCACACCTATCAATAACTTGTGCTTCTAAAACTTATAATGTAAATCTGATGTAACATATAAATCTGATTAATCACATGCTTGAATGTAAAACACATAACACAATATTTTTTCCCCAAAAACCCTCCAAGGTGAAGGTAACACTGGGGTGGGGATGACATCTACAAATCTTCATTAGTGTAGTAATAAAGTTAACCAATTAAGGTTAAAATGTTTGATCATAAATTATGATCTACCTTGTGAGGATCTTTCCCATTTAAAGACTTAAGATATTGCTAAGTCTCACCTTGTTAGAGGATTTAACACTTACAACAAAGTAAGGACTCTATTAGGAAATATAGAAAGATCTGTTAAGACCACTATGTTAAGAGATTTACCCTAGCGCAAGTCAGTTAAAATTGATTTAGTATCTAACTCTTAGTTTTCTCTGCAAGATGATTTTGATTTTTCTCCTTGCTAGCTGATCCTCTCCCCTAATTTGATATTACTTATCTTTCTCTTTCACTTCACTTCCATGAATAGGTCACTTGCTATGTTAGATGATAATAAAACCCTTCACTAACTTCTTGGTCACATGTGTATACTTCTCTACTCTTGATCTTAATCTGTATGCTTCTCTCTCTTTCACTTCTCTCACTCTAATCTAGGTTAAGATCACCTCTATTTAAAAGGTTTCTTAAAGTGTTTTCTAGATCCTTCCATAATAGCCTCTCCATCTGAATCACTAATCACATAACATAGGGGTTTGTGATCCATGTCATTTAAATTTTCTATAACAACCTCTAAAATCTTTAAATGATCCTTCCATGTTAGTTGTAAAATGTGTTACCTCAATTTTTGTTCTATTTCTAACTTTTATATAAACTATGCATTTCTCAATCTTTTCTGATACTCGGCATTACCGTTGGTCAAATTTTATTACCCTTCTAATTCTCAACATGTATTATTTTTGGCACACACTATATAACTTGACATTTTTATACTTGGAACTTGCTTGGTCATTGATGAGTTCAGCTCGTATCAAAATACTCAATGACCATACACTTACTCAGCTCCTATAGAGCTTGGTACATACGTTCTTATGTACATGTCTTGGCCTATATAGATTAGCTCAATCATAGTGATTACCTTTTGATTCTACATTTTAAATGACTAAGTGGTTGACATTAATAGACAACAATGGTTAGAAATACCAACAATCTCCCCCTTTCACATTAGTGGAAAAAACACTTTTCTATATTTACAATGTTACAATACAATTTGATAAATGAGCTCTCCCCTGTAGTCTTATTACTCAATGCAAAAATGAATAAAGAATCCATTTCACCTTTATTCAAAACTATATTTCCCCCTTTACCTTTATTTTCTTCTCATTCACATCACATTCTCCTTATCAACTCTATTTACCCCTTGTTAACTTTATTTCCCCTTTGTTTTTTAACACTATATGTCACTGTTGTTGGGGTTGAATAGGTGAAAGTAAGCCATATTTTTCAATGAATTCCTTGTGAACTCTGGTAATCATGGATAGTACATGATCCCATGTGGTTCTTGTTGCTTCCAAAATTTGATTCTATAATTGAAGTCTTGCAGCCAAATCAATTAAACTATTAGCCACTAGAAGGTTGTGATCTTCTATGATAAGATCCTAGGTTATTTTTAATTCTCTCTACATGACCTCCAAATGAGGTATCATCATTTTTTGAATAGAGATCAATTTGGATCTCATGTTTATATTAGCTACCTAAAGCTCGGCCAATGTAGCTTGAGTATTTAGTAAATTATTGAAATGATCAATGCTTATGCTGACTCTAAAAGAATATTGTTGGGTCTATTTATCTTGGCCTAAATTTGATTTATTTATACCTAAATATTGTGAGTGAATCTTGGCACATCTAACAAAATTGTGTGCAAATGTTGTACCTTTTGAATTAATTCAATCATAACTTGTACTTTCTCCTATAGTTGCACTTTCTTCTCAAAAATGGTTATGGTAACTTTTTCCACAACCTAAGTTTCAATCTTCTAGCAGATCAATCTATTAGCTTCTCATTTGATTCCATATTTCCATAATTCACTTGATCAACTATAGTTACAATATGGTTGATGATTGGTGCATCTTCATCAAAATTTTGAATGTTAAAAGCATCAACAAAATATGCTTGACATCATGTACTACCTATTTATGCATGTGCTCTTTTCTGAGCTATTCTTGTCTTTTCTTCTTAGCTAAAATTCTTGTAGCAAAATTGTTTTCTCCAAAGTGAGATTTACTAGGTCCAATTGTAGCATCTCAATGATTTCATCCAAACTAACTTCAATATCTGGTTAAACATCTATTATTGTTTTCCTCTTTCTTCTAGGTGTATGAGTGTTTTTGCTCAGCACTTCCTTTAGAGTTGGTGAAGGGGTGTCATCACTTGGTCTTTATTGTGCATCTATTATTGAGACAACAATAGTTATACTCAGTTTAGCCTCATTTGATTCCTTTCTTTCCTCAATGCAATGTGCTAAAAAAATATTATTATCTATACTAGTTTCCTTCTCTTCACCATCTATCTTTGTATCTATGAGCCTTCACTACTTGACCTCTAGAGTGTCAAGGGTGTTGGCATGTATAGGGGACATTCTACCTTATGGACTTGGCACATGCAAAGTTTTTCCACTTTTGGAATTGTCTGCAATGTTTATAGTATCTATCTCTACTTTCTTTATAGATACCCAAAAATGTTCTTCCATATTAACTCACTTTATTTTCGTGCAACTTCCTCTTTATTTATTAAGATGAAAAAAATGTTCTATATTTTGGAACAAATATGTTCCTATACTGCTCCAAAAATGTGTCCTTTTTCTCCTGGGATAAGTTAGGAATTACTCTGACTACTACGTTAGCCCTTATCATTTTCTCTTCCTTCTCTACATGTTCACATCTTGTGTTCAATCTATAATATAAGTATTGAGGCATCTTCTTCTCTATTTCACTAGGATCTAGTTTGAAATTTGAGATCATTTTTACCATAGCCTCCTCAATTTTATTTCTATCATCATTATCTAGTGTATCGTATTTGAAAAATTTGAAATAAGATAAACGTAGGGAACTCCTTAAGCTTGCACATACCTCATCAATAGACTTAGACTTCCTCTGACCAATCTCCTTCTTTTAGTTCTGGGGGCACTAGGCTCTATAACTTCTACTACCTTCTTCTTTGTAGACTGCTTGGTACTAATAGTTGCCCTAGTTCTTGGCTTGTTTGGTGGTGGAGGTGTCATTATCAACTTCTTCTTTGTTCCTTGATCCTTCTTACTTAGTGGCATGATAACAACTAGGGCTTTTCCCTTTTTATCTTCTTCTTCTTCCACTTCCTCATCACCACTATCTTGTTCTTTGTCTTCACCAAGACTTGTATCAATTGTAATGGTTCTTCTTCCTTGCCTAGGGTGCCCATTTTTTCTTCTAAATCTTCAATCATTTTCTTCCTTTTCTTTTCCCTAGAACCTATCTTTCTATTTTTAGTTAATATTACTTTAGCTTCTTCATATCTCCCAAAAGGTTCAGCCTTGGCATGTATTTCTTCTTTCAATAGTGCATCAATGTTTGCACTCACTACATCACTATCTATCTCAAATTCAAAACTTTGTAACCAATTTTTCCTTAGCTTAACTACCTATATGAAAGTCATGTTCATATCAACAAGAAAATATATGCCATCATAATATTTCATGACCAACTCTTTAGGTATCCCCATTCTCCTTTTCATCCTTTTCTTAAATTCATCAAAATAAGTATCCATTACATTCTCAAAATTTTCTCCCAACTAAGTGATATATTCATTAATTTGTTTTGTCACTAATTTTTCTTTCTCCCATACAACATTACCAATACTAGGAAAATACTTATGGATGTAAAAGTAAATACACAAAATGAGGCACACATTAAATTATTTGCATTCCTTATGGATGACAGATTTTTTGCAAGTTGTAACATCTATAACTCGACAAGATCATACTCGTGATCTTTCATCAGAATCTTCCATGCTTGATCCACATTTATACAATGTACACTGTTAAATCTTCTTGATTGATAGAACTTGTGAGAAATAACCCTCACTACAAATTCAATTAGTGGACAAAAGATGTTTATGATGGAAAGACCATGTCCATTCTACTTGGCTCCTATGTTTGCCTCAAATTTTTAATGACTCAGGATTCGCACAGTTTTCTTCCTATCTAGGGTTGGATAGCTTGTAACCCTATGAATCATTTTCTTTGTGATCTCCACTAGTCCATTCTATAATCAGTACTTTAGATCCTAGATTCTACTAAAAACAACTTTAATGCATTCAATCTTGAAATTCTTTAGGAATTCTAGGGAACAAGTTAATCCTTTCCTTTCAACAACTTTGAATTTGTCATTCAAAATTCCTTCATTGCACAATTTATCATATGCTCCCCCGATTTCATAATCTCCTACTTCTCCAATTTTACACATATAACATCTTCTAACATCATGGATCATAATGAATTTAGGTGGTATTGAGGATAGCACACTCATTGAATCTCCTTTCATATCAATCTCTAGACTTGTATGAAACTTTTGTGGAGGAAAAGCATAACTCTTCACTAGTTGAATTCTACTAACCTCATAGCTCATTCTAGTGGTTGAATTCTACTAACTTTTGTGGTCGATGATCATAGTTAGGGTTTGAATTTCTTTCTTTCCTGGATACTCAGCATAGTTTAGATTTTCACTCGTTCAAGCCTCTTCATCCAAATCACTCTCAAAATATTTTCTAGTCACTAGAATCGCCAATTTGCTTTGTGCTCTCAAAAATCAAAATGCAAGGTATGTAATAATGTCTTCAAAAAATTTATATACCTTATTTTGATCAATTAGGGTTTATCATCAATGTTGTATACTTAGGTAGGTGGAAGCCAACTATCTCAATCAATGTTGATGCCTTTCAACTAGGTCTTTGTATTACATCTCAGTCTCTTCCACATTACTTGGTCTCTTTTGAAGTGCTCGGTCTATGTTGCAATACTCGGTCAACATAGATAATTTTATTGATATTCAAAAATCTTTCAAAAATTTGTTCTTATGCATCTTCACATATGCAGATATGAACTTTTGGCATGTTATCATGTAAGGAATTGATGTATGATATATCAATTAAGTATACAGTTCCATTCATAACTCTCTTTCTTAGTTTGAGATGATATGATCACCTTCTCCACTAGATTGAGTGACCTCAACTCCATTAGCTCCACTACTTCCATCTTTTGTTTTCCTTTTCCATTTATGGCTCATTTCATTCCCAATTTGCTCAATATCCACTTTGCTTTTGCCTTTTTCTTTTGTTTGATTTGTTAAATGTGCTTGAGTGCTTGAGTCCTTCAATTCTTTCTTTGATGTCCAAACTTGTGACATTTGGAACATGCATTGTTAGGTGCATAATTTTTCCTCCAATTTTCTAGTAAGGATTTGTCTTGAATTTGAATTCATATGCTTTGTGCCCATACTTTTGATAGTTATAGCAATATCCTTCAAATTTAGGTGTAGCATTTGTATTCCTCAGTCTTGACCTACACTCGTGTATTTGATGCCTTTGTTTCTTGTAGTAAAAATATTAACCAGTAAACTTAGGTTTATAATTTTGCATACCATTTCTTTTTCGATAGATATTTGTAGTATGACCAATTTTTCCATAGTGATAGCATGGTGGTTTTTCATTTGACTTTGCATTCCTTTCTCAGTGTATGAATGTCCATGACCCACCAAAATAGCTTGATAACTTCATAATTTCTTCAAAGTACTTCATTGCTTCTTTAGGTTTGTTGAAATTTTCCATGGATTATTTCTCATCATTTAGTTCATTCTTTAGTATGTCCTTCTATGATTTGATAATTGCAATTTCCACATCCTTGTGATTCAATTCCTTATTTTTAAGCAGTAGTTGATCCATCATGTCTAGTAGTGTGTTTGTGAGCTTTTGCACATCTAATATCCTTCTTTCAAGTCTAGTAGCCATTACCCTTTTTTTTTCTTTAGCCATAGTCATGTCTTCTTCAGCTTTCTTCTTTTGTTCAATCACTTCACATAGCCTAACTAATTGGATTTCATGTTCTCTTTTTAGTGCTCTTATTTCTTCATTTAAGAGTTTGTTCTTGTCAAGTAGATCAACTTATGCTTTATCATTTGGATTGATTGGTTCAAATAGTTCTTCAATTTCCACTTCTTCATAGGAAAATTGTTTTATCTGGATGGCGATTTCCTTTCTTCTTTTTAGGGAATCCTTCAGATCTTGTCTTTTCTTCTCAAATTCCTATGGTGTGAGTTATATGTCAATCACCTAATTTTCAATAACCTTATCCAATTTGAATGCCTCCATCTCCAACATCTAATCTTTGAGCCTTTAAACTTCCTTCAAAGAACCACTACTCTAATACCAACTATTGATTGATGGAGGTATAAATAGGATTAACAAGATACTAAGAGGTGGAGGGTGAATCAGAATCTTAAACACTTTAAATTTTCATCAATTCATTCACACCTATCAATAAATTGTACATGTAAACCTTATAATATAAATCTGCTATAAGATATAAATATGCTCAATCACATGCATGAAAGTAAAACACATAACACAATATTTGTTACCTAGAAACCCTCCAAGGTAAAGCTAAAATTGGGGTGGGGATGATGTAAGGAAACTTGGCAAAAAAGAATATAACCGTTTCCACATAACCCATAATAAATTTGAAATAAACACAAAATTAAAATCCACATACAAGAGAATAGACAACATACCCACAAATTTGTGACACAAGATATACCCTGGGAAACCCTCATTGAGGGAAAAACCCAGCCTCCAAAAGCATCCATCATCATGTATTATTCAGCAAAAATACCATTTCCATACAACCATGGAAGCCTTCATGGCCATAGCCACAACCGAGCAAACTATGTGAACAAGCATGAATCCACACATCCCATGCCATGCTTTCAACCTTCACAAATGCTCCCTTGGCTAACCTGTCAAGCCTTGTCCCGCTCGACTCTTGCCTTTTGTCTTCTCCTTGTCACTCTTTCTCTATCTGCAACAACTACCCTTGTGGCTGCTTATATGGTAGCAAGTCCCACAAAACCACCAAGTGGTATTACATAAACCATGTGCTAAAACCATGTGCTACCTAACCAACTGACCCCACATTTAATATTGGGCATTTAATTCTTTTTTCCAATATTAAATAACTACATGAAATATTATCACAATGTTATAATACAACTCATTAAGAATATTCCATGAGAATCTTTACATGTTGCTTGTCCATCTAGATACAACATTACATAATAAAAATAACAATATTATGCAATGTGTGCAACACCCATTATCTCAACAATCTCCCACTTGTTGTATACATTGCATAGGGTCAATCCGTAGCCACACAAATGAACAAGGGAACAATCCCTCCCAGCACATCCACCATCATGGATCAAAATAAACCAAGTGCTCCATCCTAGTACCCACAAAAAAATCAAAGTATCCAGCATCTCAAACATGAATGATCTCACCTCCTATTATGCCACTCCCACTGGACATACATAGAAGCCATCCAAAGAGAAAGCCACCCAACTTATCACATTAGAAGATCATAAAATCCTGTACCAACTAATATTCCAAGCACAAATAACCTGATCCAAAGGTAATCACATGTATCTGTAGTTGTCAAAATATCCATAGCTGAAATAGCACCCACAGCAAAGTGCCAAACTCATGCAACTATCCATACCTCAAAGGTATAACAAGTGAATCTCATATCACCGACATATCCAATCTGCAACCTGCAATCACAAGCCTCAAGAGCAATACCTGCCACATATATACCAAGAAGCTCCCACTGCAAAAGATAATGTCAAATCTATAACCAATCCACTCAACACATCTTAAAGAAGTGAATCCATGTAGTATCAAGGACATCCACAATACATAATCCAATATCTTGCAAGAATAACTCTCATAACAAGTCTCCAATGCTCTCCCAAGTTCACCACAACCAACAGAGGAAAGAGATAAAGGAATAACCATATCATCTCTCACATGACATACATGAGCACAAATCAATGATCACAATCTCTAACAAATCTCAAATCCAATGTAGGCAAAACTGAACATCTAGGAAGATAACCAAGACCAGAGAAACCATGCAAATCATAACCTGTATCATGCCCTTCTACACACCCCTCTAGATGTAAACTGTGCAAGTATGATCTCCTCCATAAAACCCTAACAAGAAGCCTCAACAACACCCAAACCATACCATATAACTAATCATGGATGTAAGCCTCTCACAAGAAGATCAAACTCAATAAACTCATTCCTAAACCAAGGAATAACCATTCCTAATCCAAGGAATATGCCCAATATAAAACCATCTCCCAAACTCAACCAGCATAACAACATATGCACATGGAGATAACCAATGTTAAACCATCTATCAAATGAACCCTCCAGAACTAACTCATGTACCATAGCTCAAGATCCATATCCATGAAAGACAAGCATAAATATAATGCAATTGAGAGAAAATAATGGGCTATACCTCTCAAGTAGCAAACTGCCGAGTAGACCAAGAGTGGGGAATGAGAATGCTCATCAAGATACCCAAGTCTCCAACCAAGACTCATCTAAGAACAATCTCCTCTCAAGTCCATATCAGGTGACTGCCCCTCGGACTTCCTGCTGAAACCATCAACCATCCCAACAAATACTTCTCTAATCCAAGAGAAATCAGCGTCACCACCGTCTCTAAGTATCTATGAGCACCTGTAACCAATCAATCGATGCCAACTCCAAATGCAACATAGCAATATCATGAAGTGTCCAGCTTATGATTAGTGTACTCAATACCAAGAAACTAAACCAAGATCAATATCAAAGTTCCAACCATGGCCTCAGGAACATAAACATGACAACATGATCTTACCATCTCAACTAAAGAGATAACATGCTCCATATGAACACATCATAACATGTCACAACTCTAAACGCGTATCAAGAGTATACCATGACATAATAATGAAACCATCTTCATACCAAGGATAACATGCCAAATAAAAGCATAAACCACACCTTTGCCAAGAACCCTATGAGTCCTCAAGATGCAACCATCTCCACACACCATGAAGAAAAACCATCTCCATATACCAGGAAGAACCATCTCCACACACCATGAAGATAACCAAGAACTCCATGAGTCCTCAAGATCTAACCATCTTCAAACATCATGAAAATAACAAGTGCACCATGCAAATGTCAAAGACGCTTTTGCAGCAACAGGATCTAAGACAAACTTCCAACATCTGCAAACACTCAATAAATATATCAATGCCAACAACTCCCACTCAACTATGGTACCAAGTCACCTATGGCATCATAAAATCCATCTCCTACTTGAAGATCCAAACCAAACTAGGAACTAATCATGCACTGTCACCCCATCACTGTCACAAGCTCCCACTAAACCATGTATCCAAGCTATCCATGACATCATGATGAAAAACCATCCTCTAACCATGAGAATCAACCAAGGCATCAAACCATCAAAGAACTCAAAGTGCACATCATGAGCTCCTCAAAAGAAACCAAATAAACATGATCCTCAACCAAGAAGATATACCACCATAACTGAATCAAAAATCCAAGCTAAAGAACATCAAGGATGTACCTGTATAACCAATCATGTCATGCCAAAATCCATGACACCATGATCACATCCATGAACCGAGCATCTAGCTCTCAATATGTCCAACCTGTCAGCATAGTCAACCACAATCCTCTACCATGACTGTACCTGGTAACAACATCTCATCCCTTCTACATGAAGAAAATAGTAAATCATGTGACTTAGGGCATAGACAACCCAAATCCAAGCCACCAATCTGAATATGCATCAATAATGAAAGATCAATGGGCAAAGACAACCCATAACCAAGCTATAAATGCAACCTGTAAGTATAGACCGCTTACAACACTGCACAACTTGTAGACCCAACAAGTCATCATGCATATCCAAACCAAACACTGATAACCATATCATCATGAGACCAATCTGAAATATGAACTGAGTATACAATGACATCAAATCTTAAATCTCCAATGCCATAAACTCACAATGTTGCCATAGTCAAAATATACCTATAAACTATTTAGATCAATATATCACCAAATAAAATATGCCAAACCTGCACCAAATTTAAACCAATGTGTAGAGCTCTCCAAGAGCTTTTCGTTGACTACTCGAAGTCCAAAATTCGACTCCGTATGCCCAAGTTATGCCCTAATTCATGCTCAAAATAAAAAAATCTAACTTTAGGGCTCTGAAAACCTGACAAAATTTCAAAACCATAGAATCAAACCAACACCATCTTGTATTGCTCTAAATTAGCTTTCCAACGCCTGTAAGAACTCTAAAATTCGATATTCTGAGAGAAAGTTATGGTCATTTTACTAAGACAGTCTTTTTACCATTTTCAGTACGATTTTTCATTTTTTATTTTTTCAGTGACGAAAATTCTGACGGGATTAAATTTGATGGCCATCATGGGTTGAAACTAAAAGACTATTTCATTTCTTCTGAACATGGCCAAACTAGGGCATATTATATATCAAAATTTATGGAAATGTCAACCCGGATCCAATGGTGAGGTCTGTTTTTACCCAGGAGGTCATTTCTACATGCTACCCCCCAAAACACTCATTTAAAATGAAACATCCGAAAAAACTCTTTTGTCCAACAATTTCCCATACCCAAATATTTTAACATCCCTATCATAACAGCAAATCCAAAACTCTCAGATCTGCAATAAATCATTCATATATCTTGCCCTTTTTTTTTATCCTCTCATGCATTCCCATGGATTCAATCTAGGGTTACAATAATAAAACCATAGCTCTGATACCACTTGTAAAAAAACTTGGCAAAAAAGAATATAACCGTTTCCACATAACCCATAATAAATTTGAAATAAACACAAAATTAAAATCCACATACAAGAGAATAGACAACATACCCACAAATTTGTGACACAAGATATACCCTGGGAAACCCTCATTGAGGGAAAAACCCAGCCTCCAAAAGCATCCATCATCATGTATTATTCGGCAAAAATACCATTGCCACACAACCATGGAAGCCTTCATGGCCATAGCCACAACCGAGTAAACTATGTGAACAAGCATGAATCCACACATCCCATGTCATGCTTTCAACCTTCACAAATGCTCCTTTGGCTAACCTGTCAAGCCTTGTCCCGCTCGACTCTTGCCTTTTGTCTTCTCCTTGTCACTCTTTCTCTCTCTGCAACAACTACCCTTGTGGCTGCTTATATGGTAGCAAGTCCCACAAAACCACCAAGTGGTATTACATAAACCATGTGCTAAAACCATGTGCTACCTAAACAACTGACCCCACATTTAATATTGGGCATTTAATTCTTTTCTCCACTATTAAATAATTACATGAAATATTATCACAATGTTACAATACAACTCATTAAAAATATTCCATGAGAATCTTTACATGTTGCACGTCCATCTAGATACAACATTACATAATAAAAATAAAATAATAAAATAACAATATTATGCAATGTGTGCAACACCCATTATCTCAACAGATGACACCCACAAATCTTCACTACTGCAATAATAAAGTTAACCAGTTAAGGTTACAATGTTTGATCATAAATTATGATCTACCATGTGAGGAGTCTACCCTATTAAAGCCTTACAAGACTACTAGGTCTCACCTTGTTAGAAAATTTAACAATTACAAAAAAGTAAGGATTCTATTAGGAGATTAATAAATATATGTTAAGACCACTTTGTTAAGAGATTTACCCTGATTCAAGTCGGTTAAAATTTATTTAGTACCTAACTCTCAGTTTTCTCTATAAGTTGATTTCGAGTCTTCTCCTTGCTAATTGATCTTCTCCTCTGATATGATATTACTTTCCTTTCCCTTTCACTTCACTACCATGAATAGGTCACTTTCTCTATTAGATGATAATAGAACCCTCCACTGACTTCTTTTTCACATGCATATACTTCTCCACTCTTGTTCTTATTCTAGATGCTTCTCTCTCTTTCACTTCTCTCGCTCTAATCTAGGTCAAGGAAACCTATATTTAAAGGTTTCGTAAAGAGTTTTCTAGATCCTTCCATAATAGCCTCTCCATATAAGTCATTGATCACACAACATAGAGATATGTGATCCATGTCATTTAGATGTTCTCTAACAACCTCTACAATCTTTAGATGATCCTTTCATCTTAGTTGTAAAATGTGTTACCTCAAATTATGTTTTATTTCTAACTTTTATGTAAACTCTTCATTGCTCGATCTTTACTAGTTTCTGATGCTCATCATTTCTATTGCTTGGCATATATTGTACTTAGCATACACTATATAACTCATCATTTGCATACTTGGAACTTTCTTGGTCACTGATGAGCTTAGCTCATATCAAAATACTCAGTGACCATACACTTACTCGACTCCTATAGAGATCAGTACATATTTGCTTATGTACATGTCTCAGCTTATGTAAAGTAGCTTGATCATAGTGATGATCGTCTGACTCTACCTTGTAAATGAAAAAGTGGTTGAAACTAATGGAAGCCATTTAAGGAAAATGTAAATAGAAATGTTAGAATATTTTTAGTTGATAGAATTAAGTTCCTATAAGGACTAACACATGAGCATATGTGTTTTTATTTGATTCTAAAAGTGAGAAATGAAGAAGTAGAAAATGTATCTAAAGAATTGGCAAATTTATTGGATGAGTTTCATGATATTATATTTGGTAATATACCAACTAGATTAAACCAATGAGAAAGATCAATCTATGGATGGATGTGATTTTGAGGACTAGTTTTTCAAATAAGGTAGCTCACATAATAACTCTGGTAGAAAGAGAAGAGTTGAACAAATAAGTCTAAGAGTTTTTGTAGAAGGGGTTGATTTGAGAGAGTTTGATTCCATATGTAGTAACTACATTAATAGAACTCAAGAAAATGGTAAATGGAGGATGTGTGCAATTCTTAATATATCAATAAGATTGCTACCAAGTACAAATTACCATTGTTCGGAAGTGCAATTTTGTAGTGCCTGCCCCTAGTTTGCATTTCTGTTATCATTGTCAAATTCTTTTAGGTTGATTTTATGCATTGATTAGTTTAGAGATATTGGATTTACAATATTATGATATTATTTCATGTCTTGAATTACAAATGCATCAGTTATTATTGCTTAGTTGATTTCATTCATGTGTTGTTAATGGTATTTTGATGATTCCTAGTTAGTAAATGTGGTTTCTTTCATAAAAATGTTAACATGATGTCTTTAATGATGATTATGTTGTATTGATAGAGATGCATTATTATATGTACGCATTTGATGTTAGACTTGTGATTTTTACAATACTTACCCCATACTTGCATGTGTATGGTGTGCGTGTTTATTTTATCTTTCTGTCTGACGTGTTTGATGTGGTTAAGGGAGGGAGTCGTAGTCACCTGCTAGTCGAGATCTACACGATGAACCACTCCCCGCCATTGTCTGTTTAGTTTAGATATATTATATACATGTACATGCTCGTCTTTTATGCAGGATGCAGGTACCGGGCATCGACTTCCCTAAATTGCCAGGATGAGCGTGCCCTATTACAAATACTGAAATGGTGAGAATGGGAAGATAATGATCAGGTCCAATCCTATCCATAAGCCTATAATACTTGTCCTGCAAGGAGGACTCGTAACAGACTGTCTACCCTTTTTAAAACCCGTGTGTATTTTTGTGCGTATGTTGTTTTGTGAGTCTTTGATGAATTTTTTGTTAATTAAGTCTAATTAATAGATTAAATTAATAATTTAATTTAATGAAGAATTATTATGACTTTTTGAATATTTAATTATATTTAATTAATTGAGAAATTAATTAAATATAAATAATTGAATTGGAAGATAAAAGTTTTAAGATTAAATTTAGAACATGATAATATTTATTTAATTTAATAATAATATATTTAGAGTTCATTTTTAAATAAATGCTAAATATTCTTGTTATTTAAGTTAATAAATATTTATCAAATTAAACGTTCAAAATATATTAAAAAAGAAAAAGATATTAAATTATGAATATGTTTTAAGTTCACATGAATAAGTTTAAAATATAGAAATTAATTTAAAAGATAAAATCATGTGAACTTGAATAAAAGTATTTTAATAAAGTATGCATGAGATTAAAGTTATAAATTTATTAAAGTAAAGTAAAGTGGAAAGTTAAATAAAGTAATTTAACAATTCACTTAAAGTGCATGAAGGAATAATAAAAGAATATTTTAATTTAAAAAGGAAATTAATTGTGCATGAATGAATTAATTAAATGAGAGAGAATTAAATATTGGAGATAAAAGTTAAAGTTTAAATTTAGAACGTGATTGATTATATTTATTTTATTTAATAATAATATATTTAGAGTGCATTTTTAAATAAATGCTAAATATTATTGTTATTTAAGTTAATAAATATTTTTATCAATTAAGTTTCTAAAAAATGAAATCAAAAGTGAAAAGATATTTAATTATCATAAAGATTATAGTTCGCATGATTTATGCATGAGATGAAAATAAAAGAAATTAATTGAAAAGATTAAACATGTGAAATTAATAAAGGTATTTAATCGCATTAAGTGCGCATGAGATTTATAAGTTATAAATTTATTAAAGTACAGTGGAAAGTTAAATAAAGTAATTTAACAATTCACTTAACGTGCATGAAAGGAATAATAAAATAATAATTTTAATTAAAAGGGAAATTAATTGTGCATGAATGAATTAATTAAATAAAGTAATTATTATTTTAGAGTTGTGGGGAAAGAAGCCCTAAAAGGTAATTAGATTCTATATTAGAGGGTTTTGGGTCATTATTGCACACACAGGTTTTCAGGGAACACACTTTTGGAAAGGGGAGCAAAGAAATCTTTGGAAGCTTGGAAGGGTTCAGATTAGCAAGGGTTTCACCAGATTATTAGCATCAGATCAAGGTAGGGTTTGTGAACCATTCTAGAAACACTTTCGGATCTTTGTCTTCTTCGTGCTTGTTGGAAATTGCTTTCTCAAATTTTATTGAATGAATCTTGCTACCTTTCTTCTGAATCTTTTGCGATTTGATTTCTTCTAGGAATTGGGATTGAAAAACTATTTAGAAAACCTTGTTTTACTTCTGAAAGAAATTTAGTATTAAATTGAAATTTGGGTTTTGAATTAAAATGGAATTAAGAAATTTAAATTTGGAAGGGGTTTGTTTTTGGAAATGAAAATCTTAGGATTGAAAATTCGAAGGGTTCAATTTATTTTTCCTATCAGATTAATATCGTAAATGTTATTAAAATATGTATATATTAAAATAATATTGTTATGAAGTTCGTTGAGAAAAATATTATAAAATAAAGAATATAGAATTATAATATAATTCTTAAAATTTTCATATATAATAATTTATCTAAATTTATTAGAAGGGTTGTTCTTCTAATAAACAAAATTATTGAAATTTGACTTAGTTGAAAAAATAAATAAATAAATAAATAAAATAAAAAATTTAAAAAAATAAATAAATAATAATAATAATAATAATAATAATAAAAAAATTAAATAAATAAATAAATTTTAAAAAAAAAAACAACAAAATTTTTTTATAACCCCTGTCGGCACCGTACGCTGCTGACGCAGGCTACGACAGCAGTGGTGTGGTTAATAATATTTACTATTTAACCATTTGAATTATTAATGGAATTGGGAAATATTTCTATTTAGTAATCGAATAATTTAATAAATGATTAATATTACTTCTAAGTCTTGATATGTTATTATATGAACAAGAATGAGTTTAATTGCAAGGGTTAATTATGAAGGTTAACTGGAAAACTTACTTACTTGAAAACATGTATTAAACTGGAAATTTAAAACCTTAATTCAAACAAATACACGGGTGTATTGTATGAGTAATACTGAGAATCGTATACACTTGAACATACATTGAAACGCAAATTGAAACTTATATTGAAAACGAAAAATTGAAACCTTACATTAATTCAACAATATATTATCAATCAAATCCAACTGTGAGACTATGATGTTTTCTATATACTGTCTATATTTCTTTTTGGATTTTGGTGTTGTTTAGATGTCGACCAATCTAGGATGTACACCAGAGGTTTTGTGAGATTTCTTGGATACTATTATGTGGCTAGATGTTATGATGATTCTTGTGATTCAAATTGGAGTTTATACTTATGAGATTTGTTTTGTGAGCATTTATGTATATTTGGATTTAGTTTGATCCATCTTGTTATCAGGTTTCCTGTTAAGGAACCAAGTTTGATCTTTATGGGTGTTTTGGTATGGGACACAACTGTGTTTTTATGTGCTTAGGAGAGGTTGTCTAGGTATGTGACTTGGGAGTGGCTTGCATAGGGGTCCGGGACCCAAAGTGGTCAGTACCAGGGTAACCTAATGCAAGTTATGTAATAAGTGATAATCTAGTAAGTAAAATTTATGGGGGGAAACACACTAAAAAGATAAGTTAGAGATATTTGATCTACCCATGCCTTTAGTGCTTGTATAGACTAAGGATGGGAATGAAATGAGTGCCTCGTCTTCTTGAGAGGGCTTTCTAGTTTCCATATGTGTGATGTTGAGGGTCTAGGGTTCAGAGTAACCAGTCCAGAGTAACTCAACGCTTGAGGGTCCGGGGTCTATTAAGAGATCAGTCCAGGGTAACTCAAGCAGCCATGTGATGACACTCCCTAGTATGTAGCTAAGTCTCCTCTGTAGATTTTGTGTATCTCTAGTGGTGTACTTACTGTTGGATGTGGTGTATTTATTGTTGGATATGTTCATTATGGTTATTTACTTTCATTGATGATGATTGGTGATTCATGGTTGTTGTACTTTTGACATGTGGCTTTTGACTTGAGATGATTATCTTTCGTTGAATTTATCTTATGATCTTGGTATTTGGTTTATACTTGGTTCGTGTATGATGTTTGGTTATGTGGTGTCGGTATTGGTTTGAGTGTTCTTACTTTTGGATTATTTTATCTTCTTGAGTAGTATGTGTTACCTTTGAGATAGTTTTGGCTAGTAGGTATTCCTCGCCTAGGAATGTTTTATGTTTGATAGCCGTTTGTGGATCGTTCATTATCTTCCCTGCATGGTGGGAGTGGAAGCCTGACTAGGTAACCACGCGGTCGGGAGGTAGTGCCTTCTTACCATTTGGGTTTCCCCTTCACATTGCCAGCTGTTGGATGTTCGTTGCAAAAGATGTACCTTTACCATTCTTATTTCTTATTTCAGATGGAGTATATATGTTATCATGTATTCTGATGTATTGTATCTATTCTCACATACCCTGCGACATGTGCAGTGGATGTACTTTCATTGTATTGTTTATACTTATGCAATTGCTTATGCGATTATGTATCTGGTATTTCTTTATGATCATGAGACATTGTACTTGGAACTTAAACTAATTAATTTAAAATTATTAAATGTGACTCAATGTAAAGGAACTCTTGAGGAATTGAAACTGTACCTATATTTGCATATGTGTATGTGTTGTGTATGTTCATATTGCTTCTGCATTAATGTTATCTTGATGTTGTTTAAACTTTTTAAAAAAAAATAGTTCAGTAAACATTATAACATGTTAGGTTTATTTCTCTTGGGTTCCCGAGCGGGGTGTTACAAATTTTTTAAGGAAGTTGGTTTATCTTATATTTGTAGTTTCACCAAAAGGTCTAAAAATGGACCCAATGAAGATGAATGCTATCCTTAAATGGACTGCACCAAGGAGTGCTACAGAGGTAAGATATTTTTATTATTTGGATATCTTTTACATAAAGTTTATAGGAATTTTACTAGTCTTTATGGAACCTTGACTAAAACAATGAGAGGGGATGGGAAAGAGTTTAACTAGACTACAGGAGTAGATAAGATTTATAAATTATAGAAATAAAAACTTACAGAATAATATATTTTAGCACTTCCAAATTTTAATAAGATATTTCAAGTAGATTGTGATGCTAGTGGCAATTTTGTTGAATTTATTTTGAATCAAAAGGGTAGACTCGTTACTTATTTCAATAAGAAGTTGAATGATGCCAAAAGAAAATATTATTTTTGTGATTAAGAACTCTATGCTATCCTTCAAACATTGAAGAAATGGAGACATTACATTTTAACTAAAGAGTTTATTTTATTTACGGGTCATCATACATGTCAATATTTGAATAGTCAAAGAAATTTGAATCAAATGCATTTAAAATGGATTGAGTTTTTGCAAAGTTACACATTTATTCTAAAACACAAGTGTGAAGTCTAATAGGGTAAAAGATTCTCTTTGTAGAAGATAGATTTTATGACAGAGATACAAATTGAGGTTGTTGAATTTATAAGGATTGTTTGCAAATGTAATTGCATTTCCATTTTGGTATATACTTTTCAAATGCATAAATCTCCTCTTATATATATTATGAATGAGACATGGAGAGACATGTCTCCTCATGACACATGTCTATCCATTATAATTAATAAAAAATCATATAATATCTCATATATATATATATATATATATATATATATATATATATATATCACACTTATTTATGTAATATATGTGTGTATGTGTGTGTGTGTGTGTGTGTGTGTGTGTGTATTTATACTATAGTCTCATAGGTTTAACTAATTGAAGCTACCAAACATCAATGCTCCCTCTTAGCTAGGGAGGATAAACAAGAATATGAACAACATATTACCTTAGTGTAAGAAATGGTTTCAAGAATGTCAACTCATTTGACTTCATGGTTTAATGAATGCCAACACATTTGGCAAATGTCAACTCATTTGGCATTTGAAAGTCAACTCATTTGATATTTGAATGCCAATTCTTTTGATATTCATAAAAGTCAACTCATTTGACATTCATTAGGTGCTTAAATGTTCATAAGGTATGTGCATTCACATTCCCATAATGCATACCATATAAACATCCACCGTGAAAAGTATAATCTATCATGATTTGCATAGACATCATAAGATATCCATCATAATAGATTAAGTTATTAAAAAATCATCACCTTTCAATAACTTTTGTAAATACAAGTGATGATCATTTCGAAGTTGTCACTTCCTCATGATGTACATAGGGGGTAGGCACAAATAGTTATGAAGTGTATTCATGAATCATAGTTCTATTGGCTGCTACAATGTATTGATTACTACAAAATCCATCTCACCATGGTCTACTCCCTCTTAATCAATACATCTGAGATCACTAAAGATTGACTGAACCATATCCTCTATCTGCTCCCTCTCTTTCAAGATTGCACCTATTTAAATGTCAAGCTCCTTTAGAATCTCAATCTCCCTCTTCCCTCAAGGACATTCTTGGAGGAAAAGATCGAAGGCAAATATAACTCTTATAGTAAAAAAATCACCTTTAATAATTCTTCTCAATAATAGTATTATTATATTTTAACTATAAGAGCATTGGAATTTTGATTTAAATAATTATTATTTATATTGACGATCTATTAGAAATTTTCTAAAATTATATATATATATATATATATATATATATATATATATATATATATATATATATATATATATATATATATATATATATACAAATTCATCCCTTTCTATATGTATAATGATCTTTCTTGTATTAATATAAATACCTCATCATTATTATTTATCCAATTTGTCCCCATATATTATTTAGAAGAATAAATATGTGTGTGTGTCTTTCATATATATATATATCCCTATGATTATTATATTGATAAGACCATAATCAATATCTACTTACCTCGAACATCATATCTACATACCTTTTTTCTAAGCACCTATTTGATGGTTTGAGCACCTATCTCCATCATATAAACTTGCTCAATGATGTGGCTTGCAATCATGTTTCTCGATGATGATTTTAATACTTTTCTTTTGGTATAACATTAGTCTTCCTTGAAATTGCTTTAACTTTGTTAAAAGCTATTTTTTAATCAAAAGCAATGTATTTTAACATGTGCTCTACATCAATAACTATAAAAGTAGCCCTAATATATTTTCTATTTCATAGGTTGTGATACTATCTTTTCTTTAGATGTGAGATCCTATCATGATGAGCATTAAGTGGGACTGCTCTTGTAATTTACATTTTGATAAATGATAGTATAGGTGAAAGAATTGCAGAGAAAACCAAATGTGGTATTTATCAAGCATAGTAGATAACAATGGTTGAAATGGGGAGTGGAGACATAAATGGGGCAACTTCAAAACTACTAAAGCTAGCGAGCACTACCCAAGCTATCATCTTAGATTGACTAATCACTTTTCAAATCCTATCTAAGTAGAATAAACTATCACCTTCATCATTTTGAAACGTATGGTTACTTATCATGCTCAAGAAATATAGCATGTTTGAATAGTTTTTTGTAGATTAGGAAATGATGGTGGGCCAATCTAGAGACCTAATGATTTGTGGTGGATCGCATATACAAAGAGCTTAAATATAAATGTAGACTACACATTTTTTGAAACCTTTGAAATATCAGAAGAAGCCAAATGTTTATCCGCTAGTCCCATTGTCAAATCCTTCTTATTTCTTCCTTCAAAATATATTTGTAGTCTGGCTTTGATACCATGTTGAATTTATAAGGACCATTTGTAGATGTAATTGCATTGTCATTTTGGTATATACTTTTCAAATGCTTCAATCTCCTCTTATATATATTGTGAATGAAACATGGAGAGACGTGTCTCCTCATGAGACATGTATATCCATTATAATTAATAAAAAATTATATAATATCTCATATTATATATATCACACTTATATATGTAATATATGTGTGTGTGTGTGTGTGTGTGTGTGTGTGTGTGTGTGTGTATGTATATTTATACTATAGTCTCATAGGTTTAACTGATTGAAGCTACCAAACATCAATAGAAGTTGATGGGTTCAACAAACTCAAGAGTTTGCAATGAGAGGATCCTAATTTAGGTGAAGCTTGTAAATCATATACATAACCTATTATTGTAGACAAAACCACGTAGTTGGACTTCATAATCTAGGATGGTATGTTGTTTAGAGGTAGTCAATAGTGGATTCAAAGAGTTTTATGAGGGGGAATGTCATCAAAGAGAAGCATATTGGAGAGCTAGTTGGACATTTTGATTGATGTTAAGAATTATTAAGAAATTATTATCAACTAAAATTGTAGAAAGATGTTAATAAATTGGTTTAGAGTTACAAAATATGTCAAATGGAAAAAGAAAAATCTTGCATCATAGGTGTAAGGACAATCTTGAATCATTGGTGTAAGGCAATCTTGCATCACCCAAAAAATATTATTGTATAGGAGGAAAATGGATCAACTACCTTATGCAAAATGAAGGATGAAAACCAAGATTCACCTTCTAAAGAAAACTTGATTAAAGCAAGATAAAGCGTCAATTCATAACCTAATGCAAAAGGGGGAATTGTTTGGACTCAGTTCCCCCTCACCTCCACAAAGAAAGTGTTTTGTAAAAGTAGATATTCAATGTAAAATTTGAAAATAAAGAAATGGAAATATATGTAAACAATGGGTTGTCAAATGATGTGCAAACTACTAAAACTCAAATTTTGGACCTAAAATTGTGAGACTTGCAAAACTCAAAAATCACTTGGGTCCAGGTCAACGCCATTCTATAGGAGAATTGTCAATCTAGGTCAGGGCCCACTTGCCTAGGGAAGGGATGTACCATGTCGTTAACCTTTTGTGTCCAATCGTGAAACAAACATTAGATCTCTAAAGTTTTGCAAAAAGGGTATCTAAATTTCCCCTTATTTTTTCTTCTAAGATCTATATCCTACAAGAAAAATGATTGATTTTGTTGGGGTGGGGTGTTATCTTGGTCAAACCCCAATTTAGGAATTAACGTTGAAATTGAGACTGAAGTAGGAAATGTTAGCAAGTAGAAGAAATAGATCTAACATGAAGAAATGTAAATCTATGAATAGGCTCTTGAATTTAGAATGTGATAAAATATATTGATGCAATAGCCTTAACTCAACTTCAAAAACCAAAGTAAAGGAAATCAAAGAGAATCAAAACCTTTGTAATTAATTTTTTTTGAAGTTTTCTTTAAGAATGAATCTATATTTTAGAGTGATGAATGTGGAAGATGCAAAAAAACATATTGAATGTATGAAGGGAGATCTTAAATGTTGAAAATGCTTGAAATAAATTGCATAAACTCCTTCAATCGCTTGAATGCTTGGATCCTTGATCTTCAATGGAGGACTTGCTTAAATGTCTTGAATGCTTGAAGAATGCTTGAATTCTTGATGTGTGTGAATAATTACTTGATTGTGATGGATATGTGATGATGAAGAATAGAGAAAATTATGTGCTTAGGAATAAACTTTCTCCAACTAGTTGATCGAGTAAGGAAAATAATTCCTCGGATTAACCATGATACAAGGTTCAAGAAGGGGACCTAAAATAAGTCATAGGTTAGGGATGAACCACATCCCTAACCTAGGTAGGGATACAATACATCCCTAATCTAGGGTAGGGATGCATTGCATTGCTAACCTAGGGTAGGGACACATTACATCTCTAACCTAGGTAGGAACATACTACATCCCTGACTTGGGGTAGGGATGCATAGTGTACATAACCTCAAGGGCCAAAACCCCTCAAGATTTCCTTGGGGTCCCAAAATAGTGAATAGTTTCCAAAAATCTCATACAGATCTCGAGAAAACCCTATTTCAATGTAGAAAAGATATTTTGGGTGACTAGAAGAAGGAAAAATACCTAAGTGGATAGGTCCTACCTTGAGCTTTGTGCCATGAAATAGGAATACCAAAGAGGATCCATTAGATCCTACTTCAATTCCATGTAGGAGGAATAAAAAGAGATGAGAAAAAATGAGAAGATGTAATTTTGTATGCAATCACATTAAATGGGTGCCAAACCATCATTAAATTAAAGTGCTTCCAATTTAAGATGGTACAATTATCTAGTTTGTCTCGTAAATAATGGTTGTCTTAGTTCAAAGTTGTTATATAGAAGATTACTACTTTCACTAAGTTAGTCATTAGAGCTTAGAATGTTCTAATTTCTTCCCTTGGGGTTTACTTTGAGTATATCAGCCTAAAAGTTAAGTTTCATTGCAAGATAATGTCTAGCTTGGAAGATATTGAAAATTTGTGGTAGTTGTAGTAGGGTAAAAAAACTTTGAACTCATTTTCAAAGGTTTTAGAGGCTTTAAAAATATAGTCAATTCAATGGAACCTTGGTCTACTAGTGAAGATGAATGGCTCACAAAGAGCTCACCAGGGATCACATATTGCTTGGTGCAAGACTCTGACATCATAAGGGACAAGGTTGCGATTATGCCCCAGGTGATTTTGACATTAGTGATGCCCCTTAGTCCTTTTCTCTAACTAATGAGGTGCATGTGTGGGCCTATATGATGTAGAAGCATCCTAGGTTGCCTTGTTATCCTACTCATTTTTGTTCATTCTACATGTTGATGCCGAGTTACTATAGCTCTAATGGATGCCAAGGTACTGTAGCTCTAGTAGATGCCAAGTTACTATAGCTCTAATGGTTGTCGAGTTACTATAGCTCTAGTGGATACTGAGTTACTCTAGCTCTAGTGGATGTCAAGTTACTATAGAAATCTAGTGTTGACCGAGTGTTCATGTGTCAAGTTACCCAGTGTATGCAGAGTGACTCTTCATGTGCCAAGTTACCTAGTCTATGCTGAGTGACTCTTCATGTGTTGAGTTTTCCTATTTATCCTGAGTGTTAGCATTTGGACATGATTTTTGTGAGCTAAGTTGTGGGATTTATTTTGATCATGACATTTATATTAAGATCTTTTCTTGGGATGTGTCCAGACCATTTTTGGGTCGGCCTTCCTCTTGTGTAATGTTCTAGAATGATCTGTAAGCCATTTTGGCAAGTATATATAGAGTGTTTAGGCTTAGAGTTAGGGTAGTTTTCTTGAGGGATTCTAGTGTAGAATGCAAAATTTTGGAAAGTTTGTTGCATATGTATTTGGAGCTGGGATTTTGATGTTGGATCTTTGACCTAGAATATATTTGTATATGGCTATAACCCAGAAGGCCTTACAGTTGGGCATGTATGTTGATTATTTGATAAATCAACAAGTGTTTTCTCTTCTTCCTCCTTTGGTTGTTGTTCAATTTGTTGTTTTTTTGTTGTGTTAACTATTACAAGGTGATTTGGATAGTTGGATGTGCCTTTGGCCTTAGTTATTCATTCCTCCTTGTGTCGGGTGGTATCAAAGCTTGAGGTTCATCCTTGTCGTGATTGGATCATGTAGAACCCTGAGGGAATTGGGTTGTAGGGTTACAAATATGTGGATTTGACCTATAACTTACAAAGGGTTATGATCTTGCAGGAACCTAATTTGTAAAGATGTTTCAAGGTACAGAAAATATTGATAATGCAATATTAGATACATTGAGACAAATTGCAGCCAGATTAGATACTACAGAGATAGCCCAGAGGAGAGGAGCACATCTAGATGATGTAAGTGATGATGAAGCAGTAGCACCAAACCCTGATCTAGAACTTGAAGAAGACCAAGATGAAGCAAGGTTGTTGAGAGTGTTGTCTAATGAAAATTCAAAGCCTGTTGTAGAAGTTGTTCCTTATGATGGAAAATTGGATACCAATACTGTGGTGGATTAGATCTCTGATATGGAGAATTTCTTTGAGTATGAAAACACTCCTGATAATAGGATGGTAAAAAATTTTGTTACAAGGTTACAGGGTCATGCCTCACTATGGTGGAAGCATTTGCAAACTAGTAGACAAAGTATAGGAAAGGAAAAGGTCAAAACTTGGGTGAAGATGGTGAGCAAGGTAAAGAAAAAATTCCTCCTTGTTGATTACCAAGTTAGCTTGTTGAGAAAAATGCAAAAATTGAGACAAAGAGACATAAGTGTGAAGGAGTATACTAAGAAATTCTACATATTGCACATCAGATCTAGACATGTGGATGATGATGTTGAGAAAATTGCAAGGTACATAAATGGATTGAGATTTGGAATACAAGATGAAATATGTTTGTTAAAATTGGAAATTGTGGAAGAAGCATACCAATATGCCTTGAAGGCTAAGGAGATCTTGACAAAAAAACATGAACAAAGACAAATAAGTAGAGGTGGTAGATTCCAAAGAGGTAGAGGTAGATCTTATGGTGAAGGTGGCAGATCTAACAATTTTGTATAGGATAAAGGAAAATCTGAGTAGAAGAATGATGACAAAAGCAAGATCGAATGGAAAAGTGGTAATTCTTACTGAGGAGGTTCTAATTCTTACTGAGGAAGAGGTAATTCTTATTCTAGAGGTGGATTTTATGGTAATTGTTTCAGATGTGGTAAAGAGGGACATAGATCTTTTGAATGTAGATCCTCTAAAAGTGGGCAAGGTAACAGAAATGTTGTGATTCAAGGAGATGATGAGGGTTCACCAAGTGGACCTGAGGCTGAAGAAAATCTAATGGTGAGAAGAACCTTATGTAATAAGGGAAGTGATGAGGAACCTGTTTTAAGGAGAATTCTTTTCAAGACAAGATGTAAAATGGTTGGAACATGCTGCAAAGTGATCATTGATAGTGGAAGTTCTACAAATTTGGCATCAAAAGAGATGGTTACAAAGTTGCAATTGCAGAGGCTGAAGCATCCTAGATCCTATCATGTTTCATGGATCAAAGATGAGCACAAGATATTGGTAAGTGAGCAATGTCTTGCGAAGTTCAAGATTGGACATTACTTTGATGAAGTTTTGTGTGATATTATACCTATGGATTGTTGTCATGTTCTGTTGGGTAGACCTTGGCAATATGATACATATGATATGCATGATGGAAGATTGAATCAATATACTCTTTAGGTGAATGGAAAGAAACAAATATTGCTACCTTTAATTGAAAGTCCAGATGAGGTTATTTGTACTGCTATAAAAATTTGATGGTTAATGGGAAAGAATTTGAAAAGGAATTGAAAAAGAACCAAGTTTGTTTTGCTATAATTCCAAAGAAATCAAGTTGTGTCAATGGTAACCAAGTGCTAGAAAATAGTGTTAACCGAGTGCCAGTTAGTGGTGACCGAGTGATAGTTGGTAGTATTGACCCAAGTACTAAAAGAAATTGTAGAATTGTTGAATGAGTATAAAGAGATTGTTGCAAAGGATATACTTGATGGTTTACCTCCAATGATAAATGTAAGTCATTGTATGGATTTGATTCCTGGAGCTAGTTTTCTGAACAAAGCACCATATAGATTAACACCTACAGAGAATGAAGAAATTAATAGACAAGTGCATGACTTGTTGTAGAAAGGTTTGATTAGAGAAAGCTTGAGTCCATGTGTTTTACCTATTGTATTAGCACCTAAAAAGAATGGAGAATGGAGATTGTGTACTGATTCCAGAGCTATTAACAAGATCACAGTGAAATATAAGTTTCATATGCCAAGGATGGATGACATAATGGATTGTTTAAGTGGAGCAAAGTATTTTACAAAGATTGATTTGAAGACTCGCTAGCATCAGATTAGAATCAAAGAAGGTGATGAATGGAAGACCGCTTTCAAGAAAAAAGGTGGTTTTTACGAATGGTTGGTTATGCCTTTTGATTTGACTAATGCACCTAGTACTTTCATGAGGTTGATGAATAAAGTTTTGAAAATATTCTTGGGTAAGTTTGTGATTATTTATTTGGATGATATTTTGATATTCAGTAAGACTAAGGAAGAACATCTTGAGCATATTAGACATGTATTGCAAAGGTTGAAAGAGGAAAAGTTGTTGATTAATCTGAAAAAGTGTTCTTTTATGCAAGAGGAGATTATGTATTTGGGATTTGTGATTTCAGCTGATGGATTGAAGATGGATCTTGAGAAGGTTAAAAAAAATTTGGAATGGCCTACACCTGAGAATGTGGGTGAGGTAAGATCATTTCATGGTTTGGCTAGTTTTTACAAAAATTTTATAAAATATTTCAGTGTTGTTTGTAATGCTATGACTGAGACAATGAGGGGAGATAAAAAGGAATTCAAGTAGACACATGGAGCTGATAAGAGTTTTGAGACTTTGAAACAAAAGGTTGTTAAATTACCTATATTGGCTTTGCCTGATATCAACAAAGTATCTCAAGTTGAATGTGATGCAAGTGGTAATGCAATAGGAGTTGTATTAAATCAAGATGGTAAACCTGTTACTTTCTTTAGTGAAAAGTTGAATGATGCTAAAAGGAAGTATTTTGTGTATGATCAAGAATTTTATGCTATTATTCAAGCATTGAAGAAGTGGAGACATTATTTGATTCCTAAGGAGTTTGTATTGTATATTGATCATAAAGCTTTACAATACTTGGGAAGTCAACATAAATTGAATCAGAGACATATGAAGTGGGTTGATTACTTGCAGAGTTTCACATTTTTTATTAATCATAAGAGTGGAGTTGCTAACAGAGTTGTTGATGCATTGAGTAGAAGATGTTCTTTGTTGACTGAAATGAAGGTTGAAGTTCTTGGTTTTGATGAAATGAAAGAGTTGTATGAGGTTGATGTTGATTTTTTTGAGGTGTGGAGAGAGTGCAGAGCACCAAATCTAACAAATCACACAAGTATGATGAGTATTTCATTCAAGAAGGTATGTTGTTCAAAGGCATTCAGTTGTGTATTCCTAGAAGTTCTATGAGATTGAATCTGATTAAACAAAAGCATAGTGGTGGATTGGCTAGATATTTTGGGATTGATAAGACATTGAATTTGTTGAAAGAGAAGTATTATTAGCCAAAAATGTATAAGGATGTTCAAAAATTTGTAAAGAGTTGTGGGGTTTGTCAAGTTGCAAAAGGAGTAAGTCAAAATAATGATTTGTATACACCTATTACTATTCTTGAGAAACCTTGGAGTAACATTAGTATGGATTTTGTTCTTGGATTACCTAAGAAAGTGAAGGGGTATGATTTTATATTTGTTGTGGTGGATAAATTTTCTAAGATGGCTCATTTTATACCATGTAAGAAGACATCAGATGCTGAATGTATTTCTGAACTTTTCTTTAAAGAGATTGTGAGATTGCATGGGTTACCAAGAAGTATTATTTCTAACAAAGATAGTAAGTTTGATTGTTATTTTTGAAAGACTTTGTAGAAGAAGATGGGTACTAAGTTGAAGTTTAGTTCTACATTCCATCCACAAATAGATGGGCAGATAGAAGTTGTAAATAAAAACTTGGGTAATTTGCTTAGATGTTTAGTTGGAGATAAGCCAAGTAATTGGGAAGTGGTGTTTACACAAGCTAAGTTTGCATATAACAATTATGTGAATAGGAGTACAGGAAAAACACCTTTTGAGATTGTTACTAGAATGCAGCCTAGAGGTATATCAAATTTGAGAGATGTTTTTAGTGAAGAAAAGAGAAGTGTTGTAGGAGAAGATTTTTCTGATTTTATGGAGTCTTTGCATAAGGAAGTGAAGTTGAGGTTGGAACAAAGTAATTAGAAGTATAAGGAGAATGTTGATAAGTCTAGAAGACATCATGATTTTGAAATTGGTGATGGGGTGATGGTTCATTTAAAGAAAGGAAGATTTCCTATTGGAACATACAATAAGCTAAAGATGAAGAAATTTGGACTTTGTAAGATCTTGAAGAAGTTTGATAGTGGTAATGCTTATGAAGTTGAGTTACCTAATGACATGGATATATCTCCTATATTCAATATTGCTGATTTGTATAAGTATCATGAGTCAAATGATGAAGTTGTTGTTTTAGAAGATTATCCTAAGAAGCAGATTGAAGAAGTTGAATAGATATTGGATCAAAGAGTTGGCAAGAGCACAAGAGGAAAATATTACTATGAATATTTGGTGAAGTAGAAGAATAGGCCTATTGAAGATGCTTCATGGATTTCTCAATCTAAGTTGGATTCAACTCAGATTGTGACATCTCAATGATTCAAGAGAATCATTTCTTTCAACCGCAGTTGTCTGATGTAAGAGCATCTTGATTGCCTTGTTATCCTATTCATTTTTTTCCATTCTACATGTTGATGTCGAGTTACTATAGCTCTAGTGGATGCCAAATTACTATAGTTGTAATGGATGTCGAGTTATTGTAGCTCTAGTGGATGTTGAGTTACTATAGCAATCTAGTGTTAACTGAGTGTTCCTTCATTGCTAAGTTACTTAGTGTATGCGGAGTGACTCTTCATGTGCTGAGTTGCCTAGTGTATGCTGAGTGACCCTTCATGTGCCGAATTTTCCTATTTATGTCAACTGTCAACATTTGGATGTGATTTTTGTGAGCCAACTTGGAGGATTTATTTTGATCACAACATTTATGTTAAGATTTTTTCTTGGGATGTGTCCAGACTGTTGTTGGGTCGGCATTCCTCTTATGTAATGTTTTAGAATGATCTGTAAACCATTTTTGCAAGTATATATAGAGTGTTTAAGCTTAGAGTTGGGGCAATTTTTTTGAGGGATTCTGGAGCAGAATGCAAAAGTCTGGAACGTTTGTTGCATATGTATCTAGAGCTGCAAATTTGATTTTGGATCTTTGACCTGGAATATATTTGTATCTAGTCATAACCCAAAAGGCCTTACACCTGGGCATGTATGTTGATTATTTGATGAATCAACAAGTGTTTTCTCGTCTTCCTCCTTTGGTTGTTATTTAGTGTGTTGTATTTCCACTATGTTAACTCTTGCAAGGTGGTTTGGATAGTTGGATGTGCCTTTGGCCTTAGTTATTCATCCCTCCTTGCATCACTGTATTGGGTTCTTAAACCCTTCATCAAAAAATAAGGTCAAACCTCATCTTACTAGAGAAAATGAGGCTTCAAAATAGGATCAAACAAGTCATAAATTGTAGAGAAATTTGTGGCATTTCCAAAATGGGGTCATAATAGCCAATTGGAGCAACTAGTGATGAGTTGTGGCCTTCAAAAGTTGCACTACATAAAAAGGATGAAAATGAAATGCCTTAAAAACATTTTGAGTTTTGAAGCTGTTCAGGGCCTATACTAATGTAATAAAATATAAATAATATAATATCTAAAGATTGGTTGGCATCAAAGTTTAGGTTAAAATTTCTATAGCTTTCCTCAGTGGTTAAATATTACTTATAGAAAGAAGGCTCGTCAAGTTGTTTAGGACAGTTCTACAAGGTATGTATATGGTGGCTCGTACTTGTGGAATACTGCAAGGAAAATTTCTATGAGGCTTTGCATGTCATATTATTGAATATTTTAATTTCATTTTACTAGAGATAATAAGAAGTCAAATTCATGTTCTTGCAAATTGTTGTTATTTCTTTTTTTTTTTGTGTTTTTGTGTTAATAAGGGGAGTACCCTTAATTGCATATGCTTATATGATATCCATAACATGGATGTCTATATAGGTAGATGTTTAGGGGTCTAAGGTGAGTTGGATATAAAAGTTATTTACTTCCTTGGTCATCTTGACCTTGTTCTTATATGATTTATACATGTACTAATAGCCGATAATACATGTAATAATAGTTTATCATACATGTACTAATACTTGGTCATTTTTTAGCTTTGTTGATAGGTCCATTTGTGCCAAAACTACTTTTTTTTTTTTGGTGAACGACTATTGGTGGGTGAACATAATGAGTATTGTGGGAGTGCTTTGAAATGGCACTTTTTGACCACTTTACACTCCATGGCCTCTACAAAGATATTCGTAAATGCCCAAACATTCAAACCTCAACTTTAAACTCTTTAGACACCTATGGAGGTACACTAAAAAAATTGGCATAATTTGACTTACAGTTTAGGAGATCTAGGTGCACAAAGTTAACCTAGGTGCACAAAGTTAGCCTAGGTGGCTACCAGGTCTCTTCCCCTATGTGCTTTGGCCAAAGTCATGCAGATATTTTTGCAAATTCTTTTTCAAACTCCTCAAGCTTAGTACGATCGAGGGATCCTCAATCTTCTTCTAATACATAGTTATCTTATCATCATCAAATGTTAATATTTTCACTTCCTTGACTCAGGGTTTTGGTTGATTGAGGCACTTTAAAAGGGTGTCTATCTATTTTTGGGAAATTACATATCACTTCCATTAGGTACATAATGATATTAGTATCTTGCATGACATTAACAACATCATATTTCCCTTTTGAGGCCTAACTTATTCTCCCTTAGTCATTCTTAACTTGATAATATGAGATCCTTTGGGGGAAATTAGATTGTTGCTAGTATTTAGTCTAGGTCTTTGCAGTGATTCCTCAAGTTATAAGGGGCTTGCTTGAAAAGCTTGCACATTGTAGGTCTAGCTATCTGGCTTATTTTCTCTCTTAGAAAGAAAAGGTAAACATTATAGCATCGTTGTCCCTAATGATTAGCCACCAGTTTATACAATCTCAATAAACTTTTCCATTATGCAAAGTCAAACACCAATTGGTTAGGAGATTAGCATCAATCAAGTTCACTATTTGGACAAAGTTTATGATTTCTTGGATGTCTTGATGATTTTGGTTTACCCCTCCATTGTTGAGGTTAGTGTTTCATTTTCCATTTTACAAGCATTGATGGTCTATTTGACAAAAATGACAATTTATTTGCCCTTGGTTGGGGCATTTAAGTTTTGGGTTCACCTTGATCGTATTTAATTCAAATCTTACTTGAACCAACATCTTCTTCAAGGTCTCGAGTTTGTGGTCAAAATGATTTGTTTATTCCATAAGGGGTGGAACGGGCCTAGAATTTGATGGTCGTATTGGTCGTATTTCCACTTTTTAGCCATCTATGACAGGTTGAAATTTTGTTGGGTCGTATTGATTGACAGGTTAAATTTTTTATAAAACCACCAAAACAATACTTAAGTTTTTTTTTAACTATAAAATTTATTATAAGAAAAATATAAAACTAACAATTTAAAATATTACCATGTAAAATATAAACTTAAAAACTTTCTTAAGTTGACATATGTTACTAATTTATAACTATTTTTTAAATTTTATATTATTTGATAAAACGTATGAATCAAGAAACTTGTTTTTTAAAAATATTACTCATTTAAATTTACATTATATTGATTAAATATTAAAATTTAAAAGAATTAGAGAAAAACTAAGAATCGATGTTTATTTTAAAATGTAAAATGAAACCAAACCATGAGAAAAAAAATACATGACAGATAAGGGTTACTGTCAAATTCCAAACCTAAGGTGGAATAAGCATTTGGTTTACGACAATAGAATGAGATGATTTTTATCACAATGAGCTATCTTAAAATCAGTAAACCAGTTACAAATTCACAAAAAAGGGGTCAGGGGATTCAAGATCACCCCATGAAAGTTCACACGGCCGGAACGGAATCAACAACTATTCATCAAAAAAAACATATCAGTAAATATCTGTGTATTTTTATCACAATGAGCTTATATCACAAACCAAAGAGATTTTTTCAAATATGACACGGTTTTTGAAGCTGAAATCAATCTTCTCTCGTCACAAATCTTAGTTTTACATATGATTTTCATTCTCTATTTTTGCAATCTGGACTGTGGAAACTATGAACAAGAGCTGCAGGGCAGCATAATTCCTGCCAGGGCGGGGCGGGGTAGGGCAATTTAGGTAGGGCAAGATGATCAATTATGATAGCATTTTAAAGCACAATGACTATCAGAATCTGCGAACAGGTAATCTCATCTTGGAAACAAATGTTGTGGACGAAGTACTTTACAACTAACAATGACAAAAGTTTGGAAAAAGACTAGTTTAACTTTAGCCAGGGCTCTGGTAACAGAGTGGAATTTAAGACGTGGTAGACCCTTCAAATTCTCCAATTCCTATTTGTAACAAACATTCAAACATGAGGAAGAAGACCAACAAAACAGACATGTCTAACATGTTTGCACCAAAAAGAAAACAAAAATTGTCAAACCAAAATCATGTATTCCTTGAACACTATAAATTGTTAAGTAGGAATTGAGGTTTCTATAAAATCCAATGAAAGAAGAAAATAGAGTATTAAAAGCTTAGTGTTAGAATCATTACGTCAATAGGCATTCTTATTATGCTGTAGCACAGTAGAAAGATTTTGTGTAAAGAAGACAGTAATGAAATTTAAGTCCTGAATGACAATGGAACTATGGCCATCTTCATCTTAATTATGGCCGTCGCTTCAAGCTCAACCGCTAGTAGTTTGGCATTGTAATGTAGACCTCCTCATATGGGCCACGCCAACAGGGGCACACCCAGGCCCACACTCAATGCGATAAAAACCTTCAAAGAGAGGATGTAGAGGATTCTATGATCCCTTCACATGAAAAGATCCAAATTCCAAGTAAAAATGTGCATTAACTATAAATGCAACCTTTCTCCTCATTTAATGGAAACCTATCTGAGCACTTGAAATAACAAACAATTGTCATTAAAAGAAATTATACGGTGAGGGAGAAGAAGACTTAATCAACAATCAAGAGAAAACTTGGCCTGTCATTCTTATTTCTCTCAACCTATTAGAAGTTGAATGCCTTGTCCATTTCAGACTTGTATTAATCTGTAATTAACCCCATTGATCAATGACCTAAAGCTCACTCTGATAGATTATTTTAGGTAATAATTTTCCTAGTTTTAGTATTCTGTTGTTAGTTTGGAATGGGTAAAACTGCATTGAATTAGAAGGGATTTAACTAGTTTTAAAGAATAGCTTTTGTTTGTTCATCCGCGAGCAACTGATTATTTTCCGATTTACTCTCACCTAAGAAATCTCATCATCATTACCAAGAAGATTGACCATGGGAAACCATAAAAAATAATATTTTATGCAAATAAATCTGATTTTAGTTGTATTTCTTACAATACTAAGATCCCTGCGAGACTGTGATTAGAGCATGCATGTGATCTTTGCTTTTGCTTGTGACAATACACCAGTAGATGATGAAAGTTATGTTGAAAATTGTGATACTTTTTGCTTCCTTGAATAAGGCTTCCCTTGTTCATTCTAGTTTTAAAAATCCCTACAAGACCAATAAATTATAATCTGTTGATATTATCTATAGCATCAGGTCTAACCATTGCCATTATTATAATTTTATTTAACTGTAGATTTATCCTAGCCAAATCTTCTCTAAGAATAAAGATATATCACTAATTAATATTATTTATAATTCTATCTATAAAAGAAAACACTAATGAAAGGAAAAAGAAAACACCAATTTTGCATTGACATGGATACCATCCTATGTGTGCAATGCTAGATATAGACACAACTATTTTAAAGAACTCTAACATGGATATAGAAGTGTGTAGAAATTGGAATTGTTTAAAATTTGTTTACCAGTAGCACTTTGGAATAGGGTATGGACATTGACCAAAGCATAACTGGTAGAATTCTTTTTGTCAGCAACTGTGGCTATCTCACATATTTTCATCCAAATGTAGATTCATCGACAATGAATTTTAATGGTCTCTCAGAAAGCATCATTAATTTGTGGTCTCTTAGAATACCATAATCTAAGGCTATGTTGAATATGAGTTTCTTGCAAAATTTTAGACTTTTTATTCACAATCCCCCTTCCAAACCAAACTTTTTGAAAGCTTAGCCACTCTCTATTGCTAGGAGGAAGACTTGAAAATGAAGAATAATAAAAAAGACATTCAGAAAAATCCTTGAACAAAATTTGTCTAGTTTTGTCCAGTTCATTCTCTCACAACAGTCAAAAACTTTAGGCTCCAAAATCTCAATCTGCAGCAACAGGGAGCTTAATTCCTTATACACTCATACCACTATGGATAGTTGTTAAATGCTCCCACATGCTCTTCACATTTAGAACACCTATCTTTGAGAATTCTAAACTAGCACTTGTACCCCACAGGTCCAAGAGTTGCGTCAACTTATAATGCCACAATTTTGATTTTGATTTGTGATTTAAATTCATTTTTAATTTAAACTTGACTAAACTTTGAAACTTAACTTTTCATCTTCATGTATTTGCATTCTTCATAGACAATAAACTTCTTTCTAGTGAGTTGTTTCATAACAAATCCACCAAGTCCAAATGCTATCATAAGAGAGAATGTTATTTCTAGTGAGTTGTTTCATAACAAATCCACCAAGTCCAAATGATATCATAAGAGAGAATGTTTTTTTCATAACAAAGAGACAAATGTTATCATTCATATTTTTGAATGGTGAGTTGTTTTGTAATAGATCCACCAAGTCCAAGTGGTTGATACTATGTATGCTTGAATTTTAGCTAATCAAACCCAGCCAACTAACTTCTTGTGATAGAAGTAAAGAATGAGAAAAAAAGTGACAAACAGACAAATTAATTGATCCCTTCATTCATTCTAATTGGCTACCATTCGAGGCCAACCAAAGCTATAATGAAGTGCACAAAGGTGGCTACAAGGATGACTCATCTATATAGTCATTTTAAATAAGCTGGGAGATGGATGCTTGCATGCTTCCCATTTAGGAGTGTATGTATTGTTCTTTTTGGCAATCACAGAGGCAATCATGATAGTATATCTATTATTCTCTATACAATATGTTTGGGAGCCTAGGGCTAAGAGGAGGTTAATATGTTTGGGGCTACACTTACAAGAATAAAAGGGAGGTTGTTGATTAGATCGGCAAGCATGATCCCATTGCTAGCAGCCTTGTTATTTTTGGATGGCATATAATGCATTCGCTCAAGTTCAATCTACCCTTTATAGTCAGATTTAGAACTATTGATATAATGACAACACTTTCTTCTTTGTAGATGAAATGGTTGATTGAAAATATATGTTTCTTACACGCTCCATCAAGGGAACCAAAAGAATTAACCTAAAGTTTTACTAAGTTTTCCAAACTTTTTTTTTTTGAAATAAGAAAGATAAAACATACACATCAAACACATAGTAGTGGAAGCAATAACATACAATCAACTAAAAATTTTTAGGATTAAGACACAAATAGAAAAAATAACAATTACATGCAAATATAACCAATATCAGAAAATAATAGATCACACAGAAAAGAACACAAGGCACCAAGATTTAACATGGTTCACCCAATCCCTGGGCTACGTCCACCAAACAACAAATCTGATATTATTACAATCCAATGATTACAAGCTAATTACATTTTGTAATCCCTTACAGCTCAATACTATCACAAGGACCAATTTTTGTATCACCACTATCAAACAATCCCTAACCCTAAGCTCTTTTTATACAAGTATTTTTATCACTTTAGATTTATAATTAATAATTACATGTTGGCCCAAAATCTCGATAAAATGCCTTGAGCCCCAAAGAATTAATGAAGTATGTATAGTACTTTCTTGATCAATCACCACAATCTAACAATCTCTCACTTAGGGACTAATCAAGCTCCACACTAAACAACAATCTCCCACTTGGAGACTGATCCTGAAGCTATGTCGCTACTCCATGAGGCTCCCACCGGATAAAACCACCCTAGACTCTATTGTTCTTTTATTCGTGTTCACTCTAGAAGACCAACCAAAGCTAAAGAGGAGTTCAACTTCTCCCTTGTTACTACCTTTGTCAACATATATGTTGGGTTGTCATTTGTATGTATCTTCTCCAACTTTAACTATCTATCCTCCAAAATTGACCAAATGAAATGGTATCGCAACTATATGTGTTTGGTCTTTGAATGCAAAGCTGAATTCTTTGCAAGATAAATGACACTCTAACTATTTGTGAACAAATAATTATCCTTCTGAGGATGTCCCAATTCTTCCAAGAAGAATTGAAGCCATATCATCTCCTTGGCTACCTCTGTAGCAACAACATACTCTGCTTCTATAGTGGATAGAGCATTAATCTTCTGTAACCTAGAAACTCAGCTCACAGTTGCCCCACCAACAGTAAAGACATAACCTATAGTACTATGCCTGGTATCAATATCCCCTACCAAATCTGAGTCAACATAGCCCTATAAATTAGTAGTAAAGCCCCCGAAGTGCAAACACTTATTGGATGTTCCTCTCAAATATCTGAGAATCCATTTGAATGGATTCTAATGCTCAATTCCTGGATGACTCATATACCTGCTAACAACTCCCACTACATGTGCAATATCTGGCTTGGTACATACCATAGCATACATCAAACTTGCTACAGCTGAAGCATAGGGTACCTTGGACATCTTATCCTCCTCTTTTTGTGTCTTGGGACACATCTCCTTAGTCAACTTCAAATGACTAGGTAAAGGTGTGTTGGTAGCTTTAGCATTCTCCATAGAGAAACATTGCAACACCTTCTCAACATAATCAACCTGAGATAGTGTCAATGTTTAGTTCTTCCTATCTCTATAAATCTTCATACCAAGGATTTGTTTTGCTGCCCCCAAATCTTTCATAGCAAATGCATGTGCTAACTAGCGTTTTAGCCCCTTAATATGATCCATGATAGACCTAGCTACAAGCATATCATCAACATATAAACTTAAAATAATGTAGCTATCATCATCCAACCTCTTAAAATAAACACAATGATCTGAATGACAATTGCTATAGCCATGCTCATGCATAAAACTCTCAAATTTTAGATACCATTGCCGAGGTGCTTGCTTTAAGCCATATAAACTTTTCTTCAATTTGCACACTAAGTTCTCCTTACCTTTGACCACAAATCTCTATGGCTGAGCCATATATATATATATATATATATATATATATATATATATATATATATATATATATATATATATATATATATATATATATATATATATATATATATATATATATATATATATATATATGTATTTATCCAAATCACCATGAAGGAAGGTTGTTTTAACACCAAGCTACTCTAAATGAAAATCTTTAGCAGCCACAAAACTTAAAATAATACGAATAGAAGTCATTTTAACAATAGGAGAAAATATCGCATCAAAATTGATTCCTTTTTTTGGAAAAATCCTTTTACAACTAACTTGGCTTTAAATCTTTTTTTACCTTCATCCTCTCCTTTTAACCTGTAAACCCACTTATTCTGTAAAGCTCTTTTACTTGCAGTCAACTTGCACAAATACCATGTCTTATTCTTCAGCAAAGATTCTATTTCATCTTTCATTGCAGACTCCCACTAAATCTTAGTATCCACCTGCATAGCTTCATCATAACTTTTAGGTTCACCAGCATTAGTAAGTAAAATAGAATACAAAGAAGGAGAAAATCTTTGTGGAAGTCTAATTTTCCTGTAGTGCCTGCCCCTAGTTTGCATTTCTGTTATCATTGTCAAATTCCTTAGGCTAATTTTATGCATTGATTAGTTTTAGAGATACTAGATTTATAATATTATGATATTATTTCATGTCTTGAATTACAAATGTATCGCTTATTATTGCTTAGTTGATTTCATTCATGTGTTGTTAATGATATTTTGATGATCCTAGTTAGTAAATGTGGTTTCTTTCATAAAAATGTTAACATGATGTCTTTAATGATGATTATGTTGTATTGATAGAGATGCATTATTATATGTACGCATTTGATGTTAGACTTGTGATTTTTACAATACTTACCCCATACTTGCATGTGTATGGTGCGCATGTTTATTTTATCTTTTTGTCTGAAGTGTTTGATGTGGTTAAGAGAGGGAGTCGTAGTCACCTGCTAGTCGGGATCTACACGATGAACCACTCCCCGCCATTGTCTGTTTAGTTTAGATATATTATATACATGTACATGCTCATCTTTTATGCTGCATGCAGGTACCAGGCATCAACTTCCCTGAATTGCCAGGATGAGCGTGCCCTATTATAAATACTCAAATGGTGAGAATGGAAAGATAATGATCAGGTCCAATCCTAGCCATAAGCCTATAATACTTGTCCTGCAAGGAGGACTCGTAACAGACTGTCTACCCTTTTTAAACCCGTGAGTATTTTATGCATATGTTGTTTTGTGAGTCTTTGATGTATTTTCTATTAATTAAGTCTAATTAATAGATTAAATTAATAATTTAATTTAATGGAGAATTATTATGATATTATGAATATTTAATTAAATATAAAGAATTAAATTGAAGATAAAAGTTTTAAGATTAAATTTAGAACATGATAATATTTATTTAATTTAAGAATAATATATTTAGAGTTCATTTTTAAATAAATGCTAAATATTATTGTTATTTAAGTTAATAAATATTTATCAAATTAAATGTTCTAAATATATTTTAAAAGTTTAAATTTAGAACGTGATTATATTTATTTAATTTAATAATAATATATTTAGAGTGCATTTTTAAATAAATGCTAAATATTATTGTTATTTAAGTTAATAAATATTTTATCAATTAAGTTTCTAAAAATGAAATTAAAAGTGAAAAGATATTTAATTATTATAAAGATTATAGTTCGCATGATTTATGCATGAGTTGAAAATAAAAGAAATTAATTGAAAAGATTAAACATGTGAAATTAATAAAGATATTTAATCGCATTAAGTGTGCATGAGATTTATAAGTTATAAATTGATTAAAATAGAAGTTGAGTGGAAGTTAAATAAAGTAATTTAACAATTCACTTAAAGTGCATGAAGGAATAATAAAAGAATATTTTATTTGAAAAGAAAATTAATTGTGCATGAATGAATTAATTAAATAAAATTATTCTAATTTAGAAGTGGTGGTGACATAAACCCTAAAGGGTAATTAGATTCTATATTAGAGGTTTTGGGTTATTATTGCACACAGAAGTTTTCACACACAGGTCTCAGAGAGTTTTTCAGACACACAGATTTCAGGACACACACAGGTTTGAAAAAAAAATCAGAGGGTTTGGAAAAGAAGGGAAGTTTTTCGTAGCTTGAAGGGTTTCACTTGCAGTAGGAATCTTTATCTAGCTGCCACTATTTAGCATCAGATCCAGGTAGGATCTCGTGATTTAATTGTATAGTAGTTTTTCACTCTTCAAGTTTCTGTCTGCTCCGTGTCTTTTGCATGTGTTGTTTTTCGAGTATGCAATATTGTTCTTGTTTGAGAAATATCTGTACATGGCTTAGATGGACACTTCGTTGAATTTATTTTAGAGGATTACATAAGATTGAATAAGAAATCAAACAATACGAGAATCTATTAGATAATTGAAAAGGGGTTTGAAGTTTAAAAGTAAATTTAATTGAAAAATTTGAATGTTAGACAAACCTTTTTTATCGGATGGTTTGGGAAGAATTTGAAAATTGAAATAGGACTTTGTACATTATATATTTATATATATGATTAATAGAAAACTCTTCTATCATACCATAATTACAAGATATGTTAAAATATATATATATATATATATATATATATATATATATATATATATATATATATAATTTTTGAGGAAATGGTTTTCTTTATTATTATTTATTTTTGCATATAAAAAAAAATTTAAATAAATATTAAATTGGGGAGGGGCGGGTTTTACCCTAGCCCCTACCCCCCCTTACCTTTTTGTGGGCGGCATAACTGTTGCAATAGCAACAGTATTATGTGCTGCTACTGCGGCAGTAGCCTGCTACGGCAGAGCTGCCGCCGGCTCAGTAGAGGCTGCGGCCAAAAGCCGGCGGGCTTTAAACATTTTTTTTAAATTTTTGTTTTTTTTTATATATATATTGTAATTTAATTATAATTTAATAAATTTAAATTGTGTTAATTTTTTTTAAGTTATTAAATTTAAATTATATAAAACTTTAATTATTAATTTTTAAAATTGTATTATTATTAATTTTTATTAATAACTAAATTAATTATTAAAGAATGAAATATGGTTTTAAAAGGTTATTAATTAACTTAATTAGATTGGATTAACTAAGAATTATTAATAATGGAGGTTATTCAACGAAGTTGTAAACTTAATTATTGTAATACTAATAAAATTATAGATTATTTTCTTTGGAAGAGAACAAGTATTATCCTTAAATTATTACCCTAGGATTATTTTTAGGAAAATGACTTTAAATCAATTAGGGTAAAATTCGAACTAAGATTGGGTTAATATGTAAGGGAGATCTTTAAGACTTATTTACTTGAAATATACGTTGAGACAAAACTAAAAACTTTATTGTTTAACTTGTTTCCAAATCAAACTATGAGACTGTATTGTTTTTGCTTGTATTGTCGATCTTTTTTGGATTTTGGAGTCGATTAGGTGTTGACCAGTCTAGGATGTACACCAGAGGTTTTGTGAGATTTTTTGTATACTATTTATGGGACTAGATGTTGTGATGTGTTTTGTGATTCATATTAGAGATTATATTTTTGAGGTTTATCTTGTGGAGAAATTATGTGTACTTGGATGGGAGAACCATCTTATTATCAATTTGCCTGTTAAGGAACCGAGTTTGATCTTTAGGGTTGTTGTGGTATGGGACACACCTGTGGATTTATGTGTTTAGGAGAGGTTGTCTAGGTATGTGACTTGGGAGTGGCTTGCATAGGGGTTCGGGACCCAAAGTGGTTAGTACCAGGGTAACCTAATGCAAGTTATGTAATAAGTGATAATCTAGTAATTAAAATTTATGGGGGGGGAAATGCACTAAAAAGATAAGTTAGAGATTTTTGATCTACCCATGCCTTTAGTGCTTGTATAGACTAAGGATGGAAATGAGAAGAGTGCCTCGTCTTCTTGAGAGGGCTTGCTAGTTTCCATATGTGTGATGTTGAGGGTCCGGGGTTCAAAGTAACCAGTCCAGGGTAACTCAACGCTTGAGGGTCCGAGGTCTCTTAAGAGATCAGTCCAGGGTAACTTAAGCAGCCATGTGATGACACTCTCTAGTATATAGCCTGAGTCTCCTCTGTAGATTTGTGTATCTCTGGTGGTGTACTTATTGTTGGTGGTGTATCTATTGTCAGATGTGTTTATTATAGTTATTTACTTTCATTGATGATGATTGGTGATTCATGATGTTGTACTTTTGACGTGTGGCTTTTGACTTAAGGTGATTATCTTTTGTTGACTTTGTCTTATGACCTTGGTGTTTGGTTTATACTTGGTTCATGTATGATGTTTGGTTATGTGGTGTCGATATTGGATTGAGTGTTCTTACTTTTGGATTATTTTATCTTCTTGAGTAGTATGTGTTTCCTTTGAGGTAGTTTTGTCTATTAGGGGTACCTTGCCTAGGAATGTTTTATGTTTGATAGCCGTATGTGGATCGTTCATTATCTTTCCTGCACGGTGGGAGTGGAAGCCTGACTAGGTAACCACATGGTCAGGAGGTAGTGCCTTCTTACCATTTGGGTCCCCCTTCACATTGCTAGCTATTGGATGTTCGTTGCAAAAGATGTACCTTTATCATTCTTATTTCTTATCTTAGAGATGTCTTTTCTGATGATGTATATATGTTATCATGTATTCTGATTTATTGTATCTATTTTCACATACCCTGCGACATGTGCAGTGGATGTTATTGATTGGATGTACTTTCATTGTATTGTTTATACTTATGCATTTGCTTATGCGATTATGTATCTGTTATTTCTTTATGATCTTGAGACATTGTACTTGGAACTTAAACTAATTAATTTAAAAATATTAAATGTGACTCAACGTAAAGGAATCCTTGAGGAATTGAAACTGTATCTGTAATTGCAAAATGTGTATTTGATATGTATGTTCTTATTGCTTCCACATTAATGTTATCTTGATGTTGCTTAAACTTTTAAAAAAAAAAAAAAAAATAGTTCAGTAAACATTGTAACATGTTAGGTTTATTTCTCTTGGGTTCTCGAGCGGGGTGTTACATTTCCTTGTTGACCATCTAACATTCACTAGTGTGTGTTGTATTTGTTGTTTTGGTTGTTGCACATCATGAGGAATGGTTGGAACATCATCTTTTGGAGTATCATCCAACACTACATAATCATCTTCTTTCTTCTCATGTTGTTGCAACAGTTCTTTGTACAACACTCTCTCATTGAATATGACATCCCTGCTTCTTACAATTTTATGATTTTCAAAATCTCAAAGCCTATAACCAAACTCATTAATGTCATATACAAAAAATACACATTTCTTTGACTTAGCTTCTAGCTTGGTTCTATTTTCAAAATCTATGTAAGAAAATGCTTCACAACCGAAGGTTTTGAGAAAAGAATAACTCACCTTCTTACCAGTCCATGCTTCCTCTAGAATACCACAACCCAAAGGAGTAGATGGACCTCTATTAATCAAATATATAGCAGTATTGATAGCCTTTGCCCACATGTGTAAGGGTAACCCAGCATGCAACCTCATGCTCCTTGCGCACTCTATTATAGTCTTGTTCATACATTCAGCCACTACATTTTCCTATGGAGTCCTTGGAACAATTTTCTATCTACAAATACCATTAGTAGAGCAATAATCTTCAAATTCATGACTACAATACTCACCACCATTATCGAATCTAAGACATTTTAATTTCTTACCAGTCTCATTTTCAACCAAGCATTTCCATTTCTTAAAAGTTTGAAATACATCATATTTCTATCTAAGGAAATAAACCCATACTTTTCTAGTTGTGTCATCAATAAATGTAACATAATAATGAGAGCCACCAAGGGAAGATACCTGAGTCAGTCCCCATACATTGGTATGCACAAGCTCTAATTTCTCCTTTTTAATTTCCTTCCTAGTCTTCACAAAACTCACTCTCTTTTATTTTCTATACGTGTAACTTTTACAGAAATCCATATTAACACATTTTAGACCTGGTAAAACTTTCTTTGAATGAAGTACTTTCATACCTTTCTCACTCATGTGCCCAAGTCTGTTGTGCCACAGTGTTGTATCAAAATTTACAGCAACTATTTGTTCTCCCTGCTCAACTGCAACAATTGTTACTGAACATTCATTTTTCTCTAAAATAATTAAAGTAGAAGGAACAATATGACATGTACAAAGATATAAGGTGCCTACTTTCACACCTTTTGCTACTACAAGGGAACCTTTTGAAACCTTCCAATTTTTATCATTAAAAGTAACTACACAACTCTTATCACTGAGTTGCCCTGCTGAAATTAAATTCCTACTCAGCCTTAGAATATGTCATACCTCATGTAGTAGCCAATGATTCCCATTCTACAACTTAATCTTAACTTTTCCCTTTCCAACAATCTAACAAGGATCATTATCCCCCAAATAAACAAGTCCAAAATCTCCTTGGACATAATCAATGAAATAACCTCTATGATGTGTAGCATGAAATGAAGCGCCAGAATCTAAAACCCATGAATCATCAACACTTTCTAAAGATAGGAAGAAAAGAATCCTCTTCGGATTTGTTACTTACCACATTTTTCTTCTTGTCTCCATCTAGTTTATCTCCTTCATTTTTCTTTCGATTCCAACAATCTTTATTTTTGTGCCTTGGTTTCCCACAATACCAGCAATCGTTTGGTCCTCTCGATTGAGACCTCATCCCCTTTGACTTTCCTCTTGATTTTCCATGATATTCAGAATTACTTCCTCTCTCAATCATTCTACCCCTGCTTTGTGCATTCAAAGCACTTCCTGATGTAGATCCACTTGAGGTTTTCCTATGAGTTTCCTCACTCAAAACAACACCGATCACATCATCATATTTTAGGGTACTAGATCCAGGAATAGAATTACTCACAGCTATTACCAAGTCATTCCAGCTTTCAGGCAAAGAACACAAAATCAAGAGAGCCCTAATTTCTTCATCAAAATTGACACCCACAGAAGATAACTGACTAGTAATAGTATTAAACTCATTTAAATGATCTGTAACAAACCCACCTTCTTCCATTTTCATATTAAATAAATGCTTCATGAGAAATACCTTGTTTCAAGTGGAGGGCTTTTCATACAGTTTCGTTAGGGTTTTCATCAACTCTTCTGTTGTCTTTGCTTTTGTAATATTAAATGCCAAAAATGGTGCTAGGCATAATCCAATGCTTCCAAGTGCCTTTCTATCTAAAAGATCCCATTCGTCATTTGACATAGATCCTTGATTCTTGGCTTTGCCTTCCAATAGCTTCCATAAATCCTTTTGATATAGATAGTATTCCATTTGCATCTTTCATAATTGGAAGTTCTACAAATTAAACCTGTCAACCCTCAGCTTACCCTCATCTGTCATCGCTCCAACTCAACCGTGAGACTTTCCTATAGAGGATAACTAAAAATCAACCTCCCTCTGATACCACTTGTTAGGATTAAGCCATGGACAAAAAAAATAACAATTACATGCAGATATAACCAATATCAAAAAATAATAGATCAAATAGAGAAGAACACAAGGCACTAAGATTTAACATGGTTCACCCAATCCTTGGGCTACATCCACCAAACAGCAAGTCCGATATTATTATGATCCAGTGATTACAATCTGTAATCTCTTACAGCTCAATATCATTGCAAGAACTAATTTTTGCATCACCACTATGAAACAATCCCTAACCCTAAGATCTTTTTTAGGGGCTTTATGAAGTATGTATAGTACTTTCTTGATCAGTCACCAAAATCTAACAATCTCTCACTTGGGGACTGATCAGGCTCCACACTGAACAACAAAAGCATACATAACAGGTTACATTCCTTAAGGATCTCATGATGTTGAGTCACATATAAATTTAATTAATGCTAAGTCTAACAACTACCACATCCACATGAAAGAATAATTAAAAAGTTTAATGTCCATTTAAATAATATACATTTGTTTTGATGCCTCTTGGAAAATGAAATTTAGAATGCTTAATCATCCACTGTACATGTCATAGGGTATGAAAGGCTAAAAGAATATACATATGTAGAAATAGAAATACATCATCCTCTTCAGATGCATGATACAAGTACAATAAAATAAATGAAACCATCCACCATACATGATACATCCATCCATCATAAAAGATATGTATATACATCCAACATGAAGTACAATCATCCATCAAATGATACATAGATAGAATGAAAGCAAATGCAGACAAGGAAGCTCTGGCCATGGTGACTACGGAAGGATCTCAATGGTAAGAGTGAAAAAGCACTACCACCTAACTGCATGGAACCTAAATGGTCCACTCCCACTGCACTGAGGAGATAGTCTCAAGTCTCAAACAAGATATCAAACCAAATATTAAAAGTACTCTCTAAGTCCAAGGTTCCAAGATAGATCGACATCTATACCCAAAGGTACACAAGACACTTAGGAAACCTACTACGTAAGCGGGCAAGTGTCATCGCCAGTCACTTAGGACCTCAAGTCCCTAGTGATCCATATGCGACCACTAGTATCCTCTCATATTGACAAGGCATACTGCGGATGCAAGGTTGCAGCCAAGCATTCTCTCTACTCCCACCCTAGTTTGTACTAGCACTCAAGGCATGGGCGAGAACATACAAGACTCTTATTAGGTTCACTTTAATCCCCATTTAGTGTAATGTTTTCACAACAACCTATAATGGGTTACCCTGGGAACCACTAAGGGCCCCGACCTCCATTGCAAGCCACTTCTCGACACTACATGTAGATAACCTACCCTAGGCTCATAAAAACACAAATCAAAGAATCATAATATATCACCTCGGTCCTTAACAAGTGACTAGAAAGCATCAAAAGGTAATCATAATAACACATTAGTTCTCTACGAGCAACTGGAAAGCATCCCAAAAATAATTGATTGAAGATCCCAAAATGGTCAAGTCAATTATGTCATAACATGACATCATCAAGAACAAATCATTCAAAACACCTCAGTCCTATCAAAATGACTGGAAAGCAATTCAAATATAACTGATCAAGGACACATAAATGGTTAAGTCAAGTAAGTCATACATTCACCTCAGTGTCACATAAGATCACTAGAAAGCAATAATGAGCAGTAAATACAAGCATATCATAGAGCATACTAGACACATTACCATGGTTGGGTTTAAAGAATCAAGATCAAAACATCATCATGACATCACAAACACATAACCCTTGAACCTCTGGTAACATCCTAAGACTAGTCAATGCTAGGACAAAACCCAGAACTCCAAACATAGGCAACGCACAGATAACAAGGTGTAAGTTTCATGTTTAGTTTGTTTTGAAAACACATGGTTAAGTGTAACGTTTCAGTTTATAGTTTAACGTATGTATCCAAGTAAATAAGTTTTACAGTTCACCCTTACAATTAAACCATTCTAATTTTTAAATATTTTATGTAATTAGCCCTAATCAATTTAAGTAAATTTTCCAAAATAATCAAAGGTAATTATTTATTTAAATTATTAGATAATACATATCAATATTCAAATAGAATAAGTTACAATTTTATTAAAATTGGTATTATCAATAATTAAATAAATTAAAACTCCATTGAATGACTTAATTATCAATTAAACTTAATTAATTAATAATTATTTAAATAACTATATTAATATCTTAATAACTATTAGTCATTAAAATTATCAATAATTTCATTACTTAAAAATTAACTAAATGTAATTGCATTAATATTTAAATTAATAAACAATAATAAAATTTATTAATAAACATCATTAAATAATAATAATGTAATATTAAAATCTTATTAATAATATTAATAATAATAATAATAATAATTAACAATAATATTAAAACTTTTTAATAAATATTATTAATTAAACTATTAATAAAATTTATTAAAACAAACCTTAACACAAACTGCCGGCATTTTTAATAAGTCGTGTGGTCGTTGTAGACCTGTCTGCTACCGTGGGCAGCAGTCATAACTGCTGCCACGTACAGCAGCAGGGCCTGTGTACACCAGCAGGGGTGTTGGGAGGTGGAGGGGTGGTGGCCCCGCCTCCCCCCCAATAATATATATATATATATATATATAATTTGATTTAAAACAATTTTCTTTTCTCTCTCTCTCTCTCTCTCTCTCTCTCTCTCTCTCTCTCTCTCTCTCTCTCTCTCTCTCTCTCTCTCTCTCTCTCTCACACACACACACACACACACATAGATTACAAAATTTCTTAACGATACTCTGATAGTAAAATTTAGACAAACCATTCGAATTTTAATCTAAAATTTCCATTTGATTTCCAACCCACCTTATGTAATATTCAAATTTTAAAACTACTGAAGGCGTAATGATACTTTCAATCTTCTCGGTTACAGATGAAATAGACATGCATAATAGAATTTTCAAAACTACAAGACTAAAAGATTCGTTTGAAATGAAAAACAAACAATTAATTTATAGTCACCAAGAAGACATAATTATTTAAATAACATAATCAACTGTGAAATTCAAGACATAAGAATCTACCCGGATTTTGATGCTAAAATTGCAAACACCCAGAAGATTTGTGAGAGAAATTTCTTCTCTCAAAACCTTCTCTCCTTCAAAAATTCTCCTTCTAAAAATTTGTGGTTCTCCCAAACACTTTCTGTCTTTTGAAAATGAATCCTCAATTGGTGATAAAGAGTTCTCTCCCTAAAATCGAGGCACTAATTGTGCATTCACCCGAGAGAACTCTCTGCTCACCAAACTTCAACCGTAAACTAACTTTTCTTTATCTTTTCTTTATCTTTTCATGCACGTCAAAAGAATTATTAAATTACTTTATTTAATTTTCACTTGACTCCTCTTTTAATTAATTTATTAAATCTAATCTCATGCACTCATTATGCAACTCTTATAAAATTCACTTTTATCTTTTTAATTAATTTCTTATATTTTCATCTCATGCAGGCATCATGCGAACTTAAAACTTTTAGTAAATTAATATCTTCTCACTTTTTAATTTATTTTTGAATGTTTAATTGATAAAATATTTATTAACTTAAATAATAATAATATTTAGCATTTATTTAAAAATGAACTCTAAATATATTATTATTAAATTAAATAAATATTATCACATTCTAAATTTATTCTTACAATTTTTATCTTCAAATTTAATTTTTTTATTTAATTAATTTCTAAATTAATTAAATATAATTAAGTATTAAAATATCATAATAATTTTTCGTTAAATTAAATCATTAATTTAATCTTTTAATTAGACTTAATTAATAAAAAATACACCAAGGACAAATAAAATAAAATACAAAAACTCATCATAGAAAAACACATACAAAATTAAACTAAAGGGCTATAATCACGAATTAACGTCATCTGACGCATTTAGAGGGTACACTACTCGGATACTTGTCCTAATTTTCTAAGACAAATGGCTCAAAAGTTTAGGATTTTGACTTAAGAATTTATCTCCCCTCTCTTACCATTGAGATAATGCAATAGGGTACGCTCATCTTGGCAATTCAAGAAAGTTGATACCCGATACCTACAACCTACATAAAAAACCATGCATGTAAAAACACAATATTTTAAGCTAAATAGACAATGGTAGGAAGTGGTGCATCATGTAGATCCTGACTAGCAGGTGACTGCAACTCCTTTCCTTAACCACATCAGAAACGTCATACATAAAGAAAACAAACACGCACACCATACACATGCAGTATGGGGTAAGTATCCATAAGAAGACACATAATAATCCATCTAACTAATCATCATCAATAATTGAAATCACTAAATAATTATTATGCATACATTAAATATAGAGTACCAAGTAATCTCATCATATAATAAACTGAATCTGATAATCTCAAAACAATACTACTAATCATCAAACATAAAACTGACCTAAAAGAGTTCAACAATGATAGCAAAATGTAAAGTAGGAGTAGGCACTATAGTTTCTCTCTCATAACAACTGGAGATATTTATAAGCACAGTGGAAAGCACTGTAGAAAACTATTTAGGACCAGTAAAACATCAAGAGCATCCTTATTGAAAGGAATCACAAATGAACAACTCCATTGCCTTCTTAAGATGAAATATAGCTTTGTCATATTTTGGCTTGGAAGAATCATTTTCCTATAGCCCATGGTGTGTAGCAGCAGGTTTCTAATCATCTTCTTACGCATATTTGCAACTTAATGACCTATTTTGAGAATTTTTAATACAAACAACACTTTTTGCCTCAAGTTTTGAAACTTTTTGAACAATTGCAATTTATGTTTTGCAGGTAAGAACTTGGATCTCAATTGTTACAACATCTCAGGCCATAATATAAGAATGCCTTTGCTCCCTTTTTGTTTTTTTGGAAGTTATTCCATCATAAAGCAGTGTGATATTTCATCTTTGCCTCTATAAACTTCACTCTCTTTCAATATTTAAGTTCATGATTCCAATTTTAGAATCCCTCTCTAGTTCTTGCAGCCAATTTATGAACAAATCAGGAAGCCCTATTTGAACCCACAAAAATAGAAGTAGAGCATGTTAGTCTCCAGATCTAGTATCTTTTCTAGATGATTGACCAATTTTATTTTAAGTTGCATCTAAGCTTGATATATTTGCGAAGAAATATGTTGGCTAACAATTTTTCTTCCTTAAATTTTGGTTTATACCTTGACTCTTAATATGCCCAAAGTGATGGAAGACAAAAATAGTTAACGACATAATGGGTCTATGTAGCAATCTATCAGAGAACCCTGAAATGAAAGATACAACTCCCTTATGGTGCAAAGATTTGCAAAGAATATTTTTTTTAGTATATCATCTAATTTGGGGTATGCTCTTAACTAGAGAACAGAAGAGGTATAACCAAATTACCTAACACTTCAAGCAATCTAGGCCAATTTCAAATTATAACTCACAACCTCCACAAATATGAATGTATGTAAGACTTGTTAAGCTCGTCTAACATCTAAAATACAATCTATTCTATCCTTTGAATGTAGGATGTAACAATGAAAAAGTATCTACCAATGCATAGTGCATAAGAAGAGAAAGTATGGTCAACTAGACAACACCTATATTACCCCAGTTACTAGAATTTGACAATACTCAAATTGTTTACCATTCAGTCTCTTTCATTAACCAAGACTCGGACTTCTCATACAGCAATGAAATGCATATGAACTAACTTGGACAGAACAAAGGAATCGAGACAATGTTGTAAATGAGGAAAGTAAAGCTCACAATCAGTGAAAAGAAGGAAACAAAACACAATTTATTTGCAATCTTACAATTTTCATTAACAACATATTTCATTACAAGCACAATACAAGACTTAAATGAACAACAAGATTAAAATGCAGATGCAGAGTCTCACATAGTAGTCCTAGCTACAGGGGTTTGCCCACATAATAATTTGTTGATCCTATTCACTCTTCAAAAAGTTACATTTATAGGCCCTCTAAGAAATGGCCAGTTACATTTGATGATTACATTAAAGAGAATCTCTAAATAGATGAATGCTTAAAATATGATTTTGACTGAGTTATCATCTGTTACAAAGTCCAAGCCTATAAGAAGAATGCCACATGTGGCTACAATATCAATGTGTGTGTGTGTGTGTGTGTGTGTGTGAGAGAGAGAGAGAGAGGAAAACACTTGTCACATTGCATGGAGGATGTATGTAACGCTTTTGATAGAACATTAGTTCTTCTTTGGAGTTATGTATTTAGCTTTGTACTCCTTCATTGCTTCAATTACATTCTTCAGCTCCATGACACTTGGAATAAGGATGTTGTCAACTCTGACCATCCAATAGTCGTGCATTTCTTTCAGATCCTCCACTCTAGAAATCTTTGATTTGAGCTTCTCAGCTACATGCTTCAAGATGCAGTCCACTGCTGTGAGTTCCAGAAGCTTGGTGTCACTTGGACATCTTGGCATTATTGCTAAGATTGAAATGAAGGGAGGAGTCTTACATTTCGTCGAACATCACTTCTATTTGGTACACGCCATATGTGTTGAGGGACTGCAAATTAACTGGGCCCAAATCATATATGAAGAGCTAGCCCCCTGGCTAAATTCAACAAAAGAATTTAAGCAGTTTTTCATGTCATCATATCTAATTTATGCTTTAGCCACACATCATCTATGGTTGGTTCTTCCTAGTATCAAAGACTATGATGAGAACACAAGGGTGTATGAGTTCTATCCCCATCTATAGTTGCAGAGGATCTTTGAAGAATATGTAAAGGTTAATGATACCTTTACAATGAGATTGTGTCAGAAATTGCAAGGTTTCCCTGAGTGAAGGTTTTCACTTGAGACTATATCAAATTCCAATGTTGTTTCATCAAATTCCAATCTTTCTCCTATCTAAGGATTGGTGCATTTGATGGTTTCCCCAAAAGGCTTCCCAGATATCCTGAGGACAAAGTTTTTCTTGTTGAACTATGTAGACAAATACTAGAGGTGAACACCTTGTGTTCCAATGTGAAAAAGATAGCCAGGATTTCCTTCCCAATAGTGGTAGTACCTTACTCTTATGCTTCCAAGTTTGATACCTATAATTTGGTCAAAAGCCTTGAGAGCAAGATTAAACTGATTGATTATGAGGTAATAAAACCTCAATATGACCCAGTAAACTTTGTGAAAGATCATTTGAAGCTTGAATATGCTCATAGACATGGTCTGAATACTGAAGCTTATTGAGCTGAATGTTATGATGAATCCCAGACCAAGGAGAGGTATTGGTCCAGGCTAACAATAAATGAAATTAAATTGTATAATGATTTGGTTGATGTTTCTAATTTTGTAGATGATGGCTCCTACACGAATCCCTCAACCTACGAGCAAGTCAAGAAGACCTCCATTGTGTCAACTCCGCCTGAAGGTCCTGTAGTCAACACAATGTAAGTTTTGATGCATGGAATCATTAAAAGAAGGGACAAGTGGGTGGAATGGACCAAAGTGAGAAAGAAGAAAACTGGAAGTGCAAGCTCTACTAGTGGAGTAGCTTCCAAAATAGCTCAATCAACTGCTACTACATCCATGACTATTGCTACTTCAACATCAGTTGATCCAACACAGTTTTTCGGTGGTGGAGACCAATCTCCTAAAAAGAATGTCCAAAGTACTCTAACCTGTGGAGGAGGATCTCTACCAAATAGGGGAAAGGTTGGAAATGATGAGAAAAATAAAGAGGAGTGGGAGAAGTCAATGGCCAAGCCCTCCTCCCCTATAAAAGTCATCAACTTGGATGGTGACAATAACCCCCTAGATGGTCAAGAGCAAGAGGCATCTCAGCAAGGTGACACTCCAGCCCTCTCAATCACCAAGGTAATTTCTTTTCCTACTGCCACCTAGAGTAAGGAGACACCCCCAGTAGCGAGGAAGCTCTTCAATCCTTCAGCCCTACAATCAACATTCAATGTCTTTTTAACCGAGTCTTGGTTGGAAGAGACCATTGATAGAAAGAAGAGGAGATGCAAGGAGAGTTCTCCATCTAAAGACCTTATTGTGCAAGCAACTCAGTCCCAACCCATGTCAAAGGTAGAAAAGAAGTAGAAGACCATTACAGCATTGGCAATAGGCTAGACTATTGGTCATATGCTAGTAGAGATTGTAGAAGTGGCAAAACTTTCAGAACTCACAACAATGGACTGCATCCTGAAACATGCACAAAAGAAGCTCAAATCAAAGATTTCTAGAGTTGAGAATTTGACAGAAATGTATGACTATTGGATGGTCAAAGTTGACAACATACTTATTCCAAGTGCCATGGAGCTAAAGAATGTAATCAAAGCAATGAAGGCCTACGGAGCTAAATCCATAATTCTAAAGAAGAACGGATGCTCTTTCAAAAACCTTACATGCATCCTCCCTGCAATGTGACAAGTATTTCCCTCTCTCTCTCTCTCACACACACACATTGATATTGTAGCCATATGTGGCATTCTTCTTATAGGGTTGGACTTTGTAACAGATGATAACTCAAACAATCCTACCTAGACAAGAAATTGAACAATAATAAATGCAAAACCACTACGATAGGAAAGACCCATAGCAAGTCATAGATCAACTCGTTTGGCAACCAGGCACGATAGAAGGAGGCCACAGTGTTAGAGTAAATAATTAATTTACTAATTATTTATTCTATTTACTTAAGCTTACTTAGGTAAATGCATTTTTATTTATTAGTTGTAGTCTAGAAGCTTTTTATAAGTTGTTGACAATATGAGAGTTTGTTCTCTCCTAAGTCATAATTATCCTCTCACCTTGTTCGAGGACTTTCCACCTCATGTGGATGTATGCTTAGTTGTCACACTTATCTCCTAGCGTCTTCTAACTTGTTCTAGGAGATTCCTTGAGGCCTTTATAAGCGGTCTCTCCCTCATTGTATTTTCACAACACATTATCAATTCTTGCATATTGTAAATACATATTTTCTTGTGTTTGCATATTCTCTCTCTCTCTCATGTCTGTTTAGTTTTTTTCCCTTGCTCCATGCTCTTCTCTCCTTGGCTTCTCTTTGATAGGTTTTTGCCTGCAGGTGATCTTGGGCGTTTTTAGAGTTGGATTTCATCAACTCCAACACATAGTAGGTCTATGGCAATGCGCACAAGAAGCACAATAGCATCCATATCTCCACCCATCAAGCACTGTTCCAAAGCCGAGCATGTTCGGCCTGACAATGGAGAAAGGGATTGTGACTTGGATGGGAGAATTCTTTGTCGCAAATTCCATAGTAAATAGCCTAATCGACTAATCAAAGAATGTAGAAATATGGTTCAATATAGCCTTGTTCAGTGTGTAATTTGTTGTCTACTTTACCTTATTTCCCTATTTTCCACCACAGCTCCTGCTAAATACTAACAAGTACCTTGAGGATCACGTCTTCTCTTGTATTGGTAATTCCAAACCATTTGCTAGTCCTTTGCAACACTAATCAAAGAGGGAAAAAATAATTTTTGCCATTGATTTTGGGTAAAAAATATGAAGTTGCCATAATGAAACATAGCAAACAAAATTTATCAATGAAAATAGAACAATTTTATTGGCTAAAAGATAAAAGATTAATAACTCATTAATCATTAATCGAGAATACCATTTTGAAGAGACTAGGTCATTTCCATAACATGGCTGTTGTATATGAATGAAAAAACTGCCTTGCAACAATTGTTTCTTTTATTTGAGAAGAAAATGTTGTAATATCTAAACTACATATTCTCTATATCTTAGGGCCTGTTTGGTTGATGGAATAGGAATAGAAAAATTGGAATACGATTTTTATTTTCTGTTTAGTTCATGGAATGGAATCGGGAATAGGAATGAATACGTAGTCCAATTTGCCTCTAAAATGAGCTTATACCCATTCCAAAAAATAGCTATGATTGGAATAGCCATTCCTATTCCCAATATTACATGCCTATTCTCCATTCCTATGCCCGCGGCCAAACAGACCCTTAACTACATTACATATTCTCTATATGGATGTCTTAAGCCTCATATACTTTTTCTGCCATGAAATAGGGGATGTTCAATTACAGTATGGTAGATAGGTTAAATGGGATATTTTTCGAAAATATTAACAATCCAGAGATGTATCTTTCAATCTAACTGCCTTGCAACGTACATAAAAGCTAAGGCTGTATATATGTATCAAAAGAACTATCTTGCTACATTTGTAAAATATTATAATCTCTTACCCACATATTTTCTGTAAATTCTTTATAGAATCAGGGGATTATAAGCTAGAAAATGACAGATGACCTTAATAATGGGATATGGGAACATCGAAACAAACTTCAGACAACAGCTTATTCATACTTCGGACAAACACATTTGAGCATATCATGATCCACATAATCTCTACAAGACATTTGAAACTGTCAACTGTCCTTTTCAAGAAACAAGTTTTTTCAACAACAGATATTGAAACTGACATTTGAAATTGAATTTGGATTTGATTGAGTGGTATTTTTTCCATCAACAGATAAGTTCATGGAGCCTGGTAAACCACACCATATTTGATCATGGATCCACATATTCTCTACAAGACATTAGAAACTATGTCACCTTTATCTGTTTCAAGAAACAAGATTCTCAATAGAAAAAGGCAGATAATTACTCAAATTGCTTTTGGATTTGATTGTGTGTTGTTTTATGAATCAACTATATGCCCTTTTCAAGAAACAAGGTTTTTCAATAAGAAAAAAACAGATGGGATAGATATTGGATTCAATTGTGTGATATTTTTTGCATCAACTATCTAATCAAATTGAATTTGATTTGATTGAGTGGTATATTTTCCATCAACTATAAGTTCAAAGATTAAATTATTATTATTATTAATAACCATGACTTAATAATGGGAGTATGGGAATATTGAAACAAACTTCAGAGAGCCTGGTAAACACACCATATTTGATCATGATCCACATATTCTCTACAAGACATTAGAAACTTTGTCAACTTTATCTTTTTCGAGAAACAAGATTCTCAATAGAAAAGGCAGATAATTACTCAAATTGCTTTATGAATCAACTATGTATTCAGAGATCAAATATTTACTCTAATTACTTTTGGATTTGATTGAGTGCTGCTTTTTCAAATCAACTATGTATTCAGAGATTAAATATTTACTCTAATTACTTTTGTATTTGATTGAGTGCTGTTTTTTCAAATCAACTATGTATTCAGAGATTAAATATTTACTCTAATTACATTTGGATTTGATTGAGTGCTATTATTTGCGTCAACTATGAGCTTAAAGATCAAATATTTTATTAATAACTGTGAGTTTAAAGAATTCATAAGAAAGTATACAAAAAATGAAATGAAGCACTCCGATTTCCATGTTTAGTCAATGTTTAGACAAACAAATTTCAGTTAAGAGAGTCATGTACCATGTATCCAATGTACCCTATAACCAAATATTGAAACTTCTAGATTTTGCTACTACTTCCATTTAGACAAACAAATTGCAAAGAACCTAGGTCATGTACCATGTATCCAATGTACCCTACAACCAAATATTGAAACTTCTAGATTTTTAAGCTACTACTTCCATTTAGACAAACAAATTGAGCATATCATTAACAACACACATTCTCTACAAGATATTCAAAAGTTTGTCTACATCTTTTTCATGAAACGGGGTTTCCCAAAAAGAAAAAAGCATATAAGAGAGCTGAATAAGATATCCAAGAGAAACGATTAAATATTATTTAAGACACGTGCACTAGATATTCAACAGAAAAGATTAAATATTATTAAAAACGCTTCCCAAGTATGGGAAAATTGAAATTCAGATAAAAGCTACTTCCATCGTTATTCCTTGTTTAGACAAAAAATCCTAGGTATCCCATGTAGCTCACACCCAAGCTATGAAAATAGTATCATGTACCCCACATATCATGTACAAACCTAAATAATTTTTTATGAAAATTGGGCATTTTCAGAAATCTGGCTTAAAATCAGAATTGAGATTTGTCAAGATCATCAAAATAAGGATGTTGCATTGCCTTTTTGGCTGAGATTCTCTTGGATGGTTCATAAATCAACATTTTCTGCAAGAAGATACCAATTATTTGTTGTTACTTTACTTGCATGTATACAAAGTTGATTGAAATGGACAAAAATAGGTGATAATGAAATAAAAATGGATGGAAATAAAATGAATGAAAATGAATGGAAGATGCTTACAGACAACAAATCTACACCATTTGGTTCCATATCAGGAACAGCAAGGCTTAAATCTTGTTGCTTCCATTGAGGATAGGTATGCCAATCTCTCAACTTAGTCACTCCTGGCCATATATCTTCATTCGGAGTTCCAAGATACCTAAATACACAAAAGCCCTCTCAATGTGATTACAATGGCCTTGCAATAGAAACCATCATGATCTCTTTCTCAAACAATTACATACCTGAAAATATGAAGAAGTTGTTGCAGCTCTGAATCTCCCTGAAAGAGAGCATGCATTCTGGACATTTCAGCTGCAAAACAACGAATTGAAATTCTCAGCAAATTTCAGTATAAGAAGCAACACAAATCTAAAACAAATACAAATCTAAACCAAATAGGGACCAAAGAAATTTACCAAATATACAACCAACAGACCACATGTCCACAGGTGTGGAATAGTGGGTGGCTCCCAAGAGCACTTCAGGTGCTCTATACCAGAGAGTTACAATCTGCATTACGAATCATAATATAAAATTTAAGCTGACTATATAATCATAAACATTAGTTGACTCAATGTTATTAGCCACCAACAACATTAACAAAATTAATTGAAAATTCATGTTCTAGGAAAAATAATTCTACCTTATAAATTGAATTATTATACTACAGGCATCAACTCAAATTTTATAGGAGATCAAATTTTTACCTCATGTGTGTATTTCTTGATAGGAATGGTGAACGCCCTTCCCAATCCAAGATCTGCGACTTTGACCAAACCCTTCTCTTTATCCACAAGCAAATTGTGAGGCTTTAAATCCCTGAAAACCAAAATAGCCAATATCATTTATATGCAACAGTCTATAACCAAAATAACCAACAGTCTATAAAACCATTCCTAAACCATTGCAAAATAGTATAATACATCTTAGACAGGTAGAACAGTAGAACTGCACCTGTGCATTACACCACGACTGTGGCAGAAAGCCACTCCCTTACATATCTGGTACATGAAGCTCTGCAACCCAATAATTAACATAATAAGCACAATAATCAAAACAAGTCGATCTTGAAATGAGATATTAGAAAATAAGACATTTTTTAAAATTTCGATGCTATTCTTGGAAGAGGCCATATTTTCAGTAATTTCACTTGCTAGCAAATATAAGCCATTTCAGCCTAGCATGTGCTGGAAAAAGACCATTGCACACTAAAAAATGAACATTACAAACAGAACAGCATACCTTCATCAACTTGGGAGGCATTTTTGTCTGGCTGCGGCGAAAAGTATCAACATATTTCTTTAGGTCAGAGTCCATGTATTCAAAAACTAAGTAGAGAAGGGACTTTCCAGTTTTGCTTTCAGTGTGCTCCACATCCAGTAGTCTGCACAAAGGTTTCAGTAAGCCAAATAGCATGCAGTAAAATCAAAGCATGATGAAATCAAATCTAAGAATTCTGAAACAAGACATGCATTAAATTCAAAACAGGCTCGTTCAACATTCTTAAGGCACTTTGAACAAAATAGAAGGATAACTCAAACCACAGAGCTAGATGCAGGATGGACATACACAATTGAATAATCTCTCCCATACACGGACATTAATAAACTTTCACAAAAATATGAAAATTACTAATACTGGGATTATGTGCACATTGAGTGTCTCCCCATTGTACTGTGTGGTTTCGAGAAAGCATTCATAGATACATAGATACATTCTAACATCTTTTTGCTACTAAAGTTTAGGTTAATTTAAGCCTAAAAATATTCTGTTCAATTTTTCACACAAAGCTGAAGGATTATTTAAACCTTAAACAAGAAGGAAGTTTTAATTACTTGTCAAGAAAGGTCAAATCAGAGATACTCCATTACCTTCAGTATTTCCATTTCTTGAATGAACCTCAAGGTATGCTCCAAGATTAGACATCTCGAGATTCACTCACGTAACAGAGATACTGAAGGTAATAGAATTTTAATTAATGTATACACTCCATTACCAGGCACATCTGGTGCATATGTAAAGAGGCCATTACAAAATATTAATTAAAAGGCAGGACAAATGCACTATCAACCTGCTTCTCACCCACATAATAAATTCCAAAACAAGGCCAGACATATATAATGATTATATGCATTGAATCTATTCCACCTTACCTTTAATAGATTGAAGATTCAAGAACAAATTTAAAAGGCTTCTTCTACAAACCAGGCCTATAACCTAAAACAAAAACAAACACACAAAACAAATATACAAAGAGGGCATGCCTACATATTGAATATGTCTCTCCATAATACAATCTAATCCAGAAGCATGCACTCTAATTTTAACTAATGGATTGCGGAAATTCGATCTCCCTAATATAGATTCTACCAACTTTTCACAATGCCCTAATATCAAAACAAATTCAAAGACACACACAGTGAATGGATATACAAAAGCCACAAAAAGCCTAAGTATTCATATATGACATATTGGGACTGGCTTAATCCCAGAACAAAGCCAGGGATGACCGCATAGACGCCATTGATTACTATTTTGACACTATTTTGACATTCATTCAAATTGCAGCAAATTCAAAAGTCTTACCAGAGTATAAACTATTTACTGCAAGCAAGTCTGGTTTCTCAGATGTTATGATCATAGTATAAACTAGGGGCAAAAACAACTGCAGACCCTGACAATCATTTAGGAATGACCAGAACGTTGGCGGTTTTATGCATGAAAAAGGTTTTGCGTGTGTACGGACGCGAGGGACCTCTGTTTAGTTAATTGTTCATTAATTGTTTGGTGGGTTCCTCTTTTCATCCTAAAAACACAATGCATGCAAAAGTAGGAGCTTCAAATAGTCCCATATTTGGACTGGCTTAGACCCAGAACAAAGCCAGGGACGACCGTATAGACGCCCTTGATTACTATTTTGACACAATGGTTTAAAATCCAAAACAAAGTTGGGAAGGACTACACCGAGAGGCCATGCACGTTGAAGTATACAAAGATGTCATTAATACATATGAATACGCCTCTCCCTTAGAATGTAAGTATGCATTATAACAATTTTTCAGTGCCCTAATACCAAAACAAATTCAAAGACACTGACAGACAAACAAAAGCCACATGCAACCTCAGTATTCGCATACGTCATTTTGGGACTGGCTTAAGCCCAAAACAAAGCAAGGGAAACTGCCATTGATTAGTATTTTGACAAAATGGCCTAAAATCCAAAACAAAGCTAGGAATGACTGCTTAAAGGAGCCATTTACGTTGATCTAGATTCTTCAAACGGGTTTCCAGAGAGGGCATACATGTGCTGACACAAGGACCTAAAATCCAAATAAAACCAGGGATGAGTGGACAAAAAGAAATAAGCTGTATTTTATGCAAGACGTCAATACAGATATTTATTTAAAATTCACCCTTATCAAACCATTAGGATTTCCATAGAGCACACATATCCACAGTACCCTTTTTCAGACAAAACCCTAGATCTTAAAAGAAACAGGGAAGATCGCATACAGAGAAATAAGATGGATTACGAACATATTTTATGGAAACCGGGACCGTACACAAATCCATTTAAAACTAACCCTTATCAGACCATTTGCATTTTCAGAGAGCACGCATATCCATTAGACAAACCCCTATGCCATTTTTCAGACAAACCCCTGTGCCTAAAACATAGCCCAGAAAGAAGAGCAAATAGAAGAAGGTAATTTACCTGACAACATGAAGATCCTGAGAAAGCATCTGTAAAAGGGAGATCTCACGAAGGGCAGTCGGAGGGACACCTTCTTCATCAGACTCAAGCCTGGTCTTCTTCAGAGCAACCAGTTGCCCTGTCTTTCTATCCTTGGCCTTGTAAACCTTCCCATACGTGCCTTCTCCAACCTTCTCCAGCTTCTCATACGCATCCATTGCTATCAAATGTAGATCTCAGAAAAAAATTGAAAACTAAAAGCCTGCTTTCAGATGAATGTTTCCGAGAGCATTACAACAATACAGCAAGAGTGAGAATGAATTTGTATGGAAAGACAGGAAATATAGCCGTTTAAATTGTGCCGCTTCAAGAATCCATTTCAAAACATTTTACCGTTTGGATTAGGATTTGAACATATTAATATTCTCGACCTACTAAATATTAAACCTTTAAAAAAGGATAAAATATCATATTGCCACCTATGTGATATTTGAACATCAAGGAACGATGTGGTACTGCCTAAAGAGATTGCCAATGTTAACAAGTTTCATATAATGGCATAGTACTTACCATAGTACTTACCTTTAGTTATGTAGTTAAGTATAATTTATAAAATTATAACAATTATTTGATTATAAGATGTTAGTATTTAGAATGTGTAATTGACAAGTAGTAATAATAATGAATTTAAGAAAAATAATTTAAAGATGATTTTATTGTGTGGAGATGTGACATTGGATATGTGATTGCATATCTATAAAATTAAAATATTTTTAAAATAATAATCTATTATATAATTTATTTTTATTTGAAGACAAAAATTATATTTTAGATAGAATAAAATTTAAATATTATAATATCACGATAGAGAGAGAGTAATATAAAAATTAGAAGTTTCTATGTTGAAAATTTCTATTATCAACATAATAAATTCTATTAAGAAAAAGTTTATAATAAGAAACAAAAAAAAAAAAAATTGGGAATGATTTTGTGTATCCTTAAAAAGTGGTTGTATAAGGCATATTCATTTCAACCGATGATACTTCAGATAAATAACTTCTTTAAAATAGAAAATTTGAGAATTATAAATTTTAACTTTGGTAGAAGTATGTTTATTTTGAAAAAACAAAAAATGAATCATTATAATTGGTGGAGATTAATTGATTAATAGTGCACAAGTCAATACAATAGTATTACCTTAAAGGCAAGTAATAATATTGCCTTAAAGGCAAGCACTAATAAAAAAATTCTAAAGTCCCCACTACCTAGTTTAACTTAGATCTTTCATGTTTTTTTTGGTAATTTATGAGACATTTTTTTGTAACATAGGGTGGTGTATATATGAAGGTAGTTGTTAGTTGTAGGTATTAGGAAGGTCTTGTCAATCGAGCATTGTAGTTTATATGGGGTGTTGTTTAATGTGGAGCTTGATCAGTCCCCAAGTGGAAGATTGTTAGATTGTGGTGACTAATCAGGAAAGTATTGTACATACATCATAAATTCTTTGATTTTTTGGGTCGTGGCCGATGTTGTAGCCGACATATGGCCGACATGTTGTAACCCTAGAACGGCATAAAATACTTGTATGAAAGGGTTTAGGGTTAGGTATTTTTCATTATGTTGTGATGTGAAATTGCTTCTTGCGGCGGTATTGAGCTGTAAGGGATTACAGATTGTAATCAGGTTGTAATCATTGGATTGCAATAAGATCGGACTTGCTATTTGGTGGACGTAGTGTAGGGATTGGGTGAACCACGTTAAATCTTGGTGCCCTGTGTTCTTTTCTGTGTGATCTATTATTTTCTGTTACTGGTTATATTTGCATGTAATTGTTATTTTTGTTCGTGATTTTATCCTAAAAAGTGGTATCAGAGCGAGGTTGTCTTTCAGTTATCCTCTACAGGAAAGTTTCACAATTGAGTGGGAGTCTCATAGTTGAGTGGGAGCAATGGCAGAAGAGGGTAAGTTGAGGGTTGATAGGTTTAATGGGCAGAACTTCCAGTTATGGAAGATGCAAATGGAAGACTATCTTTATCAGAAGGATTTATGGAAGCCGTTGGAAGGCAAAGCCAAGAATCAGGGATCTATGTCAAATGATGAATGGGATCTTTTGGATAGAAAGGCACTTGGAAGCATTCAATTATGCCTAGCACCATCGGTGGCATTTAATATTACAAAAGTGAAGACGATAGAAGAATTGATGAAAACCCTAGCGACACTGTATGAAAAGCCCTCCACTTCAAACAAGGTATTTCTCATGAAGCATTTATTTAATATGAAATGGCAGAAGGTGGATCTATTGCAGATCATTTAAATGAGTTTAATACTATTACTAGTCAGTTATCTTCTATGGGTATCAATTTTGAAGAAGAAATTAGGGCTCTCTTGATTTTGTGTTCTTTGCCTAAAAGCTGGAATGGCTTGGTAATGGTACCCTAAAATATGATGATGTGATCAGTGTTATTTTGAGTGAGAAAACTCATAGGAAAACCTCAGGTGGATCTATATCAGGAAGTGCTTTGAATGCACAAAGCAGGGGTAGAACGACTAAGAGAGGAAGTAACTTTGGAAATCATAAGAAATCAAGAGGAAAGTCAAAGGGGAGGAGGTCTCAATCAAGAGGACCAAACTATTGTTGGTACTGTGGAAAACCAGGGCATAAAAAGAAAGATTGTTGAAATCAAAAAAAAAATGAAGGAGATAAATCAGATGGAGATAAGGAGGCAAATGGGGTAAGTAAAAAATTCAAAGAGGATATTTTGCTTCTATTTTTAGAAAGTGTTGATGATTCATGGGTTTTAGATTCTGGTGCTTCATTTCATGCTACACCTCATAGAGGTTATTCATTGATTATATCCAAGGGGATTTTGGGCTTGTTTATTTGGGGGATAATGAACCCTGTTAGATTGTTGGAAAGGGAAAAATTAAGATTAAGTTGTAGATGGAAATCATTGGCTACTACATGAGGTAAAACATGTTTCAAAGCTGAGTAGGAATTTAATCTCGGCAGGGCAACTCGATGATGAGGGTTGTGTAGTTACTTTTAATGATAAAAATTGGAAGGTTTCAAAAGGTTCTTTTATAGCAGCAAAAGGTGTGACAATAGGCACCTTATATCTTTGTACAAGTCATATTGTTCCTTCTATTTTAATTGTTTAAGACAAAAATGAATGTTCAGGAACAATTGTTGCAGTTGAGCAGGGAGAACAAATAGTTGTTGTAGATTTTGATACAGTGTTGTGGCACAACAGACTTGGGCACATGAGTGAGAAAGGTATGAAAGTACTTCATTCAAAAAAAGTTTTACTAGGTTTGAAATGTGTTAATATGGATTTGTGTGAAAGTTGTGTGTATAGAAAACAAAAGAGAGTGAGTTTTGCAAAGACTGGGAAGGAAAATAAAAGGGAGAAATTAGAGCTTGTGCATACCAATGTATGGGGACCAGCTCAAGTATCTTCCCTTGGTGGCTCTCATTACTATGTTACATTTATTGATGATGCAACTAGAAAAGTATGGGTTTATTTCCTTAGACAAAAATTTGATGTATTTCAAACTTTTAAGAAATGGAAATGATTGGTTGAAAATGAGACTGGTAAAAAATTAAAATGTCTCAGATATGATAATGGTGGTGAGTATTGTAGTCATGAATTTGAAGATTATTGCTCCACTAATAGTATTCGTAGACAAAAAATTGTTCCAAGGACTCCACAGTAAAATGGAGTGGCTAAATGCATGAACAGGACTATAATGGAGCGCACAAGGAGCATGAGATTGCATGATGGGTTGCCCTTACACATGTGGGCGGAGGCTATCAATACTGTTGTATATTTGATTAATAGAGGTCCCTCTACTCTTTTGGGCTATGGTATTCCAGAGGAAGCATGGACTCATAAGAAAGTGAGTTATTCTTTTCCCAAAACCTTCGGTTGTGAAGCATTTGCTCACATAGATTCTGAAAATAGAACCAAGCTAGAAGCTAAGTCAAAGAAATGTGCATTTGTTGGATATGGCATTAATGAGTTTGGTTATAGGCTTTGGGATTTTGAAAATCATAAAATTGTAAGAAGTGGGGATGTCATATTCAATGAGAAAGTGTTGTACAAAGATTTGTTGCAGCAACATGAGAAGAAAGAAGATGATTATGTAGTGCTAGATGATACTCCAAACACTGGTGTTCTAGTTATTCCTCATGATGTGCAACAATCGCAATAACAAATACCACACACACCAGTGAATGTTAGATAGTCAACGAGGCAAATTAGACCTCCACAAAGATTTTTTCCCTCTTTGTATTCAATTTTACTTATTGATGCTGGTGAACCTGAAAGTTATGATGAAGCTATGCAGGTGGATACTAAGATTCAGTGGGAGTCTACAATGAAAGATGAAATGGACTCTTTGCTAAAGAATAAGACATGGGATTTGTGCAAGTTGCCTGTAGGTAAAAGAGCTTTACAGAATAAGTGGGTTTACAGGTTGAAAGAAGAGGATGGAGGTAAGAAAAGATTTAAAGCCAGGTTAGTTGTAAAAGGATTTGCACAGAAAAAGGGAATTGATTTCAATGAGATATTTTTTCCTGTTGTTAAAATGACTTCTATCTGTATTGTTTTAAGTCTTATGGCTATTGAAGATTTGCATTTAGAGCAGCTTGATGTTAAAATAGCCTTCCTTCATGGTGATTTGGATGAAGAAATATATATGGCTCAGCCACAAGGTTTTGAGGTCAAAGGTAAGGAGAACTTAGTATGCAAATTGAAGAAAAGTTTGTATGGCTTGAAGCAAGCACCTCGAAAATGGTATCTAAAATTTGATAGTTTCATGCATACGCATGGTTATAGTAGGTGTCATTCAAATCATTGTGTCTACTTTAAGAAGTTGGATGATGATAGCTACATTATTTTATGTTTATATGTTGATGATATGCTTGTAGTTGGGTCTAACATGGATCACATTAAGGGTCTAAAAAGCCGATTAGCACATGCATTTTCTATGAAGGATTTGGGGGTAGCAAAAAAAATCCTTGGTATGAAGATTTGCAAAGATAGGAAAAATAGAACATTGACACTATCTCAAGCTGATTATGTTGAGAAGGTATTTCAATGTTTCTTTATGGAGAATGCTAAAGCTGTCAGCACACCTTTACCTGGTCATTTGAAGTTGACTAAGGAGATGTGTCCCAAGACATAGGAAGAGGAGGATAAGATGTCCAAGGTACCCTATGCTTCAGCTATAGGAAGTTTGATGTATGCTATGGTATGTACCAGGCCAAATATTGCACATGCAGTGGGAGTTGTTAGCAGGTATATGAGTCATCCAAGAATTGAGTATTAGAATGCAGTCAAATGGATTCTCAGATATTTGAGAGGCACATCCAATAAGTGTTTACACTTTGGGGGCTCTACTACTGATTTACAAGGCTATGTTGACTCAAATTTGGTAGGGGATATTGATACCAGGCAAAGTACTACAGGTTATGTCTTTACTATTGGTGGGGCAGCCATGAGCTGGGTTTCTAGGTTATAGAAGATTAATTGTTTATCCACTATAGAGGTAGAGTATGTTGCTACTAAAGAGGTAGCCAAGGAGATGATATGGCTTCAGTTCTTCTTGGAAGAATTGGGACATCCTCAGAAGGATAATTATTTGTTCACAGATAGTCAAAGTGTCATTCATCTTGCAAAAATTTTTGCTCTGCATTCTAAGACCAAATGCATACAGTTGCGGTACCATTTCATTCGGTCAATTTTGGAGGATGGACAATTAAAGTTGGAAAAGATACATACGAATGACAATCCAGTAGATATGTTGACAAAGGTAGTAACAAGAGAGAAGTTGAACTCCTCTTCAATTTTGGTTGGTCTTTTAGACTGAACATGAATAAAAGAATAGCAAAGTCTAGGTTGGTTTGATCCAGTGGGAGCCCCATGAAGTAGCGGTGTTGCTACAGGATCAGTCTCCAAGTGGGAGATTGTTGTTTAATGTGGAGCTTGATCAGTCTCCAAGTGGGAGATAGTTAGATTGTGGTGACTAATTAGGAAAATACTGTACATACTTCAAAAATTTTGGGCCATGGACAACGTTGTAGCCAACATATGGCCGACATATGGCCGACATGTTGTAACCCTAAAACTACATAAAATACTTGTATAAAAGGGTTTAGGGTTAGGTATTTTTCATTATGTTGTGATGCAAAATTGCTTCTTGTGGCGGTATTGAGTTGTAAGGGATTGCAGATTGTAATCAGGTTGTAATCACTAGATTGTAATAAGACCGGACTTGCTGTTTGGTGGACGTAGCCCAGGGATTGGGTGAACCATGTCAAATCTTGGTGCCTTGTGTTCTTTCTTGTGTGATCTATTATATTCTGTTACTAGTTATATTTGCATGTAATTGTTATTTCTGTTTGTGGTTTTAGCCTAACATGGGGCTACCTAATACCTACAACCTAAAAATATCACTCTCACTTGCAATCTATACTGATCCCTTCACTTTAATAAATAATATTATTATTATATTTGACATATCAATTTGCAAATTGTCCTAAATTATACATCTCATTCCATATTTGAAATATTTAAAGTCTAACAAGCTCTTACTCTTCTTTAATCCTCAACAAATGGTCATTAAGTTTGGAAAGGTATCTAAACCTTACTCCCAATGTTAAGCATATGAAGAACATAGTTTTTGTACTATGAAACACAAAATATTCATTTTCACGCTAATAGATTTGGGTAGGGAGGAAAAGTTGTGTTGTTGAAACATTACTTCTAGTGATGTTTATGATATGTGTTATGATATACCTTAAAGTATCTTGGAATGGAATGCACACTTCGGTGAGTGGTTTATGACTTAAGAGTAGAGGGTTATACCCAAAAGAGTTTGATCTAAGAGGGGTTGATTTAACCCTTAGACTATATGCTTTCGAATTAATTATGTCAATTTTATTTTGCAATAATATTTCAAATAATACTAAATGATCTATCATTGGGATGTAAGAGACATGTATAAATGCATATGATGGATCACTAAGTATGATCTGAAATGTTAATGAAAATAAAGTTAAAATAATTGAATCCAAAAATATACACTCTAATTGTTGTTGACTATGGAAATCTAATGTCTTCTATTGATTTAGCCATCCTCAAAATAAATTCCTTTGTATATTGAAATATGATTACGCATATAGATTGATACACCCACAAGTTTTTACTCATTATTTTAGGACAACCCTTTAATTGTGGTACTATTTTCCTATAGCACATGTGATATCTTTTTTCTCTTGTATGAAAATATTTCACTTAATGGAAATATTTTTGTAAATGTTGAAATGGCAATCAATGATAGACAAACTACTTACCATATATACTTTTGGGAATTATTAAGAAACCTTTTCCTATAAGGTGGATCTGACAAGTACATGTTGGAAATAACAATGGGAAAGTAAGTTCTGAGAGGGGGTGGGGGGTGTCAATTCAACACTTAAAACTTTTGCCTCTAAAACATATCACCAACATCCATCTCATAACTTAACATATAAATCGAAATAGCTTAACATGCATCACATCCATAGCATAAAATAAATAACACATAACACAATAAATTGGTTACATAGAAACCCTCCAATGAGAAGGTAAAATTGGGGTAGGGGTGACACCCACAAATCTTCACTACTGCACTTGTAAAGTGTGACCAATTATAGTTACAAAGTGTTTTATCATAAGCTATGATCTACCTTGTGAGGGGTCTGCCCTGTCAAAGACTTACAAAGACTGTTAGGTCTCACCTTACTAGAGGCTTTTAACTTACAATTACGTAAGCACTCGGTTAAGAGATTTACAATAGCTTGTTAGGACTACTTTGTAAAGAGATTTACTCTGTATCACCTATTAGAATGATTGAGTACCATGATCCTTCAGTTAGTACTTTTTTGCTTAATGCTAGATCTTCTCTTTGCTAGTTGTCTCTTGATCCTTCTGATCAGATCTATCTTTCCTAATCCTTTTACTACTTGTCTCTATTCCTCTTAGACTGATTTTGCATTACATAACTCTGTCATAGCCACCATAGCCACCATGAATTCTCTCTCAACACTTACCATTTGCCTCCTCTCACAATGATAAACTTCTTAGGGTTTAGCCTTCTTAAGTAAACAATGGTGGAGATGGGCTAGGTCAAAATCAATGCTTGAGGTTGATTCATATTGTTGCCTAAAACTTCCCTTAATCTGATAAGTTGTATTTATTGCATAGGGATTCGCAATATGATTCCATACTTATCTTTTATAGTCATAAATTCATGATTATGTTGGGCAAAAAGAGTTTACATAGGAGTTTTTTCCATAAAAAACAACTATGCCAAAAATTATTCACTTGACATCCAAAGGCTCTAATGCTTGGCCTTCATTGTGCTCTTATGTTGTAACTTGACTTCTAAATAGTTCGACACTCATTGTTTACTTGGTACCTGAATCACTCAACATGTATAGATTGCTTGGCACTAGAGTAACTTGGCACATACTATCTTCTCAACACTAACTAGTCATATTGATCGATATGTATTATCCGACAACTTATGCTTGGCATGCTTTGATCACTTGACATGCTCTACAATTATGCACTAGATAATGACTACATGTTTTGTCACTACCTTGTCAAACCCAAAATGAGATCAACAATCTCCCCCTTTGACATGAGTGGCAAAAACACTTTGTCATGCATATACATCCTTATTTTATGCAACATTCAAACAATGTATCTTCGTGACATAGCTTCCATACAAAACTTTCAAAATCTCAAAATTTACATTTAATCATTGTCTCTTCCATACCTTATTACTCCCCCTGAGTAATTTTTTTTTTAATGTTTCTACTATTACTCCTACTGAGTAGATATCTGCCTTGAAAAACATTTTCCTTCAAAATTTCACAATCCCCCTTTTTTGACACTTATGTCATTTGGGTTGTACACGAATAGTGTGTTTGTCCAAAAATGGCTTGTGAAGCTCCATTATTATCTTCAATGTTGTATCCCAATTGTTTTTGGCTACCTATAGGGATTGATATTGGATGTGTAGCTAGGTAGCAAGGTCAACTAAGTTTTCATGGGTAGAAAGATGGGAGTCTTTCTTCATCAATGTCTCTGCATAGGCTAATTCCTTGTGTGATACTTCCATGTGAGGTGTCAACATGGATTGGATACTGATCAAGGTAGATATGATATTTTCATCATGTGATTGTAGCTCTACAAGCCTACCTTGAGTGGACAGTAACCTATGAAAATGAACCTAGCTTTGACCAATAGATAGTTGCAATGTAGTATCTGTGAGTTGTAGATCTCCCTACAGCTAGTCAATATCCCTTTGTAATTATTTTGTAAATTGCTCAACATTGCATAACTTAGTGTATAGAGAGAAAAAAAATTTAACACCTCCTTCACACTATCCATTTTGGTTGCTAGATCAACTTGTTCTAGTGCAATAGCACTAGATATCTTCTCTAGTATCTTGGTATGAAACTTTCTTTCTAACCATTCTAATAATTTGACATTAGAATCTAGGTCTTCATCCTTTATCTTTTCCACAATAGTGACAAGTTCCTTTATTATAGGCTTATCTTCATTTATTTTTGGGAGGCTTAAAGCATCAATGAATATGTCTTTGATTTCATGCAAGATTTTCTTTTTCTTATACTCCCTCCTTAAGATTTCTTGCCTCTTTTTCCTTTGTAAAGCTTCCTAAAGAATGTTCATTTCTTCAATTGTGATTGTGTTTAAATCAAACTTTGGTAGCTCAATCACTTCATCTAAACTTACATCACCAAATGATGTAACCTCAACACTCTTAGGTGTGCTGGAACTCAACCTTGATATTTGTAGTGGAATATCCTTTGTAATTGGCCTCTAAAGGGCTTGATTGCTAATAGGAGATGTAGAAACTGGAAGAGTAACTAGTGTCTATATGGAAATTTTTTCCTCAGATGTAGCAGTCAACTGGACCACTTTAGGCTTGTTCCCTTCCTTCTAGACTTCACCCTATGAAGAGTGGAATAGGTACAGGACTTGCTTCCGTACCTGTGTGCACTTCTATTCCATCCTTTTCAACAATCATGAAAATTGGTAAACTTGAAATCTTTAGGCTTGGCACTGATGCATCTATAGGTTGTGCTTCTTCTTCTCTCATCTGAATGAAAATTGTTGGCATTGTAGATGGTATCCTAGTTGTAACATCCTTCTATTCCAGATTTACACTTTCATCTATTTGAAGATCTTGTGACTCCTTTTCCTTTACCTTTGTAGTTTGTGGGGGCACATTTGATGTGTCTTATTGTTTCCCCCCTACAGATGCAACTTCTATCTTTTGAATCTCATCCACTCTCACCAACATAGGATTACTACATAGCATTTTTGCATTGGTAGAGTCTTGTAGAATTTTCTTTAAATCGTCCTTAGTCAAAGGACTCACATTTTGTGTTGTATTATCAGGAACATCCTTAATAATAACTGAGTCATTTTGACACTCTTGGTCTGTATGTGGAGGATTGGAACTCAACACTTGTACATCCTATACATCTTGCTGCTCTTCTTTAGTTTTGGCCTCTTCTATTGTTCCTTTAATTCCCTCCATAATACCTTCCTTGATTGGGTCCTTTATTGCAGTATCTGCAACTTCTTGTTCACCTTTCTCAGTTATTGCTTTAGTGAATTTCACATAAATAGGTTTCCAAATTGGTGTACTTTTGGTTACCACATCTTCTATGTTCTTCTTTAGAATATGGATTTTTTTCTATTTGGGAGCAAATTTCCCTTTATGCTTCTCCATTGCCTTAGAAAACATTTATTTATCCAATTTAGACATCACTTGGACTAGTGTAGTTTCCCTAATTTGTCTTTCAGTTTGTAAGTTGGATTGCCACTTTTTCTCAACTCTTTCATATAAACTCTTTGGTAATGAGTTGGAAATATCTAGAGGAGTGGTCTTAAAAGTTACCATCATATCATATATGGTCTCCTCTATATTAATTTTATCTACACTTCCTAACTTATCAAAACCAATATGTGTAAAACCTAACATGCATTGACCTTAATATTTTCACAAAAGTTATTAATGTTAGTAGAGGGATTGTGGCTTACCACCTTGAATTGACTCAAGTCATTAGACTCTGCCTTCTCCTCATCTAACTCTTCCCGAGGCTTGGAGTTCTTCTTCAATCTCTTGTAAGTCTTCTTAGCATGTTGGCTTGGCTCTATTGTGTCACTTACTCTTTTGCCTTTAGGCTTTGTAACTTTTGTAGCCTATATAGTGGTTGCCCTTGTGCTTGACCTAGTTAAAGGTACAATGAGATTTTGTTGTGACAACTTCATAGTCTTATTAGGTTTCCCCACTATCAATTCCTTTTCTTTCCTCTTTTTCTTACTTTCCTTAGGTGCTTCCTTGGCTTCTTCTTCCTTGACACCTTCAACATCATCATATTGATCTTCTCCTAGGCTATAATGTCCCCTTTTTAGCATTCATAGCATGATGTTGTCGTTAGCCTATTTCCCCATGATCTCGTATGCTAACTAGGACATTAAAGGGGCTTAGAGGCCATTTGGCCTAGATAGTTTCAGTTGCAGGTCTTTCTGAGGGGTTTTGAGGCAACTTTGGGCATACTTACTATTTATAGTAAGTCATCTTGGACATGGGTGGACATCCAGTGGCAACGGTATGTCGATGGTAATTGTTTAAAATCAACAAGAAGACTTTTTTATCATTGATAAGATTTTTTATGCATTGATAAATCTATTTTATAAAGTTAAATTTAAATATTTAACTTTATTAATGCATAGACTATAGTTTGTGGGAAATATTAAAATTAAAAGAGTCTCCTTTATTTTATAACACATTGAAGACATAAATTACATAAAGGGAGTTATGTTTTATCCCACATTGAGAAAACAAAGGATGGAGCTCTTGTGAGAACACTATAAAAGAAATGGAAGAGTTTCTTTTAAGCATGTTTGGAAATATCAAAGAAATTGGGGAATTTACTAGAGATTATGTCTGAATAGTTTGGAGGATGAAATCCCTTCAAGCTGGAAATCTTGATGCATTAAAAGATATGGTCTTGAGATTCAACATAGTAGCAGTCCAAAAAAGCGGAACCAAAAAAGCAGGTACGAAAAAGTAGTTCGAAAAAAAGTGGAACCGAAAAAGCGAGCTGAAAAAGAGGGTACAAAAAAGCAGTCCGAAAAAAGCAGAATCAAAAAAGCATGCTGAAAAAGTGGGTACAAAAAAGCAGTTCAAAAAAGAAGAACCGAAAAAGCAAGCCGAAAAAGCAGTTTCAAAAAAAGCAAAGCAAAAGGGGTAGCATTGAAGGAAATTATTACAGCCATCTACAACCAGGTTCTTTTGTTAGTATTGCTTTTTAGGGTGTTATAAGTTTTTCAGCTGTAAGTGTGCATTATACCAGCATTATTATTGTGTAATCCATATAAATGCCAAAGTCTTGGCCATATTTCATGAGCATTGTAATTTTCATTGCAATTAAGAAGATAATAGTTGCTAGTGTCATTTAAGCAATTCAATATTATTATTTATCAGCTAGTTAGTTTGCATACCAACTGTTTGTACAAATGCTAGTTGGTTGTAGGTGTTCATTTCTCATGCTTAGATCATATATATGCATTGAATATTGTCAAAATAAGTTGCACATTCATGTTAGGTCATTGTGTAGTCCATTTTGAGTCTTCTAGCACAAGATTCTCATTGATGCAAATTGAAGAAAGAGTCATTTAAAGCAAGCTGAAATACTATATCATTCATATGTCCCTTGCATGTGAATTGTTTGACAAAATTCTTTGAGCCTTCAATCAGCATTTTTGAGAGCTGATTTGAGAAAGGTTATTACAGTGGTATCAGAGCTTTCTTGCAAAGTGTTTGATGAAATGTCAAACAACTGAAGTATAAAGATTTTTGGTGTTTGAAGAAGTAATAACCTATTGGGGTTATTACAGTGGTATTAGAGCTTGCTTGCAAAGTATTTGACAAAATGTCAAACAACTGAAGTATAAAGATTTTTGGTGTTTGAAGAAGTAATAACCTATTGGGGTTATTACATAGGCCTTATGTTAGTTCGAGTGGTGGTTGGCCTTGTTCTTGTTCTTCTTCATCTTCTCCTTCACCAAATCTCTCTTTGAGTCTCTTCACTAGTTTTTTCTTTTTCCTTATTAGTGAGATATTCTAAAAATTAATTGTTATCCTAGACTTAGTCTCATCATAGTTTCCAAATGATGTTGCATTCTTGTCAATTTATTTTCCTCACATGTAATTTCAACTACAAGAAGAGCTCACTGCTCAAACAAGTAATTTATTGGTATCTTCTTCTCTGCTTTGTCCTTTCCTCTATCTTTCAATCATATCAATCACTGTTGGAGCTTGTAGACTAGGTCACGAACCTTGGATCCAAATACCAAACCTCAGATCACTCAACAAAACCTCAGCAATGAAGTTTCCTTCACTTCCACATTGCTCAGCTCAACTTCACATTCCACACTCTCTGTTGCTTTCCAAACATTCACAATTCATATATTACCATATCCAAACTTGTCATGATAAAGAAAAATGTCCTTCCTTTATATCAAGTCCATAAAAGAATTCTTGAGTTAGCTATTAGTCCTCAATTAATTATTATAGGACCTCACTAAGAACATGTTACACTTAGCGATAACCTTAATCTTCCACCTTGCAACTTGAATAATTTTTTGTACACATAATATTATGATGAGAAAGCTTAGCCACATCATCCTCAACATGTCTTCTCTATGTCCTCAACCTTGATTCTCAAGATATCAACTCTGGTAGGAGATATAACAAGTTTACCAAAACATGCCTTTGTAAACTCTATCTCATAACAAATATTACCAAAACTTACATAACTTCTTCTAGGCTTGTCCTTTCTGCTTTTGACATTAACTACATATACTAGATACTTAGAAGTATCTCTCATAACCTTGGGTGGTTATAATGCTCAACTAGCCGTTCATACCAACTTAATCTTTCTATTGTTCTTCTGTAAGATACCACAGAATACATCAAACATGCTATGTTGACATCAATGAAAAACTTAGTCATGAATGTAACATATCATCATCAAACCAATCTCTCCAAACTTCCATTAATCTTTCCAATCTTCCAACATAATCTACATCCACTAGGAAACACATATCATTGTAATGTTGTTCCACTAATGATATAGGAATCCTCATTCTTTGTTTCATGGATTTCTTAAAATCCTCAAAATAACTAGTCATAATTGACTGAAAGTTATCTCCAAGTTGCTCAATGCTCTCTGCAATCTGTTGTGTCACTGGCCTATTTATCTTCCAAACAACTTTACCAAAAGTGGGGAATGTGTTTTACACAGAAAAATATGCAAACAATCAAAGATCCAAATTTACATGATGCACTTTTGTCTTTCCTTATGGATTCCAAGTTTTCTGATAGCTGCTATAGTTGCAACTCGACAAGATCATAGGAATGGTCTCTATTTACAATTTTATTACCTAAATCCATTGTCATATAGGAAACACTATTTAATCATCTTGACTAAAAGAATTTGTGAGCTATCACTCTGACTGCAAAGACAACTAGGGAATTTGAAATAGTATATATTGACATCCCTCTCTTGTTCCACATGTCACATATAATCTTTTAGATAACCTCCTTTGCATACTCTACAATCTATCTAGGGTAAGTTACCTTGATACTCTATGCACAATCCTCTTTGTGATTCTAATTGGTCAATTCTCTAACCAAATTTGATTGTCATGTATGTGGCTTAAGACAATCTCAATCCATTTTGTTTTAAACATCTGACAAAAGTCTAGGGCATGAGTTAACCCTTTCTTCTCAATGATTATATTCTCTTCCCTCAAAAATCCATTATCACATAGCTTACTATAGATGTCTCTAATCTCCATATCTGCCACCTCTCCTACCTTGCAAATTTAACAACATCTCATATCCTGAACCATTAAAACCTTTAGTGGTATCATGGATCAGATAGGTCTACCTGATATGCAATTTTAGGAATAGCATGAGATTGGGGTTGTCTTACATCATTACTGATTAATTGAACATTGAAAACTTCATTCACCTCTTTCCTAACCATTATAGAAGAGCCAGCTACCATTTTGACTTCCTAAGGTTTGCAAAAAAAATAGCGTAACTTGACACAAGCTAAATACCTCTCAAATCTGATGAATGATGTCAAGTTCCAGCTGAATCTAATTCATAAACACTTGAAACTCCTTTTAAAATTCACCTTCATGCTCTTAGTGCTCTTCAAACTTTGGTAAGTGCAAATGAGTCAAAAAATGACTATATAACCCTTCAAATTCAACATTAATTGCTCAGTGCTTACACAATTGTAAGCTAAGCTATCATAGGACTTTCAACATGCTCAACTAAAAAAGCAAGCTTGACACTCACTACCATAACTCCTTAACTCAACTATAACTACAATTCCTTCCATGCTCAACAACAACATAAACAATTAAAAAACTATAGATTTTCTTTAGGTTCTAATCACTTCATTACATCTTAATTCATGCATATATAATCTTTTTAGATCTTAGATTCTTGGAACTAATGCATAATATAACTTTTCAAATATTAGTTCAACACATACCTTTGATTTCCTAGTTGGGGGTGATCTGATCACTTGATCCATTGGATGAAGTGACCTCATCTTCACTTGATGTACTTCTATCTTCCTTCTTTTTTCATGTCTTTCTCATTTGTATCTTCTCCATTACAGCATCAACCTTTTATTTTCCTATTTTTCCTTCATTACTTGATGCAGGTGGCTGAGTTGGGTAGTTTCTATTGACATGACCAGTCTTATGACAACTAAAGTATACAATCTCATTGAACCATTTTTTATAGTTACCTCTAAAATGTGTTCTTATGAAATTTTCAATAATATTACCATATTCTTGGCAATAGTGACAATTGAACCTTGTGTTGTAATCCCAATCATAAGAGTCTCCATTGTGGTGTGCCTATGTTTGTTTGTTTGATGTCCACTTTTGACAGTTGTAACAATAACCTTCAAATCTCTGAGTGTTGGTGGTCTTGGTCCTACACTCATGTGTCTAATGTTCTTGCTTCCTGAATTTGTGACAATGTCCCTTGAATTTATTAGCATTTTGATTTCCAATGCTTCTTTTGTAAATATTTGTTGTATGACCCAATTTTCCACAATGATGACAAGTGGGTTTGTTGTACTTTCTTTTATTGTTCCTTTGTTCACCACTCCTAGATGATTCTTCTTGTTTAGTTGTAGAATATCCCAAACCAACAATGTCATTCTTTGGCCTTGGTGCTTCCATTAGTTTTTCAAAGTACTTGATGGCTTCACTAGGCTTGTTAAGCTTTTCTTTCTTAGCCTTAAATTTATTCTACAATAGGGTATTATATATTTCCAAAGTTGTAATCTCAATGTCTTTCCTATTCAGTTGATTCATTGTATCTAATTGCATATTTGCAAGGTTTTGCACATCTGATGTCTTATCTTCAAGTTTGTTAGCCAATAGTCTTTTATCTTCTTCAATCATGGATATCTTCTTCTTCTTCTTTCTTCTTTAGTTCAATTGTCTCACACAACAATAATGATTGAACTTCTTGTTCTATTTTCAAGTTCCTGAATTCTTCACTCAAGGCATTGTTCCTTTCCATCATATCCACAATTTCTATGTCAAACTCTTCTGAGTTTCCATCTTTAAATAATCTAGTAGTGTCAACTTCTTGATATTGAGTTTCATCTTATTGAACAACTATCTCTTTCCTTCTCTTTAATGAATTTTGTAGTTCATCTCTTGCCTCCTTAAGTTGATGTAGGGCAAGCTATATTTCAATCTTCTAGTTCTCAATAGTCATTCCCAAATTGTAGACTTCCATCTTCAAGATCTTACCTCCAAAGTTGTAAAGCTTTCCTTTCTAGAGAAGTCAACTCTAATACCAATTGTTGGAAACAACAATGGGAAAGTAATTTTTGAGAGGGGGGTTAATCAACACATAAATTTTTTGCCTCTAAAACATATCATCGACATTCATGACTTAACATATAAACTAAAATAGTTTAACATTCATCACATCCATTGATCAAGGTGGATCTAGAAGCCCTAAAATTTTCACAGTCTCAGAATCTCACAGAATCAACATTGGTGGCTAGAGCTTCTTGATACAATCTTGACACATTTTGAATCATGTTGAAAGGAGGTCATGGTGAAAAGTTATTCTTGGTCAAAGTTTGGGTCAAACTAGAAAACCAAAGGTTGACTTAATAAAAAGAGGTGAAATTTGACCATCTCAAAATTGGTCAACAATGGGTCTTAAATTGAAGACCTCATTGAAAGCTTTTCGATGGCCCTCGATTCATCAGAAATAGAGTCTGTATGTAGAAGCTATGCTTGTCTAAAGTTAGAGGGAAAAAGGTTGAAAATGATGACATCAGCATTGATGTCATATCGCAATCAGCCCTGATATGGAAAATCAGCCCCATTTTATAAAATGAAAATGGTCTTTTGAACGTGATGATTGTACATATATTTTTTCCAAACCCTAACATAAAATATGGATTAAAACTAATCCCTAAAAATATAGGAATGGAATATATTTGAACCCTTTTAACCATACATTTCAAACAAATATTGTTATTTGTTTGATTAATTAAAGAGGTGTTTTTGTTTGTATGGCTTGTAATTATAAAGGCCAAAATAGGGAGTTATTTGTTAATTATTGTTTGGGGAAAATGGTTATTATGTTTGTTATTTAGTTTTAGACCAAATAAGGAAAATATTTTGTATAAAAGGGGGTTACTTCCTTTTGTAAGGATAATTAGTCCTTGAGAAAAAAATAGTTTTTGGAGAATTTTTGTAGAGAGAGTTTTTGTAAAGGAAGGAATAGTTTTTCCTTGTGAGAGAATTTGTAAGCATGAAGGCGTTGTCTAGTGCCTTCAAGTGCATAAAAGAGACTGTGAATGTTCGAAGCTTGGATTCTATAAGAAAGTGTTTAGCTTGGCAGAATTAATAGAACAATCCTCCAATTGAGAAGCGGACCCAAAGACGTAGTCAGACTTGGATGAACTCTATATCAAATTGTTTGTGTCTCTTTATTCTCTTTCTTATTCTCTCAATTCTTTAAGTTTTTATTGTTATTAAACACATAGTTGATTAATTGTGTTTAAAGCATAATTTTTCTTGTGATTTTAATGTTTTAAAATACATACCATGCAATCACTGCCTAGATCAGGAATTAAATATGTAATTTGGATTAAGTTAAAAAATTGTAAATCCTAGTTTACAAATCAAGTTTGGTATCAGAGCCTATTTTGCAGTGAAATTGTAGGTGGTGAATGTTAACTAGGTTGAAGTTGAAACAAGGAGAAGGTGAACTTGTAGAGTTCAATCAAGAGATTGGGAAAAGAAGATCCTTTTTCATGAGTCATGGCATCTAAACAAAATCTTTTAGAGTTTGATACGGAAGCCTTCTAGAGAGCTTTTGTGGAATTGAAGGCTTTTGTGGAAACTCTTCTTCAAGAGAGGCATGAACAACAATTGAGAAAGGAAAATAAGGCTAAGAAGAAGGAGGAAGTAAAATAATCATTAGAAGATGTGAAAGGTAAAGGAGTAGGAGGTGGTAGTGACCCTCTTGAAACCCATCCCCATCTTCTTCATCTTCTTCATCATCATCTTCTTCTCTATCTACTTCTTTTAAAAAGAAATATTTTGTGAAGACACCCTTGTTAAAGCTTGATGTAAAATTTTATTTGCCTATATATAGTGGTGAAATGGATGCAGAGAAATTGGATATCTGGCTTAAGCAGATTGAAGTGTATTGTAGAGTTCAAAATATTTTGGATGATTCTTCCAAAATCTAGCTAACTACTCTCAGAATGGGAGGTACTGCATTAGTGTAGTGGGAGAGTAAGATCTAGGATGATCTTTCTACACATGGTAAAATCATTTCATCTTGGCATGAATTTACTTCTGCTTTGAAGAAACAATTTTATCCATTGGGTTATATGCAACAAGCCATTATGGATTGGCAGAATCTCAAGCAAGGTAAAGGGAAGTCTGTGCAAGAGTGAAGATGGCATTAACTCTTGGAATTCATCTTTAGGGTATATGCAGGATCATGGTGTGCCAAAAAGTGGTGATGTGAAAAAAATAGAGTTTGAAAATGTCTAAAAGTGTTTCAAAATCTGCTCTAACTTTTTTTCACCTATCCAGGTACCAGACTTGGAAAGTAAGGCCCAACCCTTATTGGGTATTTGATTTGATATCAAATACTTGATATTATATTAGATATCCAATATGATATCAGATACCCAATATTTGTCAGTGTTATTAAAAAACACAAAAGATAACCTATGGGTTGTTTTCACAGTCTTATTTCATGAACAACCTGTGATTTGTCTTCTTTTTTTAATAACAATAGATATCAAATATTCAATAATACATTGGATATCTGATATAATATTGGATACCTGATATTTTCCAGTGTAAATAAAAAAAAAAGACAACCCACGGGTTATTTTCACAAGATTATTTCATGCTCAATGACTCATATATCAGGTTTTATATCGGATACACGATATAAGTAGTTTTTTTTTATATCAATTTTAATATAAATTTAATAAATTTTATCATAAATTTGTTAATTTTAGTTGAATTTGTTAGAATTTAGGATTTTTTAATAGAAATTGTTAAAATTTAGATTTTTTTTAATATAAATTTTGTTTTGCAAATTAATAGGAATGGTTGATCAAAGTAATGACCATGAGGCAAGGAATACTATTCCTCATAACCCCCCACCAAATGATCTAGTGCCCCTACAAAACTGTCCACCAAATGATCCTTTACCCCCTCAAAACCCTCCTCAAATTGAGGATTTGATAATTAAAAATTTCACCCAATTGAGGGCTTTATGAAGAACATATAATAATGTACCCACTTTGGCTCTTATGTTATCCATGTTAAACACCATAGTGGATAACATTGAAACCCTTACCAACCAACAAAATGCTGCTCTTTTTTGGCGTGACAAAATACATGAGATGTTTGATGATAGCTTGGACTATGATGAGGTTGTGGCCCTCAATATAACTAAAGATGATTTGGTTGGTCTTTTTGTGAACCCAAGAACTGGTATACTAGTTGATCACAAAAAACCTAAACTATCAATCAAATGGTGCACAAATGATGCCATACATGTAAACTTTTAGGATTATTGGTGGATGGTTTTTTATATCCCTCCACATAGCAATTTAAAGGTGCCATTTTATTTCCTTAGAAAATTATATGCAAAATTTGTGTTGAAACTCAAAGTGAAGTATTGGAGCATGAAGCCCAACATGGGTGTAGGACTAGGAGCTTCTTAGGATAGACCCTCTTCCCAACGGAAGAAATTTGGCACTTTTGTCCCTCGTAATGATGTCTCCCCCCTCTGCTTGAGTGCAACATCTTGATATTATGGCAAAGGCTAGCTCTTAGACCATTAGAGCCATTCATGGACTAAGTAGCCTATTGATATCTTAGACTAGGTTAGTCCTGACCCCCCATGTTGATGATGTTGGTGCCAATTCGTCATCGGCTAGCTCATCACACGTTTGTGTACCTCACACTTACATTATGTGCAAGAATATTTTCCTGGGTCCCATAGGTGATCTTCTTAAGTATCATTTTGTATTAGACAAGGATACACTAGACACATGTGTAGAGGCTATAGACCCTGATGCAAGAGAGAAGGGGAATGTAGAGACATGGAATCCTTTTTTGTTGGTACATGTATACATTTTTTTTTTATGACATATGCGATTTAAAGTTAATTTTTATAATAGAGTAATTTTAATTTTTAAGCCATACCGACTTATACATGTATGCGATCTTCATTCATGTTTAGTTGATGATCGAGGAGGAGCTGAGGGAGGTTGATGATGCCACACTCTTGGCCATTTGATTTGGCCTTGAGACATCTACTGTACATTATGTTGTGTTCTAATTGTTTTTTCTATTTGATATTGTAGCATATATGGTTGCTAATCTTTCTTTTATCTTGTAGGTACCACCTGTCCCTAGGGGATAAAGTGCGGAGGATGAGCCAACACCCATTGACAAAGGAAAGGTAATTAGGTGCTTTCTATTTGATTAAATATCAATGCATTCTTGTAAAATGTTTGTGGTAATGAAATTTAATTACATTCTTTATTGTATTTATGGCGTGGCTACTAGCGATGAGCCCATACGGATTCTGCGTACCAAGAACCCCATTGTATGTATAAGTATCATTTATTTTTTTATTTTTCTTATCTTCATAAATAAATTCAAAATTAATTTCCATGATATTAAAAACTACTATTTTCTATCTCATAGGAGACTCCTAGTGCACACGAGGTTTGATGGGAGAGTTTTGTAGATTTGATGATGCAACCACTATATCCTAAGGAGGAGCCTACACTAGTAAGTTGTAGTTTGAATTCATGATTAAATATGTTATAAATTTAGCATGCTATGAATTATAATGTTATAGTTTAAGTTGTAGATTCATTTGACAAACATATTTGCACATACACAGGCCACAATCAGTGAGGTACAAGCATTGTTGAGGGCATACGAGAGGACTCCTGACTGGCATAGGAGGTCGATGGGAGAGGTATTTATTATGAAAGTTTAATAGTATAAATCTTCATTAAAAAAAAGATCATTATGCATTTGAGTAATTCAATGTTAGATACAAAGAATCATATAAATTTAGTAGTCTAACTTTGGGTTTTCCTTTTTTGTTTATGTAGGAGGCATCCGATCCACCTAGTGTAGTGAAGAGGTTGCATTTTGATAATCCACTAGCACCCTAGGATAGTATAGTTGTCATAGGATGAGTCATGAGACATTTTGAGATAGCATATGCCACATTGTTTATAGAAACATTGATATTATACACATTCTGATGGCATGATCAGCCACATTTTGTATATGCATCTATGTATTTTGATATTTATTTGTGTACTTTGTTTATGGATACATGATCTTTGATATATATTTGTGTAATTTGGCTATGGATACATGTATTTTGATATATATTTTTGTCATTTATGTGCACAATGATATACATATTAATTTAGTATCTAGTATTGTTCAATTTATCGTGGATCATGTGTATTGTTCATGTTTATGGAATATCATTAATTTTAATTATGTTTGTTATATTCGATTCAAATGTAGTAATTTTTGAATAATATTTTAACAACCTTTATTATCAAATTTGGATGTAATGTTTAATTTGAAGTGCTATCATGACATAAACACACTTGTTAACCTCCTACACAAGGTTCACATAACCCCAAATCTGATTTTAAACTCCACCTTCAACCTTGAAACTAACTCTTGGCTTCAAATCTAATCTCAACACACTTAAGGACTCCACTCCTCAACCATGGATCCTATTCCCAACCACAAACTCATTCCTAGACTCATAATCTTTGATAACTAGCACTTCACTTTGTTACTATCCTCATACTACAACTTTTCAATTTCAACATAACCTCAAAATATCCCAACTTAAGAGACTTGATAGGATCAAACCTTTTTAACTTGGTTCCCCAATACTATATCCATATGAATAACATCTATACATTTCTCACATTGATTAGATTACCCATATTGATCCACTTAAGAAAATTGGCTTCATTAATGCATGTTATCATTTCACACCTTATATAGGTGTTTCCAACCTTGTATGGTCATGCTCAAACCCCTAACTTACTCTTTGCACTCATATTCACTTTGCAAGAAAAAGTTACAACTCATTTTCCTATAGCATTCAACGGTTCATTGATAGCCCTTACGAGCTCCAAGTTATGATCCTCAGAAGATTGACCTCAAAACACACTTAGAGCACCTTGGAGTCTCCTCGGTACGAGGTGGCTGCAGACGATGGATGGTCTCCATAGATGGAAAAAGGGTTTCATTAGGGTTCACCCACCAATCCAGAGCTAATGGCCCTAATAATTTGATTCCAAGATCAGCGGTTTCAAAGTTACGTTGTGGTACACCTATGAACTAAGGCACACTGCGAGTCTTGGCATCGAGTGAGATCATTGTACTGAATCCAAATGAAACATGATCTCTAAAAAATGAGATAGGTTATTTTATGCCTTGGCATCATAATCTTGTAGCATTCGATGATTCATCAATAGCCCTCATGAGCTCCAAGTTATGACCCTCGGAAGATCGACCTCAAAATGCACTTAGAGCACCTTGGAGACTCCTTAGTATGAGGTGGTTGTGAAAGATAGAGGGTCTCTGTGGTAGGAAAAAGGGTGTCATTAGGGTTCACCCGCCCATCCGAAGCTAATAGTGCTGACAATTCGATGCCAAGATCAATGGTTTCAAAGTTACATTGTGGTGCACCTATGAACTGAGGCACATAACAAGTTTTGGCATTGAGCGAGATTGTTGTGCTGAATCCAAATTAAATGTGATCTCTCAAAAATGAGATAGATTATTTTATGCCTTAGCATCATCATCCTATAGCATTTGATAGTTCATTGATAGCCCTCATGAGCTTTGAGTTATGACCCTTGGAAGATCGACCTCAAAATGCACTTAGAGCACCTTGGAGACTCCTTGGTATGGGGTGGCTACAGATGATGGAGGGTCTCCACGGCTAGAAAAATGGTGTCACTAGGGTTCACCCACCCATCTGAAGCTAATGGAACAAACAATTCGATGCCAAGATCAACATTTTCAAATTTATGTTGTGGTGCACCTATGAATTGAGGCACACTATGAGTTTTGGCATTGAGCGAGATCACTGTGCTGAATCCAGATGAAAGGTGATCTCTCAAAAATGAGATAAGTGATTTTAGGCCTCAACATCACTGTCTTGTAGCATTTGATGGTTCATTGATAGACCTTATGAGGTTTGAGTTATGACCCTTGGAAAATCGACCTCGAAATGCACTTAGAGCACCTTGGAGACTCCTTGGTATGGGGTGGTTGTGGATGATGGAGGGTCTCCAAAGCCAAAACAAGGGTGTCACTAGGGTTCACCCGCCCTTCCATAACTAATGGCGATGACAATTTGATGCCAAGATCAGTGGTTTCAAAGTTACATTGTGGTGCACCTATGAATTAAGGCACACTACGAGTTTTGGCATCGAGTGAGATCAATGTGTTGAATCCAAATATAAGGTGACCTCTCAAAAATGAGATAGGTTATTTTAGGCCTCGAAATCACCATCCTTTATCATTTGACAGTTCATTGATAGCCCTCATGAGCTCCAAGTTATAACCTTTAGAATATTGACCTCAAAACACACTTAGAGCACCTTGGAGACTCCTTGGTATGGAGTGGCCATGGATGATGGATGGTCTCTATGACTAGAACAAGGGTGTCACTAGGGTTCACCACCCATCCAGAGCTAATGGTGTTGACAATTTGATGCCAAGATCAATGGTTTCAAAGTTACACTATGGTGATCCTGTGCCGAATCCAAATGGAACGTGATCTCTCAAAAATGAGATAGGTTATTTTAGGCCTCAAAATCACCATCCTATAGCATTTGATGTTTCATTGATAGCCCTCATGAACTTTGAGTTATGGCCCTTAGAAGATCAACCTCGAAATGCACTTAGAGCACCTTGGAGACTCCTTGGTATGGGGTGGCCAAGGATGATGGAGGGTCTCTGTGGCTAGAAAAAGGGTGTCACTAGGATTCACCCACCCATCTAGAGCTAATGATACTAACGATTAAATGCCAAGATCAGCAGTTTCAAAGTTACACTTTGGTGCACCTATGAACTGAGGCACACTGTGAGTTTTGGCATCAATCGAGATTGATGTACTTGAATCCAAATGGAAGGTGATCTCTAAAAAATGAGACATGTTATTTTAGGCCTCAACATCACCATCTTGTAGCATTCAACAGTTCATCGATAGCCCTCATGAGCTCAAAGTTACGACCTTTAGAAGATCAACCTCAAAACACACTTAGAGCACCTTGGAGACTCCTCAGTATGGAGTGGCCATAGATGATGGATGGTCTTCGCATCCTGAACAAGGGTATCACTAGGGTTCACCCACCCATCTGAAGCTAATGGAACTAATGATTCGATGCCAAGATCAATAGTTTCAAAGTTATGCTGTGGTGATCCTACGAGCTGAGGAACACTACGAGTTTTGGCATCGAGCGAGATCACTATGCTGAATCCAAATGAAATGTGATCTCTCAAAATGAGATAGGTTATTTTAGGCCTCAGCATCACAATCTTGTAGCATTTGAGATTTCATCTATAGCCCTCATGAGCTTTGAGTTACGACCCTCAGAAGATCAACCTCGAAAAACATCTAGAGCATCTTGGAGACTCCTTAGTACAGAGTGGCCTCAGACGATGTATGGTCTCTACGGCTAGAACAAGGGTGTCACTAGAGTTCACCCACCCACTTAGAGCTAATGGTGCTTATGATTTAATGCCAAGATTGACAGTTTCAAATTTACATTGTGGTGATCCTTTAATGTCATAGAATGTTATTTTTATGCACTTTTATGGATGTGTATTTGGAAATTGAATAAATTTTGCAAAATGATTGATAGGGACTTCAAACCAAAACCAAAATCTTATAAATAAGTAGTGCCAACTTATCAATACAAAAAGTTTACCCTTCAACCATTTGGTTCCGTACTGCACATGAAAAATCAAAAAAATGTACTGGAAACAACAAGTTCTTTATTGATTTGACAACAAGTACAATGTGTTTCTTCAATCTATCTCCTTCTTCAAATGCTCAGAGCCTATATAGGATATTTACAACTGATTCAACCAACCTATGGACAATTCTAGCCATTAGGTGTTACATTTTGAAAAGTTGTCAAGAAAATTGCAAAAGTTGCTAAGCAACCTTATGTAATTTTTGCACTAAGAAAAGTTTTATTGCAAATTTGTTTGTAAATGGACTCTAAAAACTCCTAGGGACCCTACTAATGTTCTAAACACCTAGAATTGCCTAGAAAACATGGAATTTACCAAAAATCCACTTTATTGGACCAATTGATGCCCAAGGCTTATAGTTGCACCATGGGGTCTTGTGTCCATTACAAATGTGGATGGTCATAGAGAGATCATTAGATCTATCCCTAGACCTTATTGCATCAAGAAAAGAAAAAAGATTAGGTGCTCTGCACCAGTGTTCCATGTATTGATGTGATAAAAAAGTGCATGGAATGGTTAGTGATTATGCATACCTCATGTATACGTTAATTGATTTTTATTTTATGAGATGTGGTTGGTACGTGATCGATTAACAAGATTTCTTAGCATGAGCATTGTTGGATAACCAATCAATTTTCCTACTAATTCAAATGGGTTGGTCTAAGGGCTCAACAAGTTTGGGTGATATTGAATCCACATGGAAATCACTAGCTCTTCTAGAGATGCTAAAGGGTGTGTGCAAAGGGACTAGCATCCTTTAATATTGTAGAATTTCATTTTTGTGCATTTTTATGGATATGAATTTGGAAACATGTCATGCATTTTTGAAAACTTTTTTTATTAGACGTACTAGGTATGTGAATGATCAACAACATTGTATTTTATTAATGTTATTGGACTAAGAACCAGTTTTCCTCTTAGTTGGAAGGGTGGACCTAAGGGTCCAACACTAATGGGTGATGTTGAACCATCTTGGTAATGAATAATTCATTTGGGGAGGCTTGAGACTACATGCAAAGGAATTCTTGTCAATTTTACTCTTGTTCCAAGGGGTGGGCCTAAGAACTCAACATGTTTTGGTGACATTAAATCACCGTATTAATGAATAGCTCATTTGAAGATGCTAAAGAGTGTGTGCAAATGGACTATTATCCTTTAATGTCATAGAATGTTATTTTTATGAACTTTTATGGATGTGGTGCACCTATGAACTTTTATGAACTATCCCCCACATGTTGATAACATAAGAGGAGATGAGGAGTATTCATAGACAACAAGAGTATTACATGCATAATGATGAGTTTGCTTACCAAGATCAACAAAAAATGGATTGGAAACAAAGGAAGTATGATGAATATCTTGCAAGAGAGATAAATATAAAAGAAGAGTAGATGAGATTGCAATTTTCTCAATTTCAAGAGGTAAAGATCCAACCACCTTGTGTTCCTAGTCAATGAACCAACCCATTAAAGTGGAGGCCCTCAAAAATGAATTTCCAAGCTCTAGGCATGTTGATCCTCTACATTATCCAAAGTATACCTCCTATGTTTGAGATTCCAAGTTTTAGGGGTCATAGCCTTGAAAAAGAAATAGAATAAATCATATATGAGTCCTTACATGGTCAAATTATCAAACTGACATGGTGGCCTTCTTGTACCAACTATCTTGATTTTAAAATGCCATTACCTTCTTTTGTTGAGTAGAATGAGGAAGATGTGATTCAAACCGCATAATCACAATAAAAAATATGAATGAAATGGTAGCTAACCAAAGCTTATAGTTGCACCATGGGGTCTTGTGTCCATTACAAAAGTGGATTGTCATAGGGAGATCATTAGATCTATCCCTAGACCTTATTACATCAACAAAAAAAAATAAAAAAAATTAGGTGCTCTACACCATTCTCCCCTGCATAAAAGAAACTCCAATCTCTGGAGTGTTGATAAGTGAAGGTTCAATGCCATAGGCCTTAAGAGCCTTCTTAGTCAACCAAGTGGCATCTACTACTATTTGCCCCTTCCACTGTACTAGATACTCATAATATGTTTTTCTCCTTGTTTTCTTACTAATCCTCTTGTCCAAAATAGTTTCCACCAGTGGTTTAGGCATAGGTGGTATGGATTTCTTTAACTCCTCCTTGGGTTCTTCAAGTGCACCTACATCCACATCAGTTGAAAAAGTACCTTTGAAAGCATATAGGTCAAAAACATTAAATATAGGAGACAAGTTAATATCAGGGGGCAAATCAATTTGGTGAGCATTGTTGCCACACTTTTTGCCAATGGAGGAAGAGTTGGCATGGTTGTAATAATGCATGGTAACCATGATGAACCAAAAAATAGGAGAAAAATTATAAAAACCAGAAAATCAAGCTTAAAGTTTGTGCTTTCAAGAGGTTGTGCAATTGGGTATTTTTCTTAGCTCAAGTCAAGGGAGGAGTCACCATTCAAACTAGCACTTGAATATGAAGATGATTATGGAGAGGATCAAATGCAACATATTGATTCAGTCCCAAATGTTGACAATATAGAAGGGTTTAACTTTGACAATATACAAGATCACATTATTAGAATAAAATAATGAGTAAAATATACAATGGAAACCTCACACCATAAAAAAAAAATGAAATGCATTGATAAGACTTGTAGTAAAAGGCTTACACAATATTAGCATCATAAAATCACTTCTTATTTCAATTCCTCATTGCAAATGAGTATTCAAACTTATTGACACCTTCCCCAAATTGTTTTTTAAGGAATCAAGTATTCTAATTGTTCATCAATATTTTCTAGATTTGTCTTAGTTGATTAGTTTGATAAAAATGGTTTTAATAATCACAATGTTAGCTCTATGTCAAATAAGAAAAAATCCAAACTTTTAATAAGATATTCACAAGAAATTATCTTTTATTGTCTCCTTGCTTCAATACTCATATAGCTATAAATGCTCTTAAAATTGTCCTTATAGCCTTGTATCACATGCAAATATAATTTGCAAGAACTTGTTCAATATCTTCCTCTTATAATTCCTTACTAAGAACCTACCAAAATACAAATTAGGATATGTAATTAATTTAACTTGTCTTTTTCATAATTACAAAAACCATATATAAAAAAATTTCACATTTTACATCATAATACATCATAAATCTTATAAATTCTCCCTGCCCCCCCCCCCCCCCCCACACTCTTCATGATGTACCTACATTCCAATATAATAAAAAATATTAGTAACTTATTGTATTAAACAAGATAATCATCCTCTCTACGTGCATCCTACACAACCAATAAAACATGCGAGCATTCTTGAATTGACCTGTATAGTTATCTGACTAAATGATATGTCTATCCATAGCAATTGCATGCTCCTATAAGAAATTAAAATAATTATCGAAACAATGTTGCACAAACTTGTGAGAGTGAGATCTATCATCACTCATATAAAAATGATACTCTCTAATAATCTTCTGATTATCTTCAACACTATCAGGCGCATGTCTATATGTTATGTGGACAAATATAACAATATGAATGGAGTTGTAATACTAAGATTGTGTCTCATTTTGAGGTTGCAATGTGTAGTTCTTAGCAAAATCAATAATTGATATAATAGTGCCAATGGGAAAAGCCTCTTACACATTCTAAATTGTTGATCCAACCACTAGGACCTGTTACTATGTCTTGCATACTTGTAGAAAATATTTGCCCTGAAATCTAAAATAAAACTAGCCACACTGATTTTTTTTTGCAACCAATTCACATCTAGAGCCCTCACCCCCACTCTTCAATGTATATTTCACCATTTCATATACCTTTTTTTTTTACTATTGTCTTTCCAAGATCTTGTTCGCACCCCTCATGGAAACATGTGTCAAACTTGGATAAGCCACCACATTCTGAACACTTCTCATTTAAGAAAATATTTCTATAAAAGAAAAAAAAAAACATAAACTCTACGACATAAAAATTGATCTAGCAAGTCTCTTGATGATTTTGGAAGCCCATTGGCACCACAATTCTCCAACATTTCTTTATTATGCAAAGTAGAACGGATGGAGCATAATTGTTCATGGTGCATAGAAAACTCGACATGATATTTGCAACAACATGTATTTTGAATTTTAAGTGGCACACAATAAAATAGCTTCAAAGATTCAAAATCCCTTTGTGATATATGAAGACTTGGATGACTCTCTCTAAATTATTTGAACAACATAGTTTGACTTACCTCCAAATAGTATTTAGGATGTGGAATGCGATCTATAATGCTAATTCTCAACTTTAACACATCTTTAGCATTAGGTGATACTCATGAGCTAGAGTGCCAAAATTGTGTAATTTCTTCCTTCACATCATCAGATAGCTTATTAAAATGGGGAAGTCACCCACCAAAAGTCCATGTTTCATTTGAAGAGAATCATCAATTCTCTCTCATGGACTAAGTGCTCTTCTCAAAGTAGTACAATTTAGGTTTAAATCAATACAAGTTTGTCTCATATATCTACCCTTTCTCAAATGTTGACTTACCAAAGATGTTGTAATAACCTTTCGAGCAGCTCTCTTATCCTTCTCCCTGCTATTTTTCCCAATGCTATTGAGAGCACTGAAAAGATTCTTCACAATAATGAAATTTCTTTCCAATTTTTTATTGACACAAATCTTCAATTTGGAAAGCATAAGTCTCATCTTTTGCATCTTTAGTAAGTGTATAAAAGTTGACATTGCTCCACCACTGTCTTGTTGCCAAAAAACATGTTATATAGTTTTGAAGCCCATAACTGAATGGTTCTTTCTAATTTTTTCCCTTCCAAATTGGTAATAATCATTTCATCAATTTTAATTATACATTTTCATTTTCTACAACCTTCATGTCGATTATAATTAATAGATATGTAAGGTTCATGTGCATTAGGTTCCTATGCATTGTCATGTTTGGCATGGTCAATCATGCAATTTACATTATGACCTGATAGCATTTCATCCTCCAAATTTTCATTCTCTAAATTTTCAATCTTGGCATTATCATTTTTAATTGGTACATTTTAATTCCCCAACTGCACATATTCATTATCTAACTCTATGATTTCACCTTCGACTAATTCATTGTCAACTTGACTCACATTTAACATACATTATCTTTTCTTTTGATGTTCTACTTTGTCCCTTTCCCTATATGTCATAATGTCTTCATTAGATACCTTCCTTTTTCATTTAGCCTTTCAACGACTATTGCTCCCCATTTAGATGACAATATCAGACACCTAGGGATATATTATCAAACTTTTTTCAATTGTTTGGGCCCCAAAATGCAACTTTTCCTAAAACCCATGAAAAAGGCCCACAAAAAGTGATGTTTTTGGGTCTGCAGTGACAGGGGATATTTTTGGAAAATAATGCCAATAAAATTGGGTATCCGATTTCAGATCAGATATCTGATATTGCACCAAAATATTGGAGGGAAAAATGAATTACTATAATGTATTAGCTTATAATATTATTATATGAGTTATGAGTTATGTATTAGCTTATAATGTATTATTATATTATATTATTATTAAATATAATAATATATGTCATTATTATTATAACATATAAATATATAATATATATTAATATTAATTATGAAATTATTATACCATATTATTATTATTATTAAATATAATAACGTAATATATTATATATGTTATTAATATATATTATTATTATTATGACCTATGTTAATATATAATAATATATTATGTTATTATTATTATTATAATCTATAAATATAATATATATATGATTATTATCTTATATTATTATTTTTACTATATTATTATTTTTTTATTATATTATTTTTATTTGTTACTATAACAACATATAATATTGTTATTATTATTATTATTATGACTTATGATAGGTAGGGACATATTAGAATCGTTTCTATGGGTTGAAAGGGGCCATAGGATGACTTATGATCCCTTTTGACACATTCCATGATGCCATATGTCGCTAGAGGTCCTAGGACCCCTAGGGACATATTATCATTGTTTATATGGGTTGAAAGGGGTCATAGGTCCCTTTCGACACATTCCATAATGACATATGTCGTTAGGGGTCCTAGGACCCCTAGGGACATATTATAATCATTTATATAGGTTGAAAGGAGCCATAGGATGACCTATGACCTCTTTCGAAACATTTTATTACAACTTATGTCTCTAGGAGTCCTAGGACCCCTAGGGACATATTATAATCATTTATATAGGTCAAAAGGAATCATAGCATGACCTATGACCCCTTTTGACACATTCCATGATGACATATGTTGCTAGGGATCCTAGGACCCCTAGGGACATATTAGAATTGTTTATATGAGTCGAAAGGAGCCATAGGATGACCTATGACCCATGATGACATATGTCTCTAGGGGTCCTAGGACCCCTAAAACTATTATAATTGTTTATATGGGTTGAAAGGGGCCATAGGATGACCTATGACCTCTTTCGACACATTTCATGATGACATATGTCTCTAAGAGGTCTTAGGACCCCTAGGGACATATTAGAATCATTTATATGGGTTGAAAGAGGTGACACATTTTATTACAACTTATGTCTCTAGGGGTCCTAGGAACCCTAGGGACATATTATAATCATCCATATGGGTTGAAAGGGGTCATAGGTCATCCTATGACCCTTTTCGACACATTCTATGATGACATATGTCTCTAGGGGTCCTAGGACCCCTAAGGACATATTATAATCATTTATATGGGTTGAAAGCGGCCATATGATGACCTATGACCCCTTTTGATGCATTCCATTATGACATATGCCTCTAGGGGTTCTAGGACCCCTAAGGACATATTATAATCATTTATATGGGTCAAAAGGGGCCATAGGATGACCTATGACCCCTTTCGACACATTCCATGATGACATATGTCTCTAAAGGTCCTAAGACCCCTAGGGACATATTATAATTGTTTATATGGGTTGGAAGGGGTGATTGGTCCTTTCAACACATTTTATTACAACTTATGTCTCTAGGGGTCCTAGGACCCCTAGGGACATATTATAATAATTTATATCGGTCAAAAGGGGCCATAGGATGACCTATGACCCCTTTTTACACATTCCATGATGACATAAGTCTATAAGGGTCTTAGGAACCCTAAAGACATATTATAATCATTTATATGGGTCAATAGGGGCCATAGGATGACCTATGACCCCTTTCGACACATTTTATTACAACTTATGTCTCTAGAGGTCCTAGGACCCCTAGGGACATATTATAATCATTTATATGGGCTGAAAGCAGCCATATGATGATGTATGACCCCTTTCGACACATTCCATGATGACATATGCCTCTAGGGGTTCTAGGACCCCTAGGTACATATTACAATCATTTATATGGGTCAAAAGGGGCCATAGGATGACCTATGACCCCTTTCGATACATTCCATAATGACATATGTCTCTAGGGGTCCTAAGACCCCTAGAGACATATTATAATTGTTTATAGGGTTGAAAGGGGTCATAGGTCCTTTCGAAACATTTTATTACAACTTATGTCTCTATGGGTTCTAGGACCCCTAGGGACATATTATAATCATTTATATTGATCAAAAAGGGCCATATGATGACTTATGACCCCTTTTGACACATTCCATGATGATATAAGTCTATAGGGGTCCTAGGACCCCTAAAGACATATTATAATCATTTATATGGGTCGAAAGGGGCCATAGGATGACCTATGACCCCTTTCGACACATTTTATTACAACTTATGTCTCTAGGGGTCCTAAGACCCCTAGGGACTTATTATAATCATTTATATGGGTCGAAAGGGGTCATAGGTCCCTTTCGACACATTCCATGATGACATATGTCTCTAGGGGTCCTAGGACCCTTAGGGACATATTAGAATTGTTTATATGGGTCGAAAGGGGCCATAGGATGACCTATGACCCATTTCGACACATTTTACTACAACTTATGTCTTTAGAGATCCTAGGATCCCTAGAGACATTTTGTAATTGTTTATATGGGTTGAAAGGGGTCATATGATGACCTATGACCCCTTTTGACACATTACATGATGACACATGTCTCTAGCGGTCCTAGGACCCCTAGGGACATATTATAATCATTTATATGGGTCGAAAGGGGCTATAGGATGACCTATGACCCCTTTCAACATATTTCATGATGACATATATCTCTAAGACCCCTAGGGATATATTATAATCATCTATATGGGTTGAAAGGGGCCATAGGATGACCTATGACTCCTTTCGACACATTTCATAATGACATATGCCTCTATGACCCCTAGTGTCATATTATAATCATTTATATGGGTTGAAAGAGGCCATAGGATGACCTATGACCCCTTTTGACACATTTTATTACAACATATGTCTCTAGGGTTCCTAGGAACCCAAGGATATATTATAATTATTTATATGGGTCGAAAGGGCTCATAGCATGACCTATGATCCCTTTCAACATATTTTATTACAACATATATCTCTAGGGGCCCTAAGACCCCTAGGGAGATATTAGAATCTTTTATATGTGTCAAAAGGGGCCATAGGATGACCTATAACCCCTTTCAACACTTTTCATGATGACTTATGTCTCTAGGGGTCCTAGGACCCCTAGGGACATATTAGAATCGTTTATATGGGTCAAAAGGGGCCATAGGATAACCTATGATCCTTTTCGACACATTCCATGACAACATATGTCTTTAGGGGTCCTAAGGACATTAGAATCATTTATATGGGTCAAAAAGGGCCATATGATGATCTATGACCCCTTTCGATACATTTTATAATAACATGTCTCTAGGGGTCCTAATACCCTTAGGGACATATTATAATTGTTTATGTGGGTCAAAAGGGGTCATAGGATGACCTATGACCCATTTCAACATATTTTATTACAACATATGTCTCTTGGGGCCCTAGGACCTCTAGGGACATATTAGAATCGTTTATATGGGTCAAAAGGGGCCATAGGATGACCTATGACCCCTTTTGACACATTCCATGATGATATATGTCGCTAGGGGTTGTAGAACCCCTACAGACATATTAGAATCATTTATATGGGTTGAAAGGGTCTATAAGATGACCTATGACCCCTTTCAAGACATTCCATGATGACATATGTCAATAGGGGTCTTAGGACCCGTAGGGACATATTATAATTATTTATATGGGTCGAAAGGGGCTATAGGATGAGCTATGATCCCTTTCAACACATTCCATGATGACATATGTCTCCGGGGTCTTAAGACCCCTAAGGACATATTAGAATCGTATATATGGGTCGAAAGGGGCTAGAGGATGACTTATGACCCCTTTTGACATATTTTATTACAACTTATGTCTCTAGGGGTCCTAGGACCCCTAGGGACATATTATAATCATTTATATGGGTCAAAAGGGGTCATATGATGACCTATGACCCCTTTCAACAAATTCCATGATGACATATGTCTCTAGGAGTCCTAGGACCCCTAGGGACATAGTATAATCATTTATATGGGTCAAAAGGGGCCATAAGATGACCTATGACTCCTTTCGACAAATTCTATGATGACATATGTCTCTAGGGGTCCTAGGACCCTTAGGGACATATTATAATCATTTATATGGGTCAAAAGGGGTGATACGATGACCTATGACCCCTTTCAACACATTCCATGATGACATATGTCTCTAGGGCTTCTAGGACCCATAGAGACATATTATAATTGTTTATATGGGTTGAAAGGGGTCATAGGATGAACTATGACCCCTTTTGACATATTTTATTATAATTATGTCTCTAGGGGTTCTAGGACCCCTAGGGACATATTATAATTATTTATATGGGTCAAAAGGGGCCATAGGATGACCTATGATCTCTTTCGACACATTCCATGATGACATATGTCTTTAGGGGTCCTAAGACCCCTAGGGACATATTAGAATCATTTATATGGGTTGAAAGGGGCCATAGGATGACCTATGACCCCTTTCGACACATTTTATTACAACATATGTTTCTAGGGGTCCTAAGACCCCTAGGGACATATTATAATTTTTTATATGGGTCAAAAGGGGTCATAGGATGACCTATGACCTCTTTTGACACATTACATGATGACATATGTCGCTAGGGGTCCTAGGACCCCTAGGGCATATTATAATTGTTTATATCGGTTGAAAGGGGCCATAGGATGACCTATGACCACTCTTCATGCATTTCATTACACCCTATGTCCCTAGGGGTCCTAAGACCTGTAGGGACACATTTGTTTGGTTCCAATGCATTTAACCTATGACCCCTCTTGATGCATTTCATGAAAATGTATGCCCCTAGGACCCCTAGGACCCCTAGGGACCCATTGTGAATGTGTCGAAATGGGTCAGTAGAGGTCCTAGGGACATGTTGTCATGAAATGCGTCGAAATGGTTCATAGGTTAACATGTGACCCCTTTCGATGCATTTTATGACAATATTATATTTAATAATAATATAATATTGTATATTTTAATATAATAATATATTTTTAGGTTATATAACAATAAGAATCATATATATTACTAGATTATAGATTTAATAATAATAATAACCATATATATTATTATATATAATAATAGTCATATAATATTACTATATATATTTAATAGTAATAATATTTATCATATATTACTATATTATATTTAGTTATAATAATAATTTTTATATTTATAATTATATTATATTTAGTAATAATCATACATATTACTATATTATAATAATAATAATATCAATGTTCACACTTCGCCCAAATAAATTTCCCTCTAAAACACTCTAAAGTTTCCCTCTCAAATTTATTTCCTCTCAAATTTTTCTCCCTCCAAAATTGCAATTGGAATATCTTTCCTCTCAAATTTTCCTCCAAAATTTTAATTGAAAATTCACGGACCTGATCAAATACCCGATTTGATTTTAGGTATTTGATTAGGCTCGATATTTACCAAGCCTATTTGGTCAATCCAAAAAACATGTTTGAGAAGGGTTTCACTGACACTCTGACTTCAGGTAGCCATCTGACAATGTTATTTTTATGGAAATTGAATGAAACGAAAAAGGTTTTTTTATAACTCTCTCAAGATTCCATCGATATAATTGTTGTCAAATTCTGAGTTTGATAAGTATTTATTAGTTATTTTTTAATGAAGATGATTGTAAAGTGTTGATTGACATATTGATTGAGAAATAGCTATAACTTTCAAATAGTATAACATTTTTTAAATCCAAAAGTTGTGTCACATTCTATGCTTCACCCAGTATAAGAAAAATAAAATAAAAAAAAAATTTGGTAAATTTTTCTATTAGTTAAGGTGGTCAGAAATGGTAGTTTTTTTTTTTTGAAAATGTTTTAGTAGAAAATTCATATTTAATTATTTATTTAGAATAAAAATACCCAAAAATATGAGTCACATCCAGGCATGAGTCTAACTTTATATCTATAATTATATTAAAAAAATATTATCATTTGATTTTGATTAAGGCGGTCTAATATACACTTACTTTTTATTTTTGCCCTGAAATTTTTGTAGTACTATATTAAAATCCAAACTTTTGAACAATCAATTTTTTTTTTCTCTAGATAAGGCCTAATAGTTTAGAAACTACATTCAATTTTCTATAGATTATTTTGTTACAACTTTTTGATATAAAGTCCATAACGACTTTAAAATTATGTGTCAAGTTGACATAACCCTGATTTGTTGGTTTTTCACTGCCACTTAAGGCCATAGTTTGGTTGACCATGATCTTGCACATACCCTTTACATGCAAGATACTTTATTAGAGTATATAGGTGGAATGCATTCATATTTGAAGCATACAATATTGATGTTTAGTCCTTCTAACTTTGATGAATTGTGTGTTCAAGCAACCCATATTGAAGCAAGTGGAGGAAACACAAGTTTTAGTTCAAAGAAGGAATTTATTCCTCCTGAAGGACACAAGAAGGGCAAGAAAGTAGCCATGGTGAAGAAAGAGGAAGGTGACACACCTACTTGTTCACATTGTCAGAAGAAAGGACATGTAGAAGAAAAGTGTTAGAAATTGCATTCAGAGTTGAAACCAAAGTGGTTTAAGGATTGTAAAGGAAAGCAAAAGTCTATAGTTGTTTTTTAGGATCCTGGATTAGATTTTGGTGATGAGCCAACAATATTTGTTGTGGGTCTAAAAGGTAAAACTTTTGTTGATTCTACCATTGATGTTTCATATGCTTCCACTTCCAAAAGTCATGTTGTTCCTGAAGATAGTAAAAGGTTCAAATTTTTTCATATAAGGGTGATTTCAAAGAACACTGGAATCAATACATTGATAGATAGTGGGTCCCAAGTCAATTTGATTTCAGAAGAAGTCATTAAATAGTTGGGATTGGAAACTAAGCCACATAAGAGGCCTTATCCTTTAGGTTGGGTGTGTGATGATAATAGATTGCGAGTCATTAAGAAATGCAAGTTAATATTTGCAATAACATCTAAATTCATAGATGAGGTTGAATTTGATATGGTTCCACTTGATATCTATGGAATTGTGTTGGGTAGCCCATAATCATATGATAGGAAAACTATCTTCTACAGGGAACATAACAGGCATCATTTGTTTAAAAATGGAATTGAATACATTATAAGAGCTCATCGCATGAAGAATGAAGGATTAATTGTAAACACAAGACATTTGAAAATGATATTAAATGCAAGTAGTAAACGAATCTCATGTCTACAACAACTAGTGAGGATAAGGTGTAAGTAGAATCAAGTCTTCAGCCAGTCATGGTAAAAGAGGATTTTAATGATTCATTTTCTAATTGTGTTCCTGTGCAAGGGATCCAAAAAGTTGATATTTTTTCCATTTTATTAGTTTATTTAGTGTTGTTGCTTCTTTTTCTACTAGTTGGTACTATGTGGATGGTGGATGCATCAATGAATATTGGTGAATGTATGGTTAATTGTGTCAACAATGATATTTCATTTTTGTGTGTGTTTATGATGAATCAAATATTCAGAATTCCAACAAGTTGTACAAGTGATACTAGAAAAGTAAGGTGAACATGCCCTCAATTTCATTCTATATAAAAATAGACCTTTGGAGGTCCAAAAGCTTCTCAGTGGGGAGGAATGATCAAGGTGGATCTAGAAGGCCTAAATTTTTTATAATCTCAAAATCTCACAAAATCAACATTAGTGGCTAGAGCTTCTTGATACAATCTTGATGCATTTTGAATCGTGTCGAAAGGAGGTCATGGTGAAAAGTTATGCTTGGTCAAAGTTTGGCTCAAATTAGCAAACCAAAGGTTGACTTAATAAAAAGAGGTGAAATTTGACCATTTGAAAAATATTCAACAATGGGTCTTAAATTGAAGACCTCATCAAAAGCTTTCCACTGGTGCTCGTTTCATCATAAATGGAGTCCGTATGTAGAAGCTATGCTTGTTTGAAGTGAAAGGGAAAAAGGTTGAAAATGATGACATTAACATTGATGTCATAATCCCAATCAGCCCAATGATATGGAAAATCAGCCCCATTTTGTAAAATGAAAATGGGCTTTTGAACGTGATGATTATACATATATTTTTTCCAAACCCCAACATAAAATATGGATTAAAAATAATCCCTAAAAATATGGGAATGCAATATATTCAAACCCTTTTAACCATACATTTCAAACAAATATTGTTATTTGTTTGATTAATTAAAGGGGTGTTTTTGTTTGTATGGCTTGTAATTATAAATCCCAAAATAGGGAGTTATTTGTTAATTATTATTTGGGGAAAATGGTTATTATGTTTGTTATTTAGTTTTAGACCAAATAAGGAAAATATTTTGTATAAAAGGGGGTTATTTCCTTTTGTAAGGACAATTAGTCCTTGAGACAAAAATAGATTTTGGAGAATTTTTGCACAAAGAGTTTTTGTAAAGGAAGGAATAGTTTTTCCTTGTGAGAGAATTGTAAGCACAAAGGCATTATCTTGTGCCTTTAAGTGCATAAAACAGACTATGAATGTTCTAAGCTTGGATTCTATAAGAAAGTGTTTAGCTTGGCAGTATTAATAAAATGGTCCTTCAATTGAGAAATGGACCTAGAGATGTAGTCCTACTCGGATGTACTTTGTATCAAATTGTTTGTGTCTCTTTATTCTCTTTCTTATTCTCTCAATTCTTTAAGTTTTTATTATTATTAAACACATAGTTGATTAATTATGTTTAAAGCATAAATTTTTCTGTAATTTTAACATTTTAAAATACATACCACACAATTACTGCCTAGATTGGGAATTAAATCTATAATTTGGATTAAGTTAAAAAATTGCAAATCCTAGTTTATAGATCATCTATAGCATAAAGTAAATAAAATATAACATAATAAATTGGTTACCTAGAAACCCTCCAATGAAAAGGTAAAACTAGGGTGGGGATAACACCCATAAATCTTCACTACTGAAGTTGTAAAGTGTGACCAATTATGGTTACAAAGTGTTTGATCATAAGCTATGATATACCTTGTGAGGGGTCTTCCTTGTCAAAGGCTTACACATATTTTTAGGTCTCACCTTACTAAAGAATTTTAACTCACAATTAAGTAAGCAATCAGTTAAGAGATTTACAATAGCTTGTTAGGACTACTTTGTTAAGAGACTTACTTTGTATCACCTATTAGAATGATTCAACACCATGATCCTTTGGTTAGCACTCTGTTGCTTAATGTCAGATCTTCTCTTTGTTGGTTGTTTCTTTATCCTTCTAATTAAGTTTATCTTTTCTAATCCTTTCACGACTTGTGTATGTTCCTCTTAGAATGATTCTGCATTACATAACTCTATCATAGTCACCATAGCCACCATGAATGTTCTCTCAACACTTAGCATTCACCTCCTCTCGCAATGGTAAACTTCTTAGGGTTTAGCCTTCTTAAATAAACAATAGTGGAGATGGGCTAGGTCAAAATAAATGGTTGAGGTTGATTCATATTGTCACCAAAGACTTCTCTTAATCTGATTGGTTGCATGCATTGCATAGGGATTTACAATATGATTCCATAATTATCTCTTATGATCATAAAGTCATGATTATGTCAGCCAAAAATGGTTTACATAGGATTTTGTGTCATAACAAACAACTATACCAAAAAAATTTCACTTGACATCCAAAGGCTCTGATGCTTGGCTTTCACTGTACTCTTAATTTTGTAACTCATCTTCTAAATATCTCATCACTCACTATTTACTTGACACCTGAATCACTCAACATGTATAGACTACTCAACACTAGAGTGACTCCGCACATACTATCTAGTTGATACATACTAGTGCTTGCCACTAACTAGTCATATTATTTGCCATGTATTGTTTGGCAACTTATGCTTGACATGCTTTGATCACTCAATATGCACTACAATTTTATTAGATAATGACTATGTGTTTTGTCACTGCCTTGTCAAAACCAAAATGAGATCAACTGTAGAACCTAATGAAATAGGGTACAAGCTTGGGATCTAGGCCTTTTAGGGTTGGGTTTCACGTTTGATTCCCAAATGAGATATAAGGAGATTAATCTAATCTATAAAAGTAGATGCAAGAAAAATAATTACTAATATGTGCACCTAAAAATGAGAGAAAAGAAACATATTAGGGGTTGATTTTTTACTGTCAAAGCCTTGCAATGACCTACATATGGAAGGTTGTGATCTGTAACTCTTCAAAGCGAGACTCTATATTTTGTTTTAGGTATAGGTTGAAATAAGTTTGGCCTATATTGGAAACTATCAAAACCATAAATAGAAATTATTAGCCTCAACTGATAATGTGATTGATAATGCTATGAATGTATGTAAGAGAGTCATGTCAATTTTTATGTTTTCACTAATGTCAAGTCTTAGTTGGCTAGACATTATGCTAACTTAGTAGAGTGCTATATCATTATGATTAATGAATGAGATTTGAAGAAAGTTTGTTGAAGACAATATTGATAAGTATAGTATTCAATAGGTACTTGAATGAGTTGGATAGTGATAATGTAATGTTAATTTGATTTTTTTACAATCATGTAATATTCTAAAGTATTGAAGTGCACAAGCTTAATTAAGTGACAAGGTTAATGAAGAAAGATTGTATTCACTGAGTGACTATAGTGTTGAACAAGTAGTTTGGCAAAAAGTAAGAAGAAATTTGGTATTTTCGAAGAAAGTCTAGTATCAACCGAGTAATATATTACCTTAGTGAAATGTTATGTTTGTTAAGTAATAGTTGGAAGAACAAATTTGGAGAACTAGCATCCAAGGCCAACTTATGTTACAAATTAAGAATGTTCAAAGGTTACAGTAAATATTTGTTGCAATATCTACAACTAGGAGAATTCAATAAAGATCTGATGATGGAGATTGAAGAAGGATAAGGATGAGAAAAAAGTTCTATGCAAAGTCCTATTTTCTATGTGGTTAACTACATTGAATTTAAGATTGATCATTGTGGTTAAGCAGTAGTAGATGAAAGAATTTGGAAGCTCATAAATGGCTATTTAAGGAGATGTTCAAGACAATTTTTGTTTGCTGAATATGTTGATTGTGTTATTGTTGATATTGTTGTGAATGGAAAGTATTGAGAAGTAGAATAGAGGTGAATTGAGAAGAGTAGAAAAAAGAGAGGAGTAGATTTGGTCAAAGTGAAGGTGTGAATCAGCTAAGTGAGAGATTAGAAGGAGAAAAAGAAAAGATCAGAGATCTAAATAGGAAAGGGTAGTTTCTATATTTAACAAATAATTTCTATTGTTACTTTCTAACCATTGTAGAAGAAAATTTTAGAAATTGAGTGGACCTAACAAGTCTATGAAATCCTATATGGTACCATTGATTAGTGAGGTTTGTAAGTCCTTTAGAGCAAGTCACTCTTTAGACAGGATCAAAGAGTGATAAGGTCTAGATGATCTTTTGCTTATAATCCTTTAACAAGGTCACATTAATAATGTGTATGTAACCTATAACACGGTTGGCTCTTAACTAATCTCACTTTAAAAGAGTGAATATTTTGGGTTGCTAGTCCTAGGTGTTTTTTCCCTTCCTAGAATTTCCATGACATTAAAATCTTGGTGTCATATGTGTGAACATTCTTTGTGTTGCAAGTTGTTTTACATATTAGTGCAACTTGGTAATAACTAAGTAATTGCAAGGTTATAACTAAGTTATTTTACTAATACCCAATTGTTAAAAGAATGGTAAGTTAATAGTTTAAAGTAAATTGATTGAAAGAGTTAATTGATAAATTGGATGAGATCACCAAGTATTTGCTATTGATGTTCATGAAGTTGAATTGGTACTAAAGTGTTTGAAGGGACTTTAGGATAACTAGAAATAAGTAATTCACTCTCTTCCCCTCTATTATCTAATAATTGGTACTAGAGCACAATGCTCAGAGAAAGAAGTTTAAGGGAACTTAAGCTAAAGATCAAAGTGTATAAGAGAGAGATACCATGTAATGCCCCACCAAGGGATCCAAAGAATTAACCTAGAATTTCACTAAGTTTAGTAGCAATTTTTTTTTAATATGAAAGTAAACATTACGTATAACTAATGCACAATAACAGAAGCAATAGCAATGTCCATCTGAAAGTAAACATAACATACATAATAGATTACATTCTTTAAGATCCCTTAACGTTGAATTACATACATGAATCCATCTGGTACAACATCCACATGAAACAATAATGATAAGTCCAATGTTTATACATTACATTTCAAATGCTCATTCATCCTCTGTACATGTCACAGGGTATGACAAGCTCAAAAAAAATACATACATAGAATAAGGTACACCATCCTATTCTAATCCATGATACATCAAAGTAGAGATAATCACATCGTACACATGATACATCTTCATAGAAAACATATACATCTATCATAAAGATCAAACATAATAAACTAAGTGCACAGTTCCTCCCAACCGTTAATAGCATCATTAGACCATCATGGATCCTAGCCATCCCTCTATGCATAACATTCCAAATTATTGAAGAGATCATCAGTACTAACATAATACGAATGCCACTCCTAATATATACAACATCATATGTAGAAAGTAATCTAACATGCAAATAAAAGCATAAGATAACATCATCTAACATATGCTAATCATCAATGAAAAAGGACATATCCACCATCATGAAAGACACATCAGCCACGATGTCTCGATGAATCTCAAAATGATAAGAGTGGAAAATACACTACCACCTGACTGCGTGGTACCTAAGTAGTCCACTCCCACCGTGCTGAGGAGATAACCTCAAGTCCCAAATAGGCTATCAAAATCACATAGCACAAATCTCTATAAGTCCAGGAATCCTAAAAGTATACTAACTCAAAGGTTCCAAACACAAAATATGACATCTAATCCCAGAGGCACACAATGACATGTAGGAACCTACTATGCAAGCAGGAAAGTGTCATCGCAATTATCACATACAAGTTACCCTTGTAGTTAGCTAAACTCCACGGGTCAATACTGATCTCATGCGGCCACTAGTATCCTCTCATACTGACGAGACATACTACGAAATGCAAGGTCACAACCATGCATCTCACTACTCCCATCCTAGCCTATACAAGCACTCAAGGCATTGGCGAGAACAAAACTCTTATCTTTTTAGGTTCATTCAGTTAGTATTAGGTGTGAATGTTATCACTTATTAATCCAACTTACAATGAGTTACCCTGGTAGCCTCTTAGGGCCCCGGCCCCCATTGTAAGCCACTTCCCATCACTGCATGCAGATATCCTACCCCAATGCTCATGGAATCATAATTCTCAAAATCACAAAAGATAATCCATAATAAAATCATCAAATATGCATAAAAGCATCAAATCTCCATGAGCAAGCATCCATAGAAAATCATGATCACAACAACTCTCTATTGGCAACTAAAGCATCACTGATAATCAAAAGTATCCAATGGTTCTCAATAACCCAAATATATATCTTAATCATACTAATCGAAGACTCCAAAAATGGTTGAGTCAAACATGTCACATCATGACATCATCAAGAATAAATCCACATTTTAGTCCCATCATGGTGACTAGAAAATAATCAAGGATAACTGATCGATGACCAAATTAATGGTTAAGTCAAGTATCTCATACATAAGAATCTCAACTAAATCAATTAGTAATTACAAACAAGACATAGAGCACTCCATCACATAACCATGGTTGGGTTTATAAAGATCGAGATTAAAACATCATCATGACATCACAACCACATAACCTCCAAGCCTCTGGTAGACATCCTATACTAGTCAACCCTAGTCAACCCAAAACCCGAAACAATAGCATAAAGAATTCACAATGCAAACACATGTTTTGGTTTTGCCAAGTTTACAACTTAAATTTAAATATAGAGATCTCAATTTAAGTTTCCAAGTTTGAAGAATGAATGGAGGAACACATATATTGTTTTGGATAAATAAAAGTTTTCCTTAATAGAACTAAAAATCCATTTTCCAATTATAATATTTGTTTGATACATCCCCCACCAAACTATCAACTATTTATTTAATAATTTAAAACAATTAAATCTTAATAGTTGAAAATTATTAAAGAGTCACCATTGTGAAAATAAACCTTAAATATAAATCATTTATCAAATAATATTAATTTAAATTTATTAATAACATATTTACATATTACATATATACATATATATAAATATATAAATAATTATTACATTTTATAAAATCGATTTAACAATTTCGATTGACACCATATATCATATGAAAATAACAATGAGAATCAATTTCATGTATATTGTTTGTTTTAAACGTTTTAACATAAACATTTTTGGTATAAAAATATTATTAAATAACCCCCCCTTTCTCTTGCTGCGGTATGCAGTACCTGCGGTCGCAGGCACTGCGCCAATAGCGGGTACAGAGTACCCCTGTCGCTGCAGACCTGTAATGGCAGGCCTCTGCCTACCGTAGGCATGGGGTACAAATTGTGCCCATGACATTTTAATATATACATTTTTTTAACATTGTTTCCACGCGATATGAATCGCGATGCGATTTATTAAATTTACCCACTGCGATTTATCAATCGCTCATTCAGTGTATTATATATATACATATGTATATATATGTATATATATATATATATATATATATATATATATATATATGTATGTATGTATATATATTCAAATTTTTTATTAGATTCATAATAAATGTATACATATACATATAAATAAATAAATAAATAAATATATATATATATATATATATATATATATATATATATATATATATATATATATATGCAGATCTGAATATATAAACATGTATTCTTTAAATTTTTTTTTCCACAAAGATTATATCTACAATTTAAGAATTTTAAAATATTTGCATTATAGATTCACTCAATTAATTTTCTAATGGATTTGGCTATAAATTTAAACCCTATCCCCATGATCTTCCAGATCTATTCATCTAAAATTCTCCAATAAATTAATCTACCCATATTGAGAATGCATATAAATATGAAACTTCTCAGAAGACATATGGAAGACACAAAGAAGACAGGGAATGTGTGATGTGAAAATAGCATAAATAAAATCACAAGAGACTACCCGAATTTTGATGCTAAATCGTTCTTCCTCAAAAAATTCGCAGAGCAAGCTCCTCCCTTCTTCAGAATTCTCAAGGCCTCCAATGCTCCAATTGCACTCCCAACACTGTGTCTAAGCTTCTATGAATGCCTGAATATAAAGAGCTTTCAGGAAACATCTAGAATGCTTCTAGAAACAGCTAGAAGGTGTCACCAACTAAGCATGGGTCTTTTCCAACCTTCAAGATGAACCATAGGGTTGTAGACACCATGTGCTTAATTGATGCACAAACCCCCATGTTGTTGACACATGAGAAATAGAGAAGTGCGCTAACTCCCATGCAAGCTTATAACTCTAATTCACTTTTATATAATTTCTATTTAAATATTTATAACTTTCATTTTAACTTTTATAACTTTAATTATTATTATTTATTTATTAATTTATTATTAATTTATAATTATTATTAATTTTAATTTCTAATTTTCTTTCATTTAATTCATTTTTCCTCAATAATTCACATTTAATTAATTATAATCAAAATATCAAATAACATGATATTTCATATTAATTTTCTCAAATAATTAATTTATTAATTAAATCTATTTATTAAGACTTAATTAATAGAAAATTCACCATAGACCTCCAAGATAAAATATGAAAACCCATCATAGAGAAAATCACTCAAAATTAGTCTAAAGGGTTAAGAATTATGAATTATGTCATCCGACACATTCGGTGGGTAAAATATCCAGATACTTGTCCTACATCACTAGGACAATTGGATTAAAGGTTTGGGATTTGGACTTGAGAATTTATTTCCCTCTTCTTATCATTGAGATAATATAATAGGGTACGCTCATCTTGGCAATTCAGGGAAGTCGATACCCGGACCTGCAACCTGTAGAAAAAACCATGCATGTACATACAATATATAATGCTAAGCTAAACAAACAATGGCAGGAAGTGGTGCATAGTGTAGATCCCGACTATGCAGGTGACTACGACTCCCTTCCTTAACCACATCAAAAATGCCATACAATAAGAAAACACACACACCATACACATGCAAGTATGGGGTAAGTATCCATAGTAAAACACATAAGATAATAACCATCCAACTAATCATCAATAATAGCTGAAAACAATATAATGATCATGTATGCATGCAATGTAAAGTCTAAATAATCTCATCATATAACTACTGAATCCATAACATAATGTCTAACAGTGTCAAAATAATTCCACTAATCCATCAACATAAAACTAGTCTATCATAGTTTGATAATAACAATCAACAATTTCCAAAAAAGAATCAACAATGTCCAGAAAAGATGTGAACGAGGGTAGGCACTACATCCACCCCCCCTTGGGTTAGGCTTACTCCTGGAAGCCTACAAACAAGTAGGGATATAACTCCCATAATCTAGCTGCATCCTCCCAAGTAGCTGAAGAATCATCAGTAGGGTCCCATTGGACCCTTACCTACTCGATGGTTTGACCCTTGAGGGTCAACTCCCACTGCTCCAGAATACAAACCGGCTCCAAAGCTAGCTGCCTGTCCTCTACTTGCAAAGCAATCCAATCAAGAACATGTACAATATCAGGAATATACTGTCGAAGTATTGGAACATGGAAAATATCATGAATGCGAGCTAGGCTAGGTGGTAGAGTAAGGTGGTAAGCAACCGGGCCAATCCTCTCTAGAATCTTGAATGGTCCCACAAAGCGAGGTGCTAGCTTAGAACCCTTTCTGTACTGAATTGGACTCTTTCACAGTTGCACTCTCAAGAAAACCTCATTGTTAACATTATAATGTTTTTGACACTTGAGTGACAACAAACTTAATCATATTAGATGCCGAGTGATCTTCATGTTCCGAGTGAAGATCAGATGCCAAGTATATCATGCATGCGAGTGATCTTCATGTGCCGAGTAATTATTAGATGCCAAGTGAAGATCAGATGCCAAGTGAAGATAAGATGCCGACTAAAGATTAGATATCGAGTGAAGATCAGGTGCCGAGTGTTAACAAGTGCTGAGTAACATAAGGTGCCGAGTAATACAATTTTTTTTAAGTGCCAAGCTATCTAGGAAATAGCATGTGCTGAGCATCAACAATACTTCAGGAGCTGAGTAACTCAATATATCAACATAAGAGTTTGTAATTGCACAAGCTATGATGCAAACAGTTTTTACAGCCGACATCAGGTAAATCTCGAAGGATTTAATGATGAGATCGAATCTTTTATTTTTCCTATGAAATTTGCATGTAGCCAATAAGAAAAATGCTAAAGGCATGCAACCAATCAGCAAGAGATAAGTATTAAGCAGAAAATGAAGATTGAATATGGATCGTAGATCCATACCTAACCCTAAATCTTCAAATGTCTTTATAAGGAAGATGAAAATTCATTGTAAAATGTAAGAGATGAGAGGTATGAGAAGATATACAAGGGTTTGCAAGTAATTATATTTTCAGAAGTGAGGATTATCAGATCACAAAAGGATCCAGATCAGAGAAAGCAGAACAAGTGCCTGCAATCAATAATCAAGGATTGTAATCAGTTAGGTTTATTGTACCTAATACTCTCTAGCAATTGTATTAGAAAGAAAATCCTATGGTGATAGGTTAGCTTAATAGCTATTTCGATAAATCCTTTAACTAGGTGATGAAATCCTTTAACAGGGTAACACTTCATGTTAAGTGTTTGAAAGCCTCTAACCAGGTCACTATTGACACAATGTAAAGCCTTTAATAGGGCAGACCATCAGAGGTGGTTGAACAATATTGCTGCAGTAATTTTTTTGGTATCATCCCCACCCTAGTTTTACCTTCTTATTCTTGGAGGGTTTCTAGGTCACCAAATTCCAGTGTTAAGTGTTATTGATGCATGCATTTTGTTACATGTATATTTGGTGTATTTTCATGCATGTAGTTTATTTTTAGTTAAAAGTTTTTGGCTAAAGTATGATACTTATGATTCACCCCCCCTCTCATAAGTACTCTTTCCATATTTGAATATTCCAAAAATTTGTATCAGAGCTTAATCCAGGTTCTCTTAAGGAAAAGCCTAACAGCTTGGAGAAAAATATCTAAAGATGGAAGCTTTCAAACTTGGAAAGATCATTGAAAATTAGGTGATAGATGTGCAACTTGCTTTTCATAGCTTGGAAGAATTTAGAAACAAATTGAGAAACTCATTAAAAAAGAGGAAGGATCTAGCCATAGCTGAAAATGATATACACTATAAGGAGATTGATACCACCAACATATTTTTTAGTGGAGATACTAAAGAGTTTGATGCAACAATAGCAGAACTGATGGAAAAAAACAAAATTCAAGTAGAGAAGATAAGATCTCTCAAGATGGAACATGAATCATAGGCCATAATGATATGTGAAATTACTGAACACAAGAAAAGAGCAGTTGAAGACAAAGTGATGTTGGAAAATGATAAAAGAAATCTTGCAAACAGACATGAAGAAAAATGTATTGAACTAACAAGGATCTCAAACATGCAGATGGATAAACTTGCTCAAATGATGAACCTTCATCATGAACTCAATGTAAAGGATATTGAGATCTCTACCTTGAAGATGCAAAATGAACAAATGCAGAATGAATTGAACAGAGAAAAAGAGGTAGCAGAGAATCTCAACAAATCAAGTGAAGCAATCAAGTATTTTGAACAGTTGCTAAAATCACCAAAATCTGCCCATGATACATCAGGACTAGGATATAATAGCACTGAAGTCAGAGAATCATCAAAAAGTGCTGAACAAAGAAGTGACAAAGGTAAGTATTCAAAACCCACTTGTCATTACTGTAATAAGAAGGGACATATAGCTAATGTGTGCAGGAGTAGAAGACTCAATCAATCAAACATACCCAAAAGTTTATGTCACAAGTGCAACATGCAAGGACATATGACACAAAATTGCAGATCCAATGTCACAAGGACTCAAAGATTTGATGGACATTGTTATAATTGCAAAAAGTATGGACATAGGGCATTTGAATGCAGATCAAAACCTATGTGGACATTAAATCAACCAACAAAAATAGAAGGGAATGGAAGCCATTATCATTGGGATTACAACACCAGGTACAGTTGTCACTATTGTCAAGAATATGGACATATACCACATAACTGTATAAGAACACATTTCAAAGAAAACTACAAAAGATGGTTGAATCAAACTACATGTTTTAGTTGTTTGAAAACTAGTCATATTAGCAAAAACTATCCTACAAGATCAAAGGCACCCAAGACTGAAGATAAAAAAGGAAAACAAAAGATTGATGTTGAAAAGATAAGAGGGCAAATGAATAAGACTTGGAAAAAGAAGGAAGAGTGCAACACATCAAGTGGAGGGATCACTTCACCCAATAGGTCAAGTGATCATACTTCATCAAACTAATCACAAGAAGTACATAGGACTAAAATACAAAGCTATATCATACATCAGTCCCAAGAAAAAGAGGCTAAGCAAATTATAAATCTACATGAAACAAGATGTCAAGACAAAAACTAAATGTTGATGCCGAGCTCCCAACAGTAACCGAGCTGAAAATTGATGCCGAGTTGGATAACTCCAATAGAAGCCAAGTAAAAGTGAAATATAGTGGAAGCCGAGTTAGGTCAAAATTTCTTTAGAAGCCAAGTTGGTAGTTGAGCATTCAATGTGATAAAATTAGGCTATATTATCGCAATTTCAATCAGTTTTTCGCATCGCGATCAAGAAGCAAAGGAGAAGAAAGAGAGCTGAGTGACTTCATAGCAAGAATCCAGTATTTCAAGCAGATTGCAACCTCATTCAACACATTTTTCATCAATCTAAAGGTATTTTTGTTTGTGCCGAGCTACGCAGTTTTATACCCATTTGTTGTATAAACCCTAGTTCACAAAAATGGCATCAAGTTCAAAGAAAACCCAAGAAAAAGAGTCATTTGAAGTCCAGTTAGTTTCAAATGAAGTGAAGCAACCTGATTTTTGTCCTATTCTCGAAGTTGCCTACAAAAATGACCCAACTGGAGCTCTCTCCCACATCCCCCCAAAAGTTGTAATGGTTCAAGATGTGAGGAAATGTTACAATCGCAAGATAGGAGCTCTAGGAGACATGGAAATTAGACAAGCTTATGATAAATTATGTGTAGATGGAGTACTGAAAGAAGAATTTAAAATCGTTGAAAGGAAGGGTTTGACCTGAGTTTTAAGCTTTCCCATCGTATTCAAGATTGAATGGATTAGACTTGTACTGAGCATAATCCATGGTGGAAACTTGTGGTTAGAAGATATGCCCATCAAATTGACAAAGGAAATTATACATAGAGTAACAGGGTACCCAATCCTAGATCGGCACAAGACCCTAAGAAGTGAATCAAAGGAGGTCATTGAAAGGAATACTGGTGCACAATGGAACAAAAGAGGAATGACAATTCATACCATACAGGATCCTCTAGTAGAATTTGCTATTAGAGTCATTGCTCGCAAATTCTATCAATCCAGTAGACTCAATAGTGTACCATGCATTGTAGTAGATGTAGGTTACAAATTGGTGAAAAGGGATCATACTTATGATCTTGCAGAACTGCAATTGCAACAGATCAATGAAAACCTAGCTGCATAAGAAAAACAAAGGGCACACAATGCAAATTTGGAGCAATCCTAGTTTGCATATTCTTTTATGTACAGAAAGAATTTCCTTCTTTTGGTAAAGTAGCATGGAGGAAGGATAGAACCATCATTGCACAAATTAATGAATATATAGAGAAAATGGGAGAAAATTTTGATACCTTGATGACAAGCTATTTTGAGGATTTCAAGAAATCCATGAAGAAAAGGTCAAGGATACCAGCTTCATTAGTAGAAAAGCATAAAAATGACATATGTTTCTTAGTTGACATAGATTTTACTTACATTCAAGCAGTAATTCCAAGGGTAAGATGGCTAAGGCCATTTGGATATGAAATCAATATTGATGAAGCATCAGCAGTAATAACTGCATTATTGGCAGAGGAAGCAGATAAAAATGCACCACATTTTGGCACTTATGATGTGGTAAGATAAAAAATAAACATGGAATTAAAAACTGCTTCTACATTGAAGAAGAAAGATAAATTAATCAAGAAGATCAAGAAGAAGTTTGGCAAAGAACTTGAGGCTGAGGCAGAAGAAGAAGATGACAGTGAGGATGAAGATGAGCAGGAACAAGGGCCAATAGAACTAACCCAAGGTCTTGGAGAAGAAAAGGAGGAAGGTGCAGAGGAAGAAGAAGCCAAGGAAGCACCAATTGAAGCTGAGCCAAAGAAGAGAAAGGCAATAGAATAGCATTCAGCCAAGCCCAAAATGAAGAAAGCTGCCACTCCATCACCTTAAAAGCCAACAACATGAGCATCAACAAGAGCCTCTACTCAAAAGGCTAAAGAGGAAGTTGCCAAGAAGAAACAAGTCAAGGAATCTCAAGAAGAGTCAAGGAAAAGAAGAAATTATATGGTTCAACCTAACACTGATGACGAAGAGAAAACACAAGAGGTAAACAATTCATCAGTTGATACCCTATGTAAAAAGATTGCAAGTGGTGACTTGAATAATTTAAATAAAGTTGATTTTAGTAAATTTACAAAAGAAGAACAAAATATGATGGCACAGTTCAAATACACTCCACTTGAACTAGATGGTCAATTGCCAAAGGAGCTATCAAAAATTATAGAAGACAGATGGCATTTTTGCTTAAAAATGGAGAAGGAGATGAGGGAATCAACCCTAGCCAGTGTATTGCCAAATTTGACCAGAGAACAAGTCAGCAAAGTAGTCAAAAGGCATAATAACAGGTTTACACCCAAATACAGGGCATTCTTTATACTTCAAAACAGAATAGAAGAAATTGTTCAAAGAACAATAAAATCGTGGAAGAGCTTGTACAAAAGGATTGAAGATTTTCTTGAGGAAGAATAAAAGGAAGAAGCAACTATACCAATAAAAGAGAGGAGAAAAAGAAAAGAAGAAGAAGAAAAGAAAAGAGAAGTAGAGAAGAGAGAAGAAGAGAAGAAAGATGAAGAAAAGAAAGATGAAGAGGAGGAAGAGGCACAAAAATAGGATACAATGGCAACAACTGAGCTAGAAGAGCAACCAGATCAGAGTGTGCAAGACACACAATTGCCACCCCCTATCCTTCCACAAGCATCCATCTCACCAGTAGATACTATAACAATTACTGATGTTCCTGATACTTCTGGTCAGAATATCAATCCACTAACTGTAGAAGATCTAAAAAGAATTCTTGACCAATCAACACAACAAGCAATATTATGTACAGAACCAATATTGATCAGTATAGATGAGTTATAAAAACTAGTAGAAAGTATAGTTAAAGATAAGGTGAATACACAAGAACCACCTTCTATCACAACTACTAGTAGTCAATTTGAAATACCAACTAGTATAATTGATGCTGCAAGACAAAAGAAAAGTGTAGCTGTAGAACAAGGAAAGGAACAAATAGGATAGACCATTACATCTGATCCTACAACACAAACACAAGGTGCACTTCCACAGATAATAATAATTTATCATGGTAAACAGAAGGAGGAGGAAATAATAAAAACCCCTAAAGAACAAGAGGCAATTCAAACATTAATAAATTTTCCTACCTCGGGAACTCCTTCACACCAGCCATTGCAAATCTTAGTACCATCATGTAGTACTACTAGAGTTGCAAGGGTACTTCACTATGGAGACCCTGAATTAGATGAAGAAATAGTCATACCAAGCTATGACTCAAAATCAATAACCATTGGTCAAATCAATGAGGTGCAGGATGCACTAAATAGAAGGAAAAGACAGGAAATACTCAGGAAAGAGTATAAAAATAAGCAAACACTTTATGAGATCAAGGACATCTTTATGGATGCCTTTAGTTTGCAATCACTGGATGAGTCAAAGCATATCACAGAGTAGCTAACACATATTGTTGACCAGGTGACAAATGAAGACCTAGAAACCAATGCAAAACTTATGGAATGGTCAGAAAGAAAATTTCAAGGGAAAGCAAATGAGAAAATATCAAGACAAATTGCACTATCACAAGTAGAATTGGCAAAGCTTATTGATAAGGTAAAGAAGGTACTTGAGAATATATTCTCACTGTATAAAAAGTTGTGTGTTTTTTCATATTTCACACAAGAAACAAGCCAAAAGATACAGAGCTTGGAAAGAAATTTAAACATTTCAAGCATGAAGTTACCAAGTGATCTAGCTCAAAGTGAGAAGCATTTTGCTCAATCGCTTCACACTTACAAAGAAATAGCTATCTTAACAGTAGATGAGGCCAATATTAAGGCCAAAGTAATACAGCTCCAGTCCTCCATTACCCCACATTTAGAGATACTCCATAAAGATCAAGTATATTCTGAAAATGTACTCAAGAAAGATCTAAATCTTTCTACATTAGATGGACTTATTCAACTTGCTGCCGAGACTGCTATCCAACATAAGTCACTAGAAATCACTTTGAACAATTGGGATGCAGCTCTAAGAATGATTATGGAGGTAAATAGCACATTTTTGGCTAAATATGGTCTTAGCCCTTAAACATTCTTTGACATACATGTCAAAAAGGGGGAGATACAGATCAAAAAGGGGAGTTACAAATTTTTTGATAATACAAATAAAAAAGGGGGAGAAACAGATTAATAAGGAGAGATACAAATATGAGATAAATTAATACAAAGGAGGAGCATTGATATATAGATAAGGCACAATCAACTCAGGGGGAGTTACAAAATTTTTGAAGTATATATTGTATGATTGTAAGTCACAAATTTTGATCAAAGTTCTCAATATGTACATACCAATCAGATTAAGTAAATGTACTTATAAGGTCAGTTAAGTGTTTTTTGTCACTCATGTCAAAGGGGGAGATTGTTAACATCATAATATTTTTGACACTTGAGTGCCAACACACTTAATCATATTAGATGCCGAGTGATCTTCATGTGCCGAGTAATTTTTAGATGCCGAGTGAAGATCAGATGCCAAGTGAAGATCAGATGCCGAGTACATCATGCATGCCGAGTGATCTTCATGTGCCAAGTAATTATTAGATGCCGAGTGAAGATTAGATGCCGAGTGAAGATCAGATACTGAGTGAAGATCAGGTGCTGAGTGTTAACAAGTGCCGAGTAACATAAGGTGCTAAGTAATACAATTTTGTTTAAGTGCTGAGCTATCCAAGAAACAACATGTGCCGAGCATCAGCAATACTTCAGGAGTTGAGTAACTCAGTATATCAGCATAAGAGTTTGTAATTGCACAAACTATGGTGCAAATAGTTTTTACAGCCAACATCAGGTAAATCTTGAAGGATTTAATGATGAGATCGAATCTTTTATTTTTCTTATGAAATTTGCATGCAACCAATAAGAAAAATGCTAAAGGCATGCAACCAATCAGCAAGAGATAAGTATTACGCGAAAAATGAAGATTGAATATGGATCATAGATCCATACCTAACCCTAAATCTTCAAATGTCTTTATAAGGAAGACAAAACTTCATTGTAAAATGTAAGAGATGAGAGGTATGAGAAGATATACAAGGGTTCACAAGTAATTCTATTTTTAGAAGTGAGGATTATCAGATCACAAAAGGATCTAGATCAGAGAAAGCAGAACAAGTGCCTACAATCAGCAATCAAGGATTGTAATCAGTCAGGTTTATTGTACCTAATACTCTCTAGCAATTGTATTACAAAGAAAATCCTATGGTGATAGGTTAGCTTAATAGCTATTTCAATAAATCCTTTAACTAGGTGATGAAATCCTTTAACAGGGTAACACTTCCCGTTAAGTGTTTGAAAGCCTCTAACCAGGTCACTATTGACACAGTGTAAAGCCTTTAACAAGGCAGGCCTTTAATAGGGTAGACCTTCAGAAGTGGTTGAACAATATTGCTGCAGTAATTTTTGTGGGTATCATCCCCACCCCAGTTTTACCTTCTTATTCCTGGAGGGTTTCTGGGTCACCAAATTCCAGTGTTAAGTGTTATTGATGCATGCATTTTGTTACATGTTTATTTGGTGTATTTTCATGCATGTAGTTTATTTTCAGTTAAATTTTTTTGGCTAAAGTATGATACTTATGATTCACCCCCCCTCTCATAAGTACTCTTTCCATATTTGAATATTTCAACACTTATCACCCATAGCAAACTGCTTATTAGTCCTATGAGCATCAACATACTTCTTCTGTCTATCCTGTGCTATAGTCAAGTGCTCATGGATATGCACTACCTGTTGCTCCATATCATGAAGCATCTCAGACCCAACAAGATGCAATCCTCAAGACTGTCCCAACTCAATGGTGTACAACAAGGACATCCATATAATGCCTGAAATGGTGCCATGCCAATAGAACTATGATACCTGTTGTTGTAAGAAAATTCCAGTAAGTAGAGATAATCCTCCCAATATGTCTGCCTATCCATCACATACATCCGTAACATATCTTCCAAAACCTGATTCACCCTTTCTATCTGACCATCAATCTGTGGATGATATGTCGAACTGAAGTTTAACTGTGCTCCAAGCTCATGTTGCAACGATGTCCAGAATGCAGATGTGAATACAGGATCCCTGTCAGAAATGATCTTTCTAAGAATACCATGTAATCTCACAATATCACGCATAAAGACATTAGCTATAGAAGCTGTTGTGTAGGAAGACCTAATCAATGAAAAATGCACCACCTTAGTCAATCGATCAACGGTGACCATGATAGCATCATGACGTCGAACTGTCATAGGTAATCCTACAATGAAATCCATGGAGATAATATCCCACTTCCAAGAAGGAATGAGATTTGGCTGCAAAAGTCCAGCTAGGTGCTGATGTTCTACCTTAACTCTCTGACACTCAAGGCACCTAGCCACAAAATCAGCAATATCTTGCTTCATCCTAGACCAAAAGAACAAACATTTCAAATCAACATGCATCTTCTTGACACCTGGATGTGCTGAGTAAGGTGTACGATGGGCTTTCGCTAGTATCAAGGTGTGAAGCTCATCCAAAAATGGCACATAAATCCTCCCCAAATGTCTCAAAAGACCATCTGACTCTTGAATGTAACCTACAAACTTACCTTCCAGAGATCTTCCTAAATCAATCTCTCTGCACACTTCCTGATACCAGGAATCCGTAGGAAGTGCTTGAAGAATCCAACTCCTCAAATCCACACTAAGAGTCATCGATGATACCACATGTCTCCTATGACTCAAAGCATCTGCCACCACATTCTCCTTACCTTGAATGTACTTAACCTCAAAATCATACTTGCATAGAAAATTCATCCACCGCCTCTGGCGAGCATTCAAATTAGGCTGAGTAAAAATGTACTGAAGACTATGATGATTGATGTGTAGCTCAAATCTGTGCCCCAACAAGAAATGTCTCCATCTAGTCAAAGCATGAACTATTGCTGCTAACTCAAGATCATGCGTAGGATAATTTAACTCATGATCCTTGAGCTTATGTGATTCATACACAATCACCCGACCATTCTGCATCAACACTGCCCCAATCCCTTCAAGAGAAGCATCTGTACATACCATGAAATCACCTTCTGGATCAGGTACAACTAGAATCGGTGCATTGGTCAAAAGCTCCTTGAGCTTCTAAAAAGCTTCCTCACATTTCTCTATCCATATGAACTTCTTTCCTTTCCTTTGAAGAGAAGTGATAGGATGTGCTATCCTAGAGAAGTTTTGGACAAATCTATCATAATAACTGGCTAAACCCATGAAACTACAAATTTTTGACACATTAGTAAGTGTAGGCCATCCTATTATTGCCTAAATCTTTGTAGGATCTACTGAAATACCATCACTTGAAATAACATGCCCTAAATATTGAATCTCCGATTTGAAGAATTCACACTTAGCTGCATTGGCATAAAGCTGATTGTCCCTCAAACATTGCAAAACCAACCACAGGTGTTCTCATGCTCCTTCTGAGTCCTAGAATATATCAATATGTCATCAAGAAACATGAGTACAAACCTGTCTAGATAAGATTGGAACACACCATTCACCAAACTCATGAAAATTGATGGAGCATTAGTCAACCCAAAAGGTACCACTGTGAACTCATAATGCCCGTAGCGAGTTTGAAAAGTGGTCTTGTGAATATCTGCCTCCTTAATGCGAAGCTAGTAGTATCCTTACTTAAGGTCAATCTTGGAGAATACTATAGCTCCCTTGATTTGATCGAATAAGTCATCAATGCTAGGTAAAGGATACCTGTTCTTAATAGTCACCTTATTCAATTGTCTATATCCAATACAAAGGCACAAAGAACCGTCTTTCTTCTTCACAAAGAGCACTAGAGCTCCCCGTGGTGATACACTAGGTCGAATGCTCCCTTTGGCCAGAAGTTCCTCTAGTTGAAGATGTAGCTCATCCAATTCTTGTGTCGTCATGCGATAAGGAGCTTTAGAGATAGGCTTTGCTCCAGGAATCAGATCAATACTAAAGTCAATGTCCTTCTTTGGAGGCATGCCTGGAATCTCACTTGGAAAAACATCTGCGTACTCTTGCAAAATTGGGTGATCTAATGTCTCCCTCATGGGATCTTCTCCATCAAGATCATTTACCATAACAACAAATATTTGACATCCCTTACGGAAATTTTGCTTCAATTCAGAAATCATCCACAGAGATATAGGCCTCGGTATCCCAACTATCTGCACATCATTCCCTTGGCCATCTTGGCACATAATAATCTTCTTCCTACAATCTATACTGGCTCTATGAGATCCAAGCCAAACCATGCCTAAAACCACATCATAGGAACCAAGGGGTATGACTCGAAGATTGACTGTCGTATTAAAGCTTCCTAAGCTAAGCCCGCACTTATGAACTACAAAGTCTGTGGAAACCTTAATGCCTGAGGCTAGTTCCACTTGCCAACCACGATCTTGCTTCACCGCATCCATCTTACACTTAGAAACTATAGATGGTGAAATAAATGAATCTGTAGCTCCTGAATCAAACAATACTAAAAGAGATATACCTCTAATAGCACTTGTGGTCTCAACCACTGTTCCCTGATGATCTGCCTGATGCTGATCAATTGCTGCAAAGACTCTATGAGCTCTACTTGCATCACCAACTGTAGGCTCTGAAAGGCTTAACCTTGGATCTTGAAATATCCTTCATCTAAATGGACATAATGGAACTCTGACATTCCTTTCAAGGACTTCTAGATCTAGGTCTATGCTCTTGTTCTATCTAATGCACTTTGGGCTATTCTTGAATAGGAGGTAGACATTCTAGAATAGTTTGCATCATCTATCTCAAACTGACCTCTTCAGACTCAACTTGGTCCTCTCTACGGATCTCTTCCTACTGCCTACTAGAGTGCTCTTCCCTACTCTCTACATGAGTCAATCCCTCATGGGCAGACTCATGGACACTGATAGCTCTGCCATGAACATGACCTCTTCCACGACCTCTACCATGGCCTCTAACAGAAGACCTAGTCCCAGACACCATCCTACAACAATACAAGGTACTAAGTTTAGTTTTATGTTTAGGTTTAAGTTAAAATTTTCAGTTTTGAAACTAAGTGTTGAAGTATGAAAAATATTCAAGTAATAGTTCAAGTTCTGTTTTAGTTCACCTAGATTAAGTTTGGAAAGTTACACTTAATAGTTCAAGTTCTAGTTGTTCCAAAATACCTAGAGTTCCCAATGTAGAAACTCAAGCTCTAATACCAAATGTAAAACCTAGAATTTTGCTAAGTTTAGTAGCAATTTTTTTTTTTTTAATATGAAAGTAAACATCACGTATAACTAATGCACAATAACAGAAGCAATAGCAATGTCCATTTGAAAGTAAACTTAACATACATAACAGATTACTTTCTTTAAGATCCCTTAACGTTGAATTACATACATGAATCCATCTAGTACAAAATCCACATGAAACGATAATGATAAGTCCAATGTTTATACATTACATTTCAAATGCTCATTCATCCTCTATACATGTCACAGGGTATGACAAGCTCAAAAGAATATACATACATAGAATAAGGTACATCATCCTATTCTAATCCATGATACATCAAAGTAGAGATAATCACATGGTACACATGATACATCTTCATAGAAAACATATACATCTATCATAAAGATCAAACATAATAAACTAAGTGCGCGATTCCTCCCAACCGTTAATAGCATCATTAGATCATCGTGGATCCTAGGCATCCCTCCATGCGTAACATTCCAAATTACCAAAGAGATCATTAGTACTAACATAATAGGAGTGCCACTCCTAATATATACAACATCATATGTAGAAAGTAATCTAACATGCAAATAAAAGCATAAGATAACATCATCTAACATATGCTAATCATCAATGAAAAAGGACATATCCACCATCATGAAGGATGCATTAGCCACGATGTCTCAATGAATCTAAAAATGATAAGATTGGAAAATACACTACCACCTAATGGCATGGTACCTAAGTGGTCCACTCCCACCGTGCTGAGGAGATAATCTCAAGTCCCAAATAGGCTATCAAAATCGAATAGCACAAATCTCTATAAGTCCAGGAATCCTAAAAGTATACTAACTCAAAGGTTCCAAACTAAAAATTTGACATCTAATCCCAAAGGCACACAATGACATGTAAGAACCTACTATGCAAGCAAGAAAGTTTCATCGCAATTATCACGTACAAGTTGCCTTGGTAGTTAGCTAAACTCCACAGGTCCATACTGATCTCGTGCAGCCACTAGTATGCTCTCATACTGACGAGGCATACTACGGAATGCAAGGTCGCAACCATGCATCTCACTACTCCCATCCTAGCCTATACAAGCACTCAAGGCATGGGTGAGAACAAAACTCTTATCTTTTTAGGTTCATTCAGTTAGTATTAGGTGTGAATGTTATCACTTATTAATCCAACTTACAATGAGTTACCCTGGCAGCCTCTTTGGGCCCCGGCCCCTATTGCAAGCCACTTCCCATCACTACATGCAGATATCCTACCCTAATGATCATGGAATCATAATTCTCAAAATCACAAAAGATAATCCATAATAAAATCATCAAATATGCATAAAAGCATCAAATCTCCATGAGCAAGCATCCATAGAAACTCATGATCACAACAACTCTCTATTGGCAACTAAAGCATCACTGATAATCAAAAGTATCCAATGGTTCTCAATAACCCAAATATATATCTTAGTCATACTAATCGAATACTCCAAAAATGGTTGAGTCAAACATGTCACATCATGACATCATCAAGAATAAATCCACATTTTAGTCCCATCATGGCGACTAGAAAATAATCAAGGATAACTGATCGATGACCAAATTAATGGTTAAGTCAAGTGTCTCATACATAAGAATCTCAACTAAATCAATTAGTAATTACAAACAAGACATAGAGCACTCACTCACATAACCATGGTTGGGTTTATAAAGATTGAGATTAAAACATCATCATGACATCACAACCACATAACCCCCAAGCCTCTGGTAGATGTCCTATACTGGTCAACACTAGTCAACCCAAAACCCAAAACAATAGCATAAAGAATTCACAATGCAAACACATGTTTTGGTTTTGCCAAGTTTACAACTTAAATTTAAATATAGAGATCTCAGTTTAAGTTTCCAAGTTTGAAGAATGAATGGAGGAACACATATATTGTTTTGGATAAATAAAAGTTTTCCTTAATAGAACTAAAAATCCATTTTCCAATTATAATATTTGTTTGATACATCCCCCACCAAACTATCAACTATTTATTTAATAATTTAAAACAATTAAATCTTAATAGTTGAAAATTATTAAAGAGTCACCATTGTGAAAATAAACCTTCAATATAAATCATTTATCAAATAATATTAACTTAAATTTATTAATAACATATTTACATATATATATATATATATATATATATATATATATATATATATATGTAAATATATAAATAGTTATTACATTTTATAAAATCGATTTAACAATTTCAATTGACACCATATATCATATGAAAATAACAATGAGAATCGATTTCATGTATATTGTTTGTTTTAAACGTTTTAACATAATTGTTTTTGGTATAACAATATTATTAAATAACCCCCCCTTTCTCTTGCTGCAGTACGTAGTACCTACGGTCGCAGGCACTGTGTCGACAGCGGGTACGTAGTACCCCTGTCGTCGCAGGCCTCAGCCTACCTCAGGCATGGGGTACAAATCATGCCCACGAAATTTTAATATATACATTTTTTTTAACATTGTTTCCACGTGATATAAATCGCAATGTGATTTATTAAATTTTTCCACTGCGATTTATCAATCGCTCATTCAGTGTATTATATATATATACATATGTATATATATATATATATCAGTATATATATATATATATGTATATATATGTATGTATATATATATATTCAAATTTAGTATTAGATTCATAATAAATGTATGCATATACATATATAAATAAATTAAAATATATATATATATATATGTGTGTGTGTGTGTGTGTGTGTGTGTGTGTGTGTGTGTATGCAGATCTGAATATATAAACATGTATATTTTTTTTTTTCCCACAAAGATTATATCTACAATTTAAGAATTTTAAAATATTTGCATTATAGATTCACTCAATTAATTTTCTAATGGATTTGGCTATAAATTTAAACCCTAGCCCCGTGATCTTCCAGATCTATGCATATAAAATTCTCCAACAAATTAATCTACCCATATTGAGAATGCATATAAATATGAAACTTCTCAGAAGACATATGGAAGACACGAAGAAGACAGGGAATGCGTGATGCAAAAATAGCATAAATAAAATCACAAGAGACTACTCGGATTCTGATGCTAAATTGTTCTTCCTCAGAAAATCCGCAGAGCAAGCTCCTCCCTTCTTCAAAATTCTCGAGTCCTCCAATGCTCCAATTGCACTCCCAACGCTGTGTCTAAGCTTCTATGAATGCCTAAATATAAAGAGCTTTCAGGAAACATCTAGAATGCTTCTAGAAACAGCTAGAAGGTGTCACCAACTAAGCATGGGTCTTTTCCAACCTTCAAGATGAACCATAGGGTTGTAGACACCAGGTGCTTAATTGATGCACTAACCCCCGTGTTGTTGACACATGAGAAATAGAGAAGTGCGCTAACTCCCATGCAAGCTTATAACTCTAATTCACTTTTATATAATTTTTATTTAAATATTTATAACTTTCATTTTAACTTTTATAACTTTTATTATTATTATTTATTTATTACTTTATTATTATTTTATAATTATTATTAATTTTAAGTTCTAATTTTCTTTCATTTAATTTATTTTTCCTCAATAATTCACATTTAATTAATTACAATCAAAATATCAAATAACATGATATTTCATATTAATTTTCTCAAATAATTAATTTATTAATTAAATCTATTTATTAAGACTTAATTAATAGAAAATTCACCATAGACCTCCAAGATAAAATATGAAAACCCATCATAGAGCAAATCACTCAAAATCAGTCTAAAGGGTTAAAAATCACGAATTATGTCATCCGACACATTCGGTGGGTAAAATATCCAGATACTTTTCCTACCTCACTAGGACAATTGGCTTAAAGGTTTGGGATTTGGACTTGAGAATTTATCTCCCTCCTCTTATCATTGAGATAGTATAATAGGGTACACTCATCCTGGCAATTCAGGGAAGTCGATACCCGATACCTGCAACCTGCAGAAAAAACCATGCATGTACATACAATATATATAATGCTAAGCTAAATAGACAATGGTAGGAAGTGGTGCATCGTGTAGATCCCGACTATGCAGGTCACTACGACTCCCTTCCTTAACCACATCAAAAATGCCATACAATAAGAAAACACACACACACCATACACATGCAAGTATGGGGTAAGTATCCATAATAAAACACATAAGATAATAACCATCCAACTAATCATCAATAATAGCTAAAAACAATATAATGATCATCATCTATGCATGAAATGTAAAGTCTAAATGATATCATCATATAACCATTGAATCTATAACATAATGTCTAACAGTGTCAAAACAATTCCACTAATCCATCAACATAAAACTAGTCTATCATAGTCTAATAATAACAATCAACAATGTTCAGAAAAGATGTGAACGAGGGTAGGCACTACATACCAAGGCTAAATATGGAGAGACAAAATGAAGTTGCATCTATCTAGCATTGGAGATAATGTCACACATTCTTTAGAATAGGATTATGCTACCCCTTATGTTCCTTTAATTGTGGAACAAATAAATGAAAAGAGTAATCAGAATAGCCCAATGATTGAGATTGCACTTGCACTCAATGATGCCAAATTTGATGATATCAAGAATTGCACTACTAGTAAACTAATGTGGGATAAATTCACACTTGTACATCAAGAAGGTGAGAATGTTACATAGTATGCAAACCAAATTAAAGAGCTTGTCAATGTAATTAAAGCTGCAAGACATCAATGATTCTAAAATCATAAGTTAAGTTTTTAGAAATGTTTTTCCCATGTATACTATAAAGGTCTCTTTTATTCAAGGAATTAGAGCTATGCCAAATATGGATTTGACTCTAGATGGTCTAGTTGGTTGGTTAGCTACATTTGAATTGAGAAATTATGATAACAATATGGTTATAGTGAGAAATACATTTAAATCTTCAATAACCATCACTAGTTCCAAGAAAGAAAAGAAAAGTAAAGAAGATAGTGAATCTAAATCTAAGGATGATATGGGTGAACTTGAAGCATTCCTTGCATGAAGGTTGTCGAGAGGTAATGATAAATGCAAAGGTAAATTGTCCCTAATTTGTTTCAAGTGTAATGAGGCTAGTAACTTTATTGGTAAATGTCCTAACAAAAGTAAGAATGAGGAAAAATGACAAGAAATGTCTCAACTACAAGACTAATAGAGATTAAAAAGATATGGGCAAGAAGTCATGCTAAATTACTGAGGAAGAGCATATCAAGTCTAGTTTTTGATGGTCTAATTTTTTACGGTATAGAAAAGGGTCTGAAATTTTGGTGAAAAATCAATTTAGGTCTTTGCATTTTACAGATTAGGGTTTTGTTCCTCATAATTTTCATAATTTTAGGTTAGCTTAGTCATGTCTTGATTCATGTGTTGTTGAAATCTATTAAATTCTCAAGGTTTGTCTTGCAATACAACCATTATAATACCTTTAGTGAACCCTAGGTCTCCTATGTTTTCTTTTGAAACTCGGGGCATGAACATTTTAAAGTTTCTAAATATTCCCTTATGTTCTTTAGCTTTTGCACCCTACATCTCTTTTCCTTTTAAGGAGCACCGCTCGATTGTGACAAGATTGAGGGTTGTCACTTTGTCATTATGATAAGATGTGAGTTAAGTGTCTGTCACGACATAGCGATTGACGTTAAACTAAGTTGTGGTGCTTGGATAAATGGAGCTTCTGATACTCATGTCTTCACTATTAGGAAATTCAAGTCTCTTGCCGATAGTGATTTAGTGATCAACTCGAAAACCCATGTCACAGAAGTCATCAAATTTCTCAGTGGTTATTAAGAGTCCCAAGTGGCATAATAAATGATAATATCAATGCCATGTCAAAACCACTAAGTGGGTAACTGTGATATGACATGATTTTGTTTTTCGACATTGAGTTTTGTTAAGTCACTAGAGCTCGCTACCTCGCTAATAAGAAAATCTAGACCTCTTGCTATTAGTGATATAGCGAGTTGCTATGAAATGAGCATATGGTGGAACTCAAGCAATGTGGAAAGATGACTGGAATTAAAATATGGTTTTTATTTTGCCAGCTATGCAAAATTTATCATGTCATCAATCTTTTGGACCCACACCCCATTCATAAAATGTAGGAGGGATTTTGATTGTTAGATCAAGCTAAGATCAACGATTCTTGCTATCTCGCCATAAAAAAGATGTGCATGGTTTACTCCATGTGAGATAGTGAATATGGGACCCAGCTCATCTTAAGAAGTTCATGTAGTTTCTTTACCCTTGGATTGATCTTAGATTAATAGCCATCACTATCTCGCTATGAAGAGTTGCTCAGAGGATATTTACAATGAGATAGCAAATATGGGGCCCACCACTATTCTTCTAAAGCAATGTAGTAGTATGTCATCCACAAGATCAAGATCGAATCAATGGCTATCGCTACTTTGCTATGGCAAGGTGCTCATTCTTTATGTATAACGAGGTAGTGACTTGTCGACATGTGTCTTCAATTACTAGTGGGTCCAAACAGAGATGCTATTAGGAAGGGAGCTATATACATGATCAGTTATCATTGGATTAACTGGCCAACTTGTCAAGTGGAATACTTGTCACCTTTTTTGCATCCCTTGATCACAAGATTTTTTAAGATCGATGACACAATTTTAAGCACAAAAGGTGGTGCCACTCTATGTATTTATTAGATATGAAATATTCACGTGTGTGAAAAATAGAGTATGACACAGGAGATTTTCTCAATCCCACCTTGTGTGAATACAATTTTTAAGCCTCTTCTGACCAGAAGCAATTAATGAGAAGATTGTATTGATTGTGGCAAGTGTGTGAAGAATTTTTCAAGAAAGAAAACTTCAATAATAGGGTAGTAGAGATATATAGAGTCCTGTGTAGAGTTTTTGGTGAGGGTGAAGAAGATTTTATACCCATGAGTTTCATGTATATAATTACTCCTACATTTTGTTAATTCATGTCTTTCTTTTCAAAAGAGGGACATAATTTGGTAGAGGAATGGTTTTAAATGTAGATACAACTAAGGAAGCAGAAAATGCCCATTTTGTTATATTTGATAGCTACATTGCCTCCAAGTTTGGATGCCTCCTACTAAGTGACAATCCCATGACCCTAGGATACTGATATAACCAAGGAATAGTGACAAGTAAGAGTAACTCTCACAACACAATATAATGATGATGAAACCCACAGGTTGAGGTTAGTTCGCAATCTTTAGAATAGATTTCATCATTGGTAGGCTTAGCAGTTGCATAGACAAATGAATTAGAGTAGTAGCCAAATCAGAATAACAAAATTTAATAGAAAGGGACCCACAAAGGAACATTTGATCTGCATATCTTTATGTTATTTGCAGTTTTGTCTTTTCTAATAGATGTATTGAATCTCTTATGTAAACGAAACCTATAAATCACCTTTGCCTTTTTCTTGTTGCAACTCATGCCTATATAAATGAGTTTTCAGGGCATTGTGATGATCTGAAAATCTTGTATGTTTTTAGTTTCTCAAGAAATTACATTTGGTCCAGTCATATGTAGTTGTTTTGAGTTTATTATCAATGACATATTCTTTTGATAACAAATAGAAATGCAGAACCAGCATGATCTTCTGGGTTCTTTATTGAATTCTTATTAGTTATTGTATTAGTCAGAAAAAGGATAATATAAAGGGTTACTTTCACCAAATTTGTGTCACTATTTTCTGTCTCTTTTTCATGAGTTTATCAGTTTTGAGATCATTTGGATAATGTTCATTTGATTGAATGCATTCTGGATGGGATGTGTATTGGTTATATTGTTGCTTTTAATTCAAGGAATTATGTAAATGCTTCAATAGGTTAGTAGAATTCATGAGTTTATGAAGAGGATATTGCGTAAGAATGGAAATAGGTGATTATAGTTGATAGATTCAATTACAAGCTGATTGAACAAGGTCTCCTACCAATAATCCACTCTATTGCCCAATGGATAAGGTACTGGTCTTATAAATCAGAAATGATCAAGAATAAATTCTGCCTCTACATGTTAAAACTATTATAATTTCAAAATCATTCATATATTATTTTGTTCAAGGTTGTAATACTAGTCACCACTCATTTGCATTTAGTTCTCTGAGTCATAGGTAGCTACTATTCCCAGAAACATTTGTAAATCCTAGGAGAATTAGGACCAGATCTGCTTATAGGGGATGCATACAAATTTGAAAGCATTAAAGAAATTGGTAAACTATAGATGTGTATGAGGATAGAGGATGAGAATCAGAATGAAACTAAGATAGTTGTAACACATCAGTTTGCATCTAAATCATCCCCTGGTATACCCACCTTGGTTTAGTAGAGCCTAAAGAGTAGGAAACCATCATTGGTTTTGTTGAAGTTAGGTCTAGATGATTTGCTTATGTACTTGATTATAGGAATTGGCTAATCTTTTGATTATTTGAGTACTATCATTCTGGTATTGAGCATTTATGTGGCTTAGTAGTTTCAAACACCAACAAAATAGTGACTCTGCTAGGGACTAACACTTTATGTGTCATAAACTAGTGTATCATTTAAGATCCGTGTTTTCCTTGGGTAGAAGTCTGAGGTAGATGTTTTTATTAAGATATTTTCTGTGGTCTCGAGGGTTATTTGTATTTTGTTTGTGGAATTTAGTGAAAGAATTGTGATCCATTCAAAAAATTTTCCCATTCTGATAGGGTGGGTGGCAACTCATAGGGTTTTAACCAGTGTCATTATTTAGAAGATTTGTTATCTCAAAATCATGGAAAACAAAAGAAACACATGGACAAATGTCAAAAAAAACTTGGGAATCAAATTACAAACTGATCTCCCTCCTAGGGGAAGACAGAATTGGGCTATGAAAAGATCTCATATGCATAAAGAAGGCTATCCCCAAGAGCAAGTAATAAAGGGAGAGAATGTTCATTTTTTTGCTATCGAAAGGGAATCATCTTGCCAAAGTTCTAGATCCCATCTTGGACTATCTGGTGATGATTTTTTAGCACACCCAAAGTGATATGCGAAGAAACTATAGAGCTACATAATACACTTAGTTTAGACAAAAGGAATAATAATAATCTTTTTCAATGAAGTACAAACCCTTTCTTGTCTGACTATTCTCAAGGAAAAGTAGCATCAAAACATCTAGATCCTAAAAGTTTCAATGATGAGAAAACTGTTAGTTTTGAGTTCACTATCCCAGATCTTGATGAGATTGAAGTCCTGAGAATGCAACTTGCTGAGCAAGAAGCTATAAATAATAAATTGCAAAAGGAAAGGGAGGAAAAGATTACAAAAGCCTTTAAAGAAAAATAGACATTACTTAGGAAAATTGCTACCCTAAAGAAGAAAAATGAAATAATAGCTAAGGCATGACAACCAAGATTATAGGGCAAGTTGAACAGCTTAAAATAAAAGAACAAAAGTTGTTGGAAACTCAAAATGTAAAATTAGAAGGACTTGTAATACAATAGATTAAAAACTACAATACTCTAGAAGCTAACAACAACAAAGTAAAGGATATAGGGCATACTATTGAGGTTAAAAATAAGGGGAAACAAAAGGAGACTGGTGTTAAGATTAATGAACTAGAAAAAGTTGTTCAGATCCATGATTCCATGTCACTTTTAGATATTAAGCTGGAGAAGAAAAGAAAAGAGAAGGATGCCTTGGTTAAGAAATTGGAGGTTGTAGAAAATGAAGTAGCCATAGCTAAGATAAACAATAAGATCAAAATCTTGGAGAATGCTAGAAGGAAATCTATAGCTATGCCTAAAGATGATGGTGGATCTAATGATGCAAATCAAAATGCTATCAAGGTACATGCTCCTTTCTCATCCTCATTTTCACATAAAGTAGATCTTAACAAGTCTATTGGTGATGCTAGCACTAGTAATACTATAGGTAACACTAGACAAGATGTTGATCATCAACCTAAAATTGATTTACAAAGGAGATCTATCCAGTTAGAAGGCTATAGGAAAATATATTTTGATGGAATCCCTGGTTACCCTAACCCCATCCCACAAGAAATAAGGAAAAGGTTGCCTAAATTTGCTATGAACAATGCTATCACTTGTGAGGACCATTCGAGGAGTTTTCTTGATATGATGAGTGATTATGAGGTTGACACTGAAGATGTTATTATGAAATTGTTTGTTCAATCATTAACTAAAGATGCTAGAGAATGGTTCAAAAGACTCCTTGAGTTATCTATTGTTGATTGGAAGGATATTGAATACTGTTTCAAAGAGCAATATGGTGATAAGCAGAATCAGAGTTATATCCTAAGTGAATTAAATAATATTATGAGGTTACCTAATGAATCTGTCACTGAATTTAATAATAGGTTCCAAAAGAGAATGTATAAACTCATGCAAACCATGCAAGTTGATGACAAGATCTATTTGATTACTTATTTGAATGCTTTTGATGGAAAAATTGCATATTAGCTTAGAGATAAAGAACCTAGGACTTTAAGGGATGCTTTCATAATTGCTATAAATGTGGAAAACAATTTCAGGATTTCAAGAAGGCTAGAAAATAAAAGAGATGATCCTTGATTGTTTGGAAATAAGGGAAACAGAAAGGAAGATAACAAAGGTGTATATGGGAAGAAGCAAGAGCCTAGTGAGATAGCTCAAGTTCTAAATGCTATAAAGAGTTTGAATATCCCTCAAGTGAAAAATGATAGGAATCCTACTAAAAATAGGGTCCCTTACCAATCAAATTTCAATAGACAAAATAGGTTGTAGAATTTCCCTTATACTACCACCTAGAAAGATGGTCAACCAAATGTCCCTCCCCCCAAGAATACTAATAGTAGGGTCACCCTTGATCCCTTATCTAAAAATTCTATGAATGTAGTAGATGAACTTGAATTTAATACTAAACCTATATGGTATTTTGTGTGTCAATTGACTCATGCTCTTTAATTTTGTGTAGTAGCCTTGTCTTTCCCTAGAAATCAGAATGTAGTAGAAAAATGTCAAGAGCATGAAGAAAACCAAGAAGATGTTGGGTGTAACATGTTTGAGTCACATTATGATTATTCTGACTATGAGGATCATGACAAAGGTGTAAATGAGAAAAGGCAGTTTCAGAACAGAGTACAGCAACAAGTTTTCTCTAATGAGAGTGATGTTGAAGACACTTTGTGTAACATGGTAAGTGCCAAAGAAGAAATCATTTTAAGGAAGCCCTCTAGGGAAGAGAATGACCAAATTATTGCAAATATGATAGCTCAAGTATAGACTAGAAACATGGCTAAAAGGGAAGGCAATAATAAGGTGACTGACATGTTTATAAAAGGAGTTGATTCTAAAAAAGTGGAAGCTATGAAGCCTAAAGAGATCCCTACTGAGAAGGTTAAGATTATAAGTAAAAGGTGGGAACCAAAGAAGGAAAATAGTCCTACAGTTTGTGAGTCACCAAAGAGTGTTATGAATAAGTTAGATGAGGAGATACCAAAAGAAATAATTACAAGTGATAAGAATCACCAAGGCGAGGTAAGTATTTTTTATAAGCATCATGATAAGAGGAGTATAGTCATTAATAGCCCATCAAATTCTTTTTTAGATATGACTAAAATGTTATCATAAATCACTATAAAAGTTCCTTTGTCTAAATTATTAAGGATCCCTAAACATAGAAATAAAGCTTTAGCATGGCTAGGGAATACTAGTACAAATGTGAGACATGAATGCAATGAAATCCACAGTCCCAAAAAGAGTAGTAAAGGAAATGTAAAGGACAATGAAGCTAAAGTAGTTGTGTTTCAAATTCCTCAAATGTTTTTGGACAATGTTGTAAATCAGTGTTTGGGAAATGTTGAAACATTTTTCTTAAGCATTTTAGTAAATGGTAAAACATTAAAAAATTGTATGATTGATTTTGGTGCTTCCACTACTGTGATGCCTTTTGAAATAATAAAGGAATTAGGCTTAAAGGTGGATACTACTCAAGGAAGATGTTGTGCTATGGATAAAAGATAAGTTACAGTCATAGTTACTACAAATTCTTTGCCATATAAATTAACAGCCTGTCTTGACAAAGAACTTACTATGAGTGTATTGGTTGTCGACATTCCACCTCAGTATGGCATATTTTTATCAAGAAAGTGGAGTGCTACCATGGGTGGGAGTCTATAGTGTGATTTGTCATTTGCTACTTTTAATATTGAGGAAAATTTGATAAAAGTCAATAGGGAGCCTAAAAGTATATACATGATAGAGGAAGATATAGAAGATAGTATGACAAATTTTGTGGATATAGATATTAATGCATTTAGAGCTAAGGTTCCAAATTTGAAGAAATCTAAGCATAAGTCTCAGATGGAAATGGAAGCTGACACAAAAATAGATAAGGGTAATCTATGGACTATGTTTTTTGATGGTGCATGCTGCAAAGATAGATCTGGTGCAGGTATTTTGCTAATATTTCTAGCAGGGGTAACATACAAATTCTCCTTTACTTTAAGTTTCCCTTGTACTAACAATATAACAGAATATGAGGCTTTATTGTTAGGTCTTAGATTAGCTCATAAGCATGGGATAAAGTTTTTATATATTGTAGGAGATTCTGAATTAGTGGTATCCCAAGTAGGAAATGCTTATGTATCAAAGAAAAAAAGGTTAAAATAGTATAGAAATGTAGTATGGGATATGATTGAATGTTTTGATGTGTTTGGGATAATTTGGAAAGATAGGACAAATAATAAGATGACAGACTTATTGGCAAACATAGCAATAAAACCTGATGATATTACATATGCCAGTGTGTCTAAGATTGAAATTCAAACTAGACCTTCTATCCTTGATAATTTTTAGAAGTGGTAAGTGTTTGAATATGATAAGGATATCTTGAGATTTTTGAACTATGATAGTATGTTGTCAGGACAAGAAATTGATTGTGCAACTTATGTAGAGAATATAGATGGAAAAGATATCATTTTTGGGCATGAAGTTGTGCAATTGAAGACAAATAAAATCCCTAAGGGTCTAATTGTTTTGGAAATAGTTTTTGACAACTAGGACAAGTCACAAATGAATATTAATGAATTCAATGCCAAAGATCTGGAGGAGGTGAATTTGCAAACTCAAGAAACACCTAAACGAGTGTATATTAGTAAGAAATTACCTTCTAAAATTAGGAAAGATTTGATAGACCTATTAAGGAAGTATAGACATGTGTTTGCATGGTCATATGATGACCTGAAGGCCTATAGGGATGATTTTTTTTAGCATGAAATCCCTTTGAAACCAGATACCAAACCTTTTAGGCAGAAACAAAGACCAATAAATCTGACTTTGGCTCCCAAAATGCAAGAGGAACTAATCAAATTGAGAGATGCAGGGATCATAAAGCCTATTAGACATTCTTCTTGGGTATCCAATTTAGTTCCTCTTAGGAAGAACAATGGAGATATAAGGTTATGTGTTGACTTTAGGAATCTTAATATTTCTTCACTAAAAGATAATTATGGTCTACCAAACATGGAAGCTATGTTGCAAAGGGTTATTGGTTTAGAGCTTATGTCAATGATGGATGGATTTTTTGGTTACAATCAAGTGGTTGTTAAAGAATCAAAATAGTTCAAGACTAATTTCACTACTCCATAGGGTACTTATGTTTATGTCAGGATGCCTTTTGGGCTTACTAATGTTGGAGCTACCTTTCAAAGGGCTATGGATGTTGCTTTTGCTGATATTATTGAATTTTTTTTGGTTGTATATCAGGATGACCTCACTGCCTATTCCAAGGATGAGAATGATCATTGCCTACATTTGGAAAAGGTATTTATCAAAGCCCTTAAGTATGGTATTTCTTTGAGTCCAAGGAATTGTAATTTTGATGTTACTGAAGGAAGGTTGCTAGGACATTTAGTTGGTAAGCATGGAGTGAGGATTGACCTTGGAAGGGTAGAAGCAATAGACAAGATTCAGAAACCCAAAAGTGTTAAAGGCATCCAGTCATTCTTTGGACAAATCAACTTTCTTAGGAGATTTGTGACAAATTTTGTAGAAATTAGTAGGCCTATATCAAGGATGCTAAAGAAAGGATCTGAGATAAAATGGAATGGTGAACCTAGTATTGCATTTCAAAAAATTAAGCAAGCTATTAAACATGCCCCTATTCTCAAAGCTCAAAATTATGATAAACCAATGCATATATTTTCTTTTGCCTCATTTCACACTATTGCTGTAGTATTGTTACAGAAAAATGAAGAAGGTTATGAGCAGCCCATTGCATTCTTTAGCAAATCTTTGCAAACAATAGAAATTAAGTATGACATCAATGAAAAATAGGCATATGCACTAGTGAAAGGGGTTAAGGCCTTTAGATGTTACTTAATGGGAGCTACTATCATTGCCTTTATTCCTACTATTGCTGTGAAGGACATCTTTTCACAACAAGAGGTATCTGGCAGGAGGTGTAGATGGATTAATATGATACAAGAATTTAATATTGATATTTAGATTACCAAATTGGTTAGGGGTCAAGGTTTGGCCAAATTAATGATAGAAGCCAATCTAGAGGCAAACCAAATTAACCAATTTGATGATAGTTGCAAGGGTAATATTTGTGATATGGATGCCTCTGACTGGTACAAAGATGTAATTTATTATTTGCAAAACATGAAATCTCCATCAAAGCTAACAGATAACCAAAAAAGATCCCTCAAATTACAGGCCATAAGGTATGTTATAGTGTAGGGTCAATTGTGGTGGAGAAATATGGAAGGGGTACTTTTGAAGTGTGTGGATGAGATTGAGTCTAAAAGAATTTTGAAACATATGCATGAAGGTTTGTGTGGTGGCTAAAACCACTGCTCATAAAATTCTTAGGGCTAATTTTTGGTGGCCAACACTTTTCAGAGATACTCATGAGTTTGTAAAAGTTTGTGATGCTTGTCAAAGGTTTAGTGGAAAGTTAAAATTCTCTGGGAATTTTCTATTAAGACCTAATGAAGTATAGACACCATTTCAGTAGTGGGGAATTGATTTTATAAGTGAGATCACAAATAAATCCAATGGTGGACATTCATGGATCTTAGTAGCCACTAACTATTTCACCAAGTGGCTTGAGGTAGTCCCTACTAAGAATGCAACAAGTAAGGTAGTGATTAATTTCATTCTAAATAATATTGTGACCAAATTTGGATGCCCACACAGGATTGTAACTGATAATGCTATGTGTTTCAGATCAGAGGAATATAAATTTTTTTGTAACAAGTATGGTATTACAATATACACATCATCACCCTATCATCCCTAAGGAAATGGTTAGGTAGAATCAAGTAATAAGAGTATATTAAAAATCATCAAGAGGATTTTAGGAGAAAATAAGAAAGCTTGGGATTCAAAATTTCCATTAGCCCTATGGGCTGATAGGGTTACTATGAAAAGGGCCATTAGATGTGCTCCATTTGACATAGTTTATGGTATATAGGCTAGAATTCCATACAATAACCTAAAAGAGATGTATAAATTTGTTCAGTTATATGAAGATGATATCATTGATGAAATGCAACTCAGAATGGATGATATATTGCAACTAGAGGAAGCAAGGAAAGAGTCTTTTATTCAAAATTCCAAGTTACAATCACAAATGAAGCATTTATATGACAAAAGAGCCATTGAGAGGAAATTTGAAATAGGTGACATGGTACTGATGTGGAATGCTAGGGTGGAAGATAAAGGAAAACATGGTAAATTTGACCCAATCTGGCTTGGCCCATATAACATTTGTAATACAAATAGAGAAGATTCATATTTCTTGAGAAATCTAATTGGAGATATTCTTGAATTTCTAGTTCATGGAAAATTCTTGAAGAGATACTTTTCTTAAGGTATCTACTTTTCCATGAACAATAGTTTAGGTTCCTTATGTTCTTGTACATTGTGTATATTTTATAGGTCTTTGTAAGTTGTTCTGTATAGCCTGGTTTCTTGTTTCTATGTGTTGCTCTGTGCTCTTTGAGAAAGTTGTCATTTAAAAAGTCAAGTATATGGTTTGCTCTTCCATAGATTCTAAATTCTTGCATAGACTCAAGTAGTCTATCATCCCCAGACAAAGTCACCGATGGTCTAATTTTTTACAGTATAGAAAAGGGTCTAAAATTTTGGTGAAAAATTAGTTTAGGTCTTTGCATTTTTTAGATTAGGGTTTTGTTCCTCATAATTTTCATAATTTTACGTTACCTTAGATGTGCCCTGATTCATGTGTTGTTGAAATCTATTAAATTCTCAAGGTTTGTCTCTCAACACAACCATTATAATACCTTTAGTGAACCCTAGGTCTTCTATTTTTTTTTAAAACTCGGGCGTGAACATTTTAAAGTTTCCAAATATTCCCTTATGTTCTTTAGCTTTTGCGCCCTACATCTCTTTTCCTTTTAAGGAGCACTGCCTGATTGTGACAAGATTGAGGGCTTTCACTTTGTTGTTATGATAAGATGTGAGTTAAGTGACCATCATGACACAGTGACTACCGTTAAACTAAGCTTTAGTGCCTAGATAAATGGAGGCTTCAATACTCATGTCTTCACTGTCAAGAAATTCAAGTCTCTTGCTGATAGTGAGGTAGCAATCAACCCGAAAACCCATGTCGTGATAGTCGTCAAATTTCTCGGTGGTCATTAAGAGTCCCAAGTGGCATAATAAATGATAATATCATTACCGTGTCAGAACCACTAAGTGGGTAACTGTGATGTGACATGCTTTTGTTTTCTGGCACTGAGTTTTATTAAGTCACTGGAGCTCACTACCTTGCTAATCAAAAAATCTAGACCTCTTACTATTAGCGATATAGTGGGTTGCTATGAAATGAGCATATGGTGGAATGCAAGCAATGTGAAAAGATGACTAGAATTAAAATATAGTTTTTATTTGGCTAGTTGTGAAGAATTTATCACGTCATTAGTATTTTGGACCCACGCCCCATTCATAAAATGTAGGAGGGATTCTAATAGTTAGATCAAGCTAAGATCAATGATTTTTGCTATCTTTCCATAAAATAGATGTGTGTGGTTTACTCCATGCAAGATAGTGAATATGGGACCCACCTCATCTTAAGAAGTTTGTGCAGTTTCTTTACCCTTGGATTGATCTCAGATCAATGGTTGTCACTATCTTCCTATGAAGAGTTTCTCAGAGGATATGTACAATGAGATAATGAATATAGGGCCCACCACTATTCTTCTAAAGCAATGTAGGAGTGTGTCATCCACAAGATCAAGATTGAATCAACAACTATTGCTACTTTGCTATGGCAAGGTGCTCGTTCTTTATGTATAGCGAGGTAGCGACTTGTCAACATGTGTTTTCAGTTGCCAGTGGGTTGAAATGGAGATGCCATTAGGAAGGGAGCTGTATATGTGGTCAATTCTCATTGGATTGACTAACCAACTTTTCAAGTGGAATACTTGTCAATTTTTTTGCATCCCTTGATCACAGGATTTTTTAAGATCGACGACACAGTTTTAAGCACAAAAGGTGGTGCCACTCTATATATTTATTAGATATGAAAGCTTCGCATGTGTAAAAAATAGAGTATAACATAGGAGATTTTCTTAGTCCCACCTTGTGCAAATAAAAATTTCAAGCCTCTTTTGAGCAGAAGCAATTAATGAGAAGATTGTATTGATTTTGACAAGTGTGTGAAGTAGTTTGTTCATGGAGAAGTTGTAGAATTACAAAAAGGAATAAAAAAGAACTTCAAGTAAGTAACTATATTATAATTTCTATTGTGCTCTAGTCCTACAAGTATAGTCAAAGAATGCCTCCAATGGACTCATCAAATCCTAGGTTGTGGATAGCGAAGGGATTGCTTAATGAAGATAATTGGGTCTGGAATGCTAATACTTTGCGAATTGTTTTAAATTTTCTCAAAAGATGGTTTGCAGAGAGGAAGTTGTTTACTCCACATGCCAATTTATGAAATTTTGACTATGGAAGACTAGTTATCCTAGGTGTTTTTGTGGATTATGATCTCCTTGAGATTGTGGTAAAGAGCTATGATTGAGCCACTAAGGTAATGAAAAGAGCAAAGGGTGAACTTGGAAAAAGTAGAACCCTGTCAGCAATAATATCATTCTTTGAAGAATTTTTCAAGAAAATATACTTCAATACTAGGGTAGTAGAGATATATATAGTCTTGTGTAGAGTTTTTGGAGAGGGTAAAGAAGATTTTATACCCATGAGTTTCATGTGTATAATTACTCCTACATTTTGTTAATTCACGTCTTTCTTTTCAAAAGAGGGACATATTTTGGTAGAGGAATGGTTTTGAATGTAGATACGGCTGAGGAAGTAGAAAATGCCCATTTTTTAAATATTTGATAGCCACTTTGCCTCCAAGCTCGGATGCCTCCTATTAAGTGACAATCCCATAACCCTAGGATACTGATATAACTAAGGAATAGTGATAGGTAAGAGTGACTCTCACAATATAGTATAATGATGATGAAGCCCATAGGTTGAGGTTAGTTTGCAATATTTAGAATAGATTTCATCATTGGTGGGCTTAGCAGTTGCATACACAAAGGAATTAGAGCAACATCCAAATTAGAATAACGAAATGTAATAGAAAGGGACCCGCAAATGAATATTTGATCTACATGTCTTTCTATTATTTATAGTTTTATTTTTTTTGATAGATGTATTGAATCTTTTGTGTAAAGGACACCTATAAATTGCATTTTCCTTTTTCTTGTTGCAGGTCATGTCTATATAAATGAGTTTTTAGGGCACTGTGATCCTCCAAAAATCTTGTATGTTTTTAGTTTCTCAAGAAAGTACATTCAATCTAGTCATATGTAGTTTTTTTGAGTTTATTCTCAGTGATGTATTCTTTTGATAACAAATAGAAATGCATAACCAACATGACCTTTTGGGTTCTTTACCGAGTTCTTATTAGTTATTGTATTAGTCAGCAAAAGGATAATACAAAGGATACTTTCACAAAATATGTGTCACTATTTTCTATCTCCTTTTCATGAGTTTATAAGTTTTGAGATCATTTGGATAATGTTCATTTGATTGAATGCATTTTGGATTGGATGTATATTGGTTATATTATTACTTTTAATTCAAGGAATTATGTCAATGCTTCAATCGGTCAGTAGAATTCATGAGTTTATGAAGAGGATATCATGTAAGAATGGAAATAGGTGATTATAGCTCAAAGATTCAATTATAAGCTAATTGAACAAGGTCTCTAGCCAATAATCCACTCTGTTGCCCAATGGATAAGGTACCGGTGTTATAAATCAAAGATGATCAAGAATAAATTCTACCTCTACATGTTAAAACTATTATAATTTCAAAATCATTCATATATTATTTTGTTCAAGGTTGTAATGCTAGTCACCACTCATTTACATTTAGTTCTCTGAGTCATAGGTAGCTACTATTCCCAGAAACACTTGTAAATCCTAGGAGAATTAGGACCAAATTTGCTTATAGGGGATGCATACAGATTTGAAAGCATTAAATAAATTGGTAAACTATGCATGTGTATGAGGATAGAAGATGATAATTAGAATGAAACTAAGATAGTTGTAACACATCAGTTTGCATCTGAATCATCCCCAGGTATACCCACCTTGGTTTAGTAGAGCCTAAAGAGTAGGAAACCATCATTGGTTTTGTTGAAGTTGGGTCTAGATGATCTGCTTGTTTAATTTATTATAGGAATTGGCTAATCTTTTGATTATTTGAGTACTAACATTCTGGTATTAAGCATTTATGTGGCTCGGTAGTTTCAAACACCAATAGTTTTGATGATGATAGTGAAATAGTTGAGATGGTTTATGTTGTAATTAAAGAAGATTCAAATGGTGAAAGGTATGAAAGTGAAACTACCCTTATTTCACATGTTACTAAGAATGACTCATGAATTATTGATAATGGATGATCACATCATATGACTGGCGATCTAAGTAAGTTTGATAAATTTTAAGAGATTGATGATGGTGGAATAATTAAGCTAGGTAATGGTTTTCCATGTCTAATGAAAGGGAAATGATCACTAATGATGAATGATAAGATCATATGGGGTTATGCATATTGGGTTCAAGGACTTAAGTATAATCTTTTGAGTGTTGCACAGTTGAATAATTTAGATAATAAGCTAGAAGCTCATAATACAAAGGTCATGGTCTTTGATGATGAAGATAATCTAATTAGAACATGAATGCAAAAAAAATGTAACTCATTTTATCTTGATCCTACTATTAAAATTTCTTATTTGCTAAAAATGAGGATATGTGATTATGGGATAAGAGATTATGTCATGTGAACTTTGATAACATGGAGAAAGTTAGTAGAAAGAAAAGAGTAAGAGGCATACCAAATCTACAAAAAATTGTGAGTGCTATGTGTAAAGAATGTCAGCTCACTAAGATGACAAAGTCTAGTTTTTTTTGGCAAGATACAGACTTAAAATGATATCTTGGAATTGGTGCATAAATATCTATGTGATCCAATCAGTGTTGATAGTTACTATGGTGACATATATTCCATATTGTTTGTTGATGATTATTCAAGAATGATGATAGTTATATTTATGAAGGTAAAACTTAATGCATCAAGGACACCACAAAAAAATGGGATTATTGAAAGGAGAAATAGATCAATTAGTTATTTTACAAGGGCATTAATGATTTGAAAGGTTTCTCAAATATTCTAGAGAGAACCTATTAGCACTACTATTTACACTCTCAACTGAGTTCAATTGAAGAAAGGAATAAATAAAACACACAATAAACTTTGGTATGGTCACACACCGAATGTAAGTTATTTTAAAATATTTGGAAGTAGGAGCTATATTCACAAGGATTCAAGGAATGGTAAATTTGATGTTAAATGAGATGAAGGTATATTACTTTGTTGTTTATCTAAGAGAAAATCCTATAAATTTTTGAAGAAAACTACTAACAATCTATGATTGAAAGTGCGAATTTGAGGTTTGATGAGTTTGTAGAAAGGAACGATGAAGAAAGAAAGAAGGAACATGAAGATTACAACAAGTTTGTATATGTTTATGAAAAGGCCCCTAATACATTGCCCAAGTTACAATAGAGAAGTACCAAGCACTAGATAATTGCACCTGAGTTACTAAATGCTTTACTTGAGCATTAGCCAGTTCAACCTGAGTAGGAAGCTAAACCACTACCAAGTGAAGAAAATGTTTAAACTATAAGGACTTAACCTATATTGGACAAATATGTTAGTAAGAATCATTCCCCTTGTTAGTACACAAATTTTTCCTTCAAAAAGAGATAAAAATAATGACTCAAAATATCCAACATGAAGAACAAAGAATACTAATAGTTGGATAGATTATCATTTTAATGATAATCACCTTTGAAATTGTGATACATCTCCCTCTTAGAAATATTTACAATGAATTAAAATAAAAAAATATGTCTTTGAATAGAAGACAAAAAGACAATACTAAAATTCACCCATCACTATGTAATGAATGTGATTATAATATATACAAAGTGGACAAAGAGAAAGATCAATAAATAGCCACGAGACTATCTCTTTGGTCCTTCACATTACAAAGGAAATGAGAGAAACTAAACATTTTATTCTACAAGATGTTAGTATGTGAACCACACAATCATATACAATACATACTTGATAGTGATAGAAGAAGATATTCATAAACAAAAGAAAGATAACCATATAATCAATCCTAATCAAACGAAATGAATATGCAAACCATATGATTTGTGATACAAATGTATCCTTATTTTGAATATCACAAACTAACCATAAGATCATTTGTGTACAACTATTACAATAAAAAGTATAGAAAATCTAAAATAAATCCTCCCATCCCTCTATTATCATTTATATTTCCAGAAGAGTTCCCCTTTGTGTAGCCATGTGAATCTCAAAAAAAGAACCCCCCTTTTGGAAAGTTTTTTCCAATTAGTAATCTTTGCTATAAGTTTCGAGTTTTTGGTTTACAACTAATTCTTGAAAATTGAGTACTTTCTAAATTTTTTTAAAAACTTTTATAAATCCCCTTATAATATTTGGTTATAAAAACCATGTTAATCTTATATTGATTTTGACATATGAGTGACAATATACTAAAGTCATTTACTTAGTTCATGTTGAACAAGTAATGTATGCCAAGCATAAGTTGTCAGATAGTACATGTCGAGAAAGAGATATACAATATATGTCAAGTAACTAGTAAGTGCCAACTCACTCAAGTGCTGAGTAGATTGTAAGTGCCGAGTCATTTAGATGTCAAGTGATTAGTGGATGCTGATTCATTCAGTGACTGAGTTAGAACATTAAAGAGATAGTAGATGTTGAGCATCAAACATATATAGTGCCCAGTAATATAGTTTTCACATAGTTGTTTGTAATGTCACAAACTACTATGTAAACCATTTTTGAGCTGACTTGAAGATTTTTCTATGATCCTAGATGATAAGGACAAATATTTATTAAGGATCCTTATGCAATACATGCAGCTAATTAGAAAAAGGGAAGGATTAAGGGACAATATAGGTTAATCACAATCATTGATTCTTACCTAACCTTAAGTCACCTAGGTCTTCTTAAGGAGGAAAAACAATACAAATTTTATGAGTGTGGAAGGATAAAAGAGAAAATTTTTCATGTGCAAACAAATAATTCATGGTGACTAAGGTATTGTGAACTAAGATACATTATAGAATCAGTTAGAGGAGAACAAGAGGAAAGGAACTAGAGGACATAAGAGATACATCTAAGGATCAAGTACACATTAGGAAAGAGGCAATTTGTTATCTAGCAGTAGAGTGCTAACTACAAGATCACTGTTAAGACATTCTAACATGTGAATCAGTTAAATCTCTTAACAGAGTAGTCTTAACAAGTTGGTGTAAATCCTTTAACAACATGCTTACTTCACTATAAGTTAAAGCCTGTTTACTAGGAACACTTCTAATAGGGTGTTGAAATCCTTTAACAGGGTAAGATCTAACAATATTGTAAGCCTTTAATAGGGTAGACCTTTCACAAGGTAGATCATGTTTTATGATCAAGCATTGTAACCTTCATTGGATACACTTTCTTACTACAGTAGTGGAGATTTGTGGGTTTCATCCCCACCCCAGTTTTACCTTCTCATTGGAGGGTTTCTGGGTAACCAAATATCTTGTTTCATACATGTGTTTAATGTTATTTTCTCTCATACTATGGATGAATATCTTTAGCTATCTATTTTAGTTTACATGCACAATTATGAGATGGATGTGTGGTGAATGAATTTGTGGTTAAATTTTTGAAGGACTAATTCACCCCCCACCCCTCAGAGTTTACTTTCCCTATTGTATTTCCAAAAATTGGTATGATGGTTCTCTAGAAAGGAAAGATTTGCAACTTTGAGGAAAGATCTTGAAGATGAAAGTCTACAAGTTGGGAAATATTATTGATAACCAGAAGATATATAACTTGACCTACATCAGCTAAATGAAGCAAGAGATGAGTTAAAATGATCATTGAAAAGAAGGAAAGAGATAGCTATTGAAGAGAATAAAACAAAGTACCAAGAGATTGACACTACTAGATTATTTGTAGATGAAAATATAAGTGAATTTGATGTAGCAGTTATAGATCATATGCAAAATAATGGAGCCCTAACTAAAGAGGTCATAAATCTCAAAATAGAACAAGAAGTCCAATCAATATTGCTATGTGAGGTGACCAAGTAGAAAAAGAAAGTTGAAGAAGACAAAGTCATGATTGAAGATGACAAAAGGATACTAGCCAATAGACCAGAAGAGAATACATCAAAGGTGAATAGGATTGCTCTCATGCAATTGGAAACATTGAATGAAATGATGATTACAAATCATGAATTTAATGGAAAATATATTGAGATCAAAACACTAAAGTTGCATAATGAACAACTAATAAATGATCTGAAAAGAGAAAAAATAATTGTAGAAAGTTTCAACAGACCTAGTGAAGCCATCAAGTATTTTGAGGAATTGATGAGATCTCCTAGATCCAATACTGATACTAATGGATTGGGTTACACTAGTATTGAAGAAGGAGAATAATCTAAAAATGGTGAACAAAGGAATGTCAATGGTAAGAACTCCAAACCTACTTGTCATAATTGGGGAAAATTAGGACATAATGCTAATGTTTGTAGAAGCAAGACTAGAAATCATAATCCTAAATAGAAGTTTGTGGGTCATTGCCATAAGTGCAATAAGAAAGGACATCAGGCACATGAATGTAAAACCAAGATGATAAGCACACAAAAATTTGAAGGATACTACTATAATCGTCAGAAGTATGGGCATAGAGCATATGAGTGCAGATCCAAGCCCAAGTGGTAATCAAATAAGAAGACAAAGGTAATGCACAATGATAACTCTTATAATTGGGATTATAATACAAGGTATGGTTGTCACTATTGTCAAGAGTATGGACATGTTGCTGAAAATTGCATTAGAACACATTTCAGAGGTGACTACAAAAGATGGTTGAGTCAACCTACATGTTTAGCTACTTGAAGATTGGTCACATAAGCAAAAATTGTCCACCAAGGTCAAAAGAACCTAACAACAAGTTTAATAAAGGTAAAGGAAAGGTTGGTGTTAAATAATTCAAAGTATAGATGAACAAGACATGGAAGAAGAAAGAAGATTGTAGCACATCAAGTTCAGAGGGGATCACTTCATCCAATGGATTAGGTGATCACACCATCCCCAACTAGGAAATTAAGAGGTATGTATGGAACTGATATTTAAAAGTTCAATTATACATCAGTTCCAAGGATTGAGTTATGAAAAGACCATATATGCATGAAGTAAGATGAAAAGTATTGGTTAGAACTTAGAAGAAATCTATAAGTTTTCATGTTGTTGTCGAGCATGAAAAGTTTCACTATGGTTGTTGAGTGAAAGTTAGTTGATGTCGAGCTATTGAAGGTGATAGTATTGGTCTAGCTCATAATGGTTACTAAGCATGAAGGAAATTACACAAAAGCTGAGTGAGTCAAAATTTCTATTGGAGTCGAGCTTATAGTAGTGTAAGCACTGAGCATTTATTCTAAATTTTTAAGGGCTATACAATAAATTTTTGACTCATTTGCAATCATTCAAAATTGGAGAGAGCATGAAGAGTTTAAGGGAAATTGGAAAGAAGGATTCAAGTGTTTGCAAACTAAATTCAATTTCTACTCGACACTAGCCATTAGATTTTTAAGGTATTTATCATGTGTTGAGCTATGTTGTTTGAATTTTAGCAAACCCTACTTAGTTGTTATGGTGTCTAGCTCTTTTTATATTGTGGTTAAGGAAGGAAAGGAAGTTTTGAATGTTTAATTGATAAGTAATGAGATCAAAGAAACACATTTTCAAGCAATTCCTGACATTACATATAAAGGAAACCCATCTGGTGTGTTATCGATAATATCACCACAAGTTTTGATGATACAAGATGTAAGGTGTTACTACACTTGTAAGGTTGGAAGAATTAGAGACATGGATAAAAGAGATTTATATGAAAAATTGTGTGAGAATGAAGTATTAGAAGGAGAATTCAAGGTTGTAGAGAGCAAAGGGTTAACCCATGCCCTAGATTTTTCAAATGTGTTCAAAATAGAAAGGATTAATATTTATCTTTGTAGAATTCATGATATGGTTGGAGGATGGCCCTATAAAAATAAAAAAGAGGATAATTCATAGAGTGATAGGGTATCCAACCCTAGATAGACCTAAGGAAATGAGGACTGATGCAAAAGAGACAATTGAAAATAATACAGGTGCACTATGGAACAAGAGACGATTGACCATAGACACAATTACTGATCCCCTAATTACTTTTGTAGTAAGAGCTATTGCACATAATTTCTTTCAATATAGTAGGTTAAACAATGTACCATGTATAGCTATGGATTTGGATTAGAAGATAGTGAAGAAAGACCACTCTTATGACCTTGCCGAGTTACAACTTGAGTAGTTATCTAAGAACTTGGGAGTCATAAGGAAAAAAAAAAGTGCACAATGAAAATTTGGTTCAATAGCTATTTGTATATTTTTCTATGTGTAGAACACTTTTCCCACATTTAGGAAAGTAGCTTGGAAGACTAGTAGATTAGTTGCAGTGCAGATTGGTGAATTTATAGAGCAACTTGGAGATAATTTTGAGAGTGTGATGACTAGCTATTTTGAAGATTTTAAGAAGTCAATAAAACAAAGATAGAGGATTCCAATATCTCTAGTAGAAAAGCATTTCAATGATGTTTTTTTTCTATTTGATGTTGATTTCAAATATGTTCATGTTGTTGATCCAAGGGTGATATGGCTTAAACCACTGCCTTGTGAGATTAATGTTGATGTAGTATCTATAGCCATCACTGCTTTACTAGAAAAAGAAGTAGATAAGGATGCTACTACTTTTGGAAACTATGATGTAGAATACTCAAAGATCACAATGGATCTAAAGAAAACTTCTATGATGAGGAAAAATAATAAGCTTGTGAAGAAACTCAAAGAATAATTTGGTGAAGGGGAAAAAGGAGATGAAGATGAAGAAGATGATGAAGATGATGAAGATACACTTGCCTAAGCACCACTTGCTATCACACAGGGTCAAGGTGAGGACCAAGGATAAGAAGAAGCAAAAATTGATGAAGGTGTCAAGGGAGAAGAAGCTAATGAAGTACCTATTGCCACAGAAGAAAAGAAGAGGAAAGAAAGGAAGCCAATAGAAAGAAAACCTTAAAAGGTTGTGAAATCTTCATAATGAAAGCCTACATTTCATGTTACTAGGGCTAGCACTGGAGCTACTTCCAAGAAGCCTCAAGAGGTTCAGAAGCCTAAAGGAAAGAGAGATAGTATAGCTACAAAAGGAGATGAACTTGAGTAGAAGCAATCAAAGAAGTATATTTTCCCAATTGAATTAGATGAGGAGAGGACAGAGTTAGATGATAACAACCAATTCAAAGTGGTAAGTCATAGTTTGTTTTCTAATTTGGACAACTTGTGTGAGAATATTAAGAATAATGTTGATTTAACTGGATTCACATGTGTTGAGTTTGATAAAATTGTGAAGTTAAATATAGATAAAGTAGAGGAGTCTATATATTCCATAATGGAAACTTTTAAGATGACTCCAATTGAGATTTTCAACTCTCTACCAAAGAGCCTATATGATAGAGTTGAGCAAAGGTGGAAATATAGTCTCACAATAGAGAGAAATATTAGAGAGACTACACTTACAAGAGTGATGCCATATTTGGACAAATATAAGATGATAAATGCTATTGATAAGTACAAGGGAAGATTTTCTCCAAAGTACTAAGATTTTAACATTTTACAAAACAAGATTGAAGCTGTTGTCCAACAAAGCACACAAATAGGAAAGGTAATTTATGGGCTGACAACACAAAAGGCTATTGAGAAAGCACCTCAAGAAGTAGGTGAAGAAAAAAATAGAGGAAGGGGTAGTTGAATCAAAAAATGATGAATCTATGATAAAAATACATGGGAAAGGTACTATAGAGGCAATAGTTGAAGAAGAGCAACAACCATACTAGAATGTACCAATAGTACAAATGTTGAGTATCAATCCTCATGTAGATATAGTAAAGAATAAGGATGTGTTTGAAACCACCATTCAAAACATTAACCCCTAACAGAAGAGGATATGTAGAAGATACTAACTGATTCCACCAACAAGGTACAACTATATAGTCATCCTTTATTGGTGAGTATGGATGAGATTAAGAAGGCAAAATTGGCATCTGCAGGGGAGAAAACTCAAGCATTATCAAGTGTCCCCTCTCAATCTACAAAGATGAAACTTTCCATGCATATGGTAGTATACCATAGGAAGGACATCATGCCTTCACATATTAGCACCAAGTTACCTGCAATTACAATAAATGAAAAAGAAAGGACACTAGTTCAAACAAGTCAGTAAGCCAGTCCTGCACCTATACCACAAGCACAAGGTGGAGAAGACATCAAAGAGAAGGAGAAGGATAGGATTAAATATTCATCCTTGACTATGAAGCTAGAGGAAGTAATAGAAATATAGACATTGGTTACCTTACTAGACATAGCTACTCCTACTCCTAGTTAAGCACTTCACAGGTTGAGTACTGAAGCTAAACCTTTGCAAGCCTCAAGGCCAATCCTAGAAAATCTAAGGTTGGTGAGGTTACATCCTATGGAAACATCAACTCAAATGAGGTGATCGAGTTACCAAATTATAATCTTACTAAAATCACAATAGAGTAGATGAGCATATTGTATTATGCTCTAGCAAGGAAGAAACACCAAGAACTACTCAGAAGGAAGCACATGTAGAAACGAGCACTTCATGACATCAAGGACATATTTCTTGATGCATTCAGCCTCTTTGCACCTAATGAATCCAAGCCATCATTTAACAGTTGGAAAATATTATAGAGAAAATCAACGATGAAGACCTAGATACCAATGTCAAATTATTGGAATGGTCTAAGAAGACATTTTAAACCAAGGTGGATAAATAAATATCTAGTGCCATTGCACTACACTAGGTTGAGTTAGCAACCAATATTGAGGGTGTGAATAAAGTATTAGAGAATATTTTCTCTCTTTACACCAAGTTGTGTGATACAACTCTATTAACACAAGAAGTACAATGACATATTGTCACTCTGCAAGGAGATATGAAGCTAGTAGGTACTACTCTACTCAATTCTCTAGCATAGAGTCAAAAGCACTTTAGGACTTTGATAAACACCAAAGGTTAGTTTGCATCCCTATATGCTCAAGATGCAAACATTCAGGCTACACTGATTAGTATTTGATCCATGTTTACCCCACACATGGAGATACTACACCAGGAACTAGCCTTTGCAGAAACATTGATGAAGAAAGATCCTCATCTTTCTACACATGAAGGATTAGTTCACCTTGCTATTGAGTTATCTATCCAAATCAAATTATTAGAAGTAGTATGTGATAATTGGGATGCAACTCTAAAGATAATACTTGAGGTCCATAAAACTTTTTTGGACAAACACACAATTCATGTACAACCCATGGAATAAGTGTCAAAATGGGGAGAATAAATGAAGGGAGAAAATGAAGAAATGAGGAGAATGCATGAAAGGAGAGATAAGTTTTGGGGGAGACTAAACAGAGATAGAGTTAGCATAGCAGATCTACTCAATAGGAGTATTCAGTTTTAGTTCAAAATAGAATAATCAACTCAGGGGGAGTTATTTAATTTTGAGGTATGACTGATGAGTCATAAGCTTTGCAAAATTTTAAACTTTTGAAATTTTATATGTAAGACAAATACTAAATGGATATTATCTGAGTTATGCTTGAAAGGCTAAGGTTATTTATGCATGACCAAGTATTTTTTCTCTCATGTCAAAGGGAGAGATTGTTAATCTCAAATTATTTTTGACATATGAGTGACACTATACTTAAGTCATTTACTTAGTTCATACCGAACAAGTAATATATGTTGAGCATAAGTTGTCCGATATTATATGCCAAGCAAGAGATATACAATATATGTCAAGTAACTAGTAAGTGCCAAGTCACTCAAGTGTTGAGTAGATGGTAAGTGTTGAGTCATTTAGATGTTGAGTGATCAGTGGATGTTGAGTCATTTAGAGGTCAAGTTATAGCATTGAAGAGATAGTGGATGTCAAGCATCAAACACTTCAAGTATCAAGTAATACAATTTTGACATAGTTGTTTTTAGAGGCACAAACTACTATATAAACCATTTTGGAGCCAACTTGAGGATTATTTTGTGATCCTAGATGATAAGGAAAAATCTTTATTGAGGATCTTTATGAAATACATGCATCTAATCAGAAAAAGGGAAGGATTAAGTGGCAATATGGGTGAATCAAAATCATTGATTTATACCTAACCTTAAGTTAGATAGATCTTCTTTAAGGAGGAAAAACCCTAAACCTTTTATGAGTGTAGAAGGAGAAAAAAGCATAGTTTGCATGCACAAACAGAGCATTCATGGTGACTAAGGTATTAGAGAACATAAGAGATAATTCTAAACTGTTGGATCAACTAATTGTTTTTAATCTATAAATTCGTGAACCTTGAACCTTTTGCAATTAAAATTGAACCTAACCATGTACTGTTGAAGTTGGGATCTCAAACCATGAGTATTCAAACTTTAAAATTTAAACCTGAATTGTGGGCACTTTGAAATTTGAACTTTGAATCAAGATCTACACTTTTGAACTAGTGAACTTGAACTATGGGGATCAAGGTTCAAGTTTAATATGATAAATTGCCAAATTTGAAGTTTGAAGAAATTTTTTGAATTGTCAGACTAGTTGAGTTTTTGAATTGCTAAACTCTTTAACCTCAAATTTGAGTTTGGATCTGTACCTCTAGACCTTTGCACTTTGAACCTTGAACCTTTAAATTCATAGTTTGAGGTTCAAGTTCAATGACTCCCACCAAAATTTCAATTTATAAATCATAACTCCATAAAAACATTATTAGCAAAAATAGGAAAATTTGGGGGAATTTATCTATGGGGTGTAACTTTTAAAAGTTTGAATTTTGGGTGCCAAAGGAAAGTCAATAGATGGATCTAACTAGGGATATGGACTATCAAGAACATAAAGAATTCAACATATCTCTAGTTGAGACTAGTGTCTATCCATTGGGGTATAGGTTCAAGACCATATAGGACATTGGGAGCTTCTTATAGAAAGAGTGGAGGAGAGCTGGACAACACAAAACACCTACACAAAAAGAAAAACCAAAAAAAACATCCAAAGATGCAACCAAGAAGACTAACATACCCACAAAAAAACTTACAAAGCTAAAAACTATTTACAAATATCTAAATGCGAGAAGATCTCACCATAAGAAATCGATTTAGGAAAGACTTGCAAAAACTCATTTACTGGCCATGAGAAGAATGGGCCTTTCTGGAATAATGGGCTACATACAAATGACATAACCTAATACAACTTCCATTCAATAAACTCTTTACTACTACAAATCAATTTGACTATGTGCAAGAATTTTCTGAACCCAACATCATGCCCAAAGATTGACATGTCATTAAAGATTTCAAATTTTTCTCAAGCTCTTTCTATAAATAATTGAACAAATTACAATCCCTAGTTGAAAAAAATGATTCCTCAACCTATCCTAGGATAACACTATATAATTCTTAGAATACTTTCTAGCACATGAATTAATCACAACATATGATAATAATTCAACATTTATGTTAAAAGCTACTTCCAATCCATCTTCAATTTTTGCAAATTGGACTGAACTACAACCAATTTGATCATCTCCAAATTGTTTATTTAAATCATCCATCTCATAAAAGTAAAAGTGAACAACATAAATTTTCTTCTTAAATAAAAAAGTATGGATCATAAATATCACCTTCTTGGACCTAGGATGTACATCGAAAATTGCTTGGTTTAATGACTAATAAGTTGGATGTATCTTTACTTGACCAACATCTAATTGGATACCTTATTCTATCATGAGATGTACAAAAGTAACAACATTCAATTAGTTGTAAGTGCTATCCAACTTCTAAGTTTAAGGCAGCCCTACAAGTTGAATCATTGCATACCACATTATTGTAAAGATTTATGCATCAACATTACCATGCAAGGTTCTAGTTGTTGTGAGTTGTAGAGAATACTCTATCTTTTCCTTCATTTTGGTATATATTAGGTATGACATATCCTCATGATATTGAGATAGAAACTTTTTAGAGCCATGCTTTAAATTTTCAACAACATCAGGTGATTATCCATATTTGTGTAACTAAAACTTATTTGTTGGAATAATTTTTTATCAGATGACATACTTTAGATTGGCCTTTTCTTCATTAAACTAACAAATATTACCATCTCCAATAAATATTATCAATTATAAAACCATCATCCATAACATCAGGGAACTCATTTTCTTCAAATGTTGAATCTAGAAGAGTTTTATTTTTAAATAAAGAGTCACAACTAGCAACATCTTTACCTTCTTTATTTTGTTCATGTTTGATCATGTTTCCATCACCTTCAAGAGTACATGATTCCATCTCCTCTCCATCATGTAGAAGAGGCAAATATTCATTATCTAACTTGGGATTATAAAACTCAAAAAGAGAAATATCCTTGATCTTAAAGTTGTGATTTAATTCTGCAAGTAAATACAATACATTTATATTACTCTAATTAATTTTACTTTTAGCCTTTTCCAATTTCTTCCCAACTATTATAACATCAATCATGATTTCATCTTGACACACACAAGGAATATCAAAATTCCCAAATAATTTTTACATTGCCCATTATGGATTGTTCTCATGGTATATGGTTGAATTTAGTATTTCTTGAATCTTACTTTCCACTATTATAGGATCAAAATAGATAGAAAATGCCTTTTCTTTTGGTATAGCTAAAATATTCATACAATGAATATTAAGCCTAACAAATTTGAATTACTTGCACATTTAACATCACTTACCAAAAGGTCTTTATGTGCATGCATATATCTTCTTTATGTATTCATCCCACATGATGAAGATGTGGATTGTTCACTTTTAGCTTGGTGCACCGTTTCCTTTAGTTTTTGGTTGTGATCTTGAGGTTCTAATGATTTTCCATTGTTGGTGTAATATCTTATTTCCCAGGACCCAAGAAAATGAGAGAAACCATTTCTTTATTTTCTAACTTTTCTTTGGTGTCTTTTCTAAAACAAACAACTCTTTTTTAAGGCCCTTGAGATGATAATACCTTTCATACACACATTTTAGTAGTAGGAAGATCTATGATCTTTAGAGGGATTTAATCTATTCTTTTTAGCTTCACAAATACTTCCTTTAAATGTATTTCAAAGGTATTTCAAGGTTTGATCATTTTCAACATTTAATTCTTCTGTTGTAGGTTTCTTTCTAATTTAAGTTCTTGGTTGGACTTCTTTCTTGTTCATAATGAGGTAATTATGTGAGAGATAAAATTGGAATGTTGGAGCTTCTTCATCATCAACCTTCAGTTCTTCTTCTAGCTATTGCACATTTCTTTTGTATTCTTCTAGATCTTTCAACTTGTTGAATCTATGACACAAACATCTCCATAGCAAGGTAGTTACATGATCTTCTTTGATGCTCAGGTTTGTTCTCACAACATGAGGGATACTTTCTTTGTAATGCTCATAAAATCCATGAAAAACTTTGTCTCACATCTATAGGGTTTGAGGATGATAGGATTCAGTCTCATCCTCTTAGCTATCTTTTTATCTAGTAGGGTCATTTCACATAGTCGCCAATCTCCCACACATAGAGATAATGTAAAAACTAAGGAACCAAATGTTAGGCACCTATTTTTGTTTATGATTCCCTGACAAAATTACCAAAAATATGTTAGTACATAGATTTATCCTTTGAAAAAAGATAAAAATAATGAATCAAGATTCCCAACACAACGAAAAAAGAATACTAACATTTGGATAGATTATCATTGTATTGATAATTGCTATTTGAATTGTGAGGTACAACTCCCTCTTAGAAATATTTATAACAAATTAAAATAAAAAAATACATCTTTGACTAGAAGACATGAAGGAAGTGTTGGAAATATAAGAGGAGTAACTAAGAGGGGAGGGGTGAATCAGTTACCACTAAAAAAATTTCAAATCCCTTATATGTCAATACAAACTTCCTTTTAACTCACAACTTGGTTAGAACTAGATATTCACTATAACTTGGTTAACAAAGTAATTGTAAGGACCCTCCTCATATGTAATTATAAATATGAATTCTTTGTTAAAACCATCATAGAAGATTTAATTGGATATGAAGTAATGTGTATGTTGTGAATGTCCTAATGAAATTTAGAGTAGTTGATATAGCCATATTTTAATACTTGGTGATTCAAGAGCTACTACATTATCTTGACTATTAAAAAATTAAAATTTTACTAACAATGATACAAAACATTTTCACATGATGATAAGGATGTTGATTTGATACCCCGATGAGTAAGTTTTATGCTTCAGATAGTTTAGTATTCTTTAATTGGTGTTGTTATGATGATTAGGTGTATGCATACCTAATGATGATTATTCTAGTACTTTAATCTAAATTAATGAATAAGTATATTTTATTGATTCTATGATTCAGGATGATTAAAGGTGTGTAGAAATAAGAAATGATTGCTTAAATGAAGATTCATGTTTTTATTTGTGAGGCCTCGCCTTGACCCAGCATAGCATAGGTGATACATTATTATTTTGATACTCATGACTCGATATGTCGCGACACTATTTGATGCATTGAATATTATTATGCTATTTTAAGATGTGTGATGCTTTACTTTTAGATATTTGATTTCATCATTTAATGCTTTATAAAAATTTATGATGATGAAGAAAATGAATGTAGAACTAACACTTTGACTATGCTACTTTAATGGTCAAAAATATGAGTAGAATGAGATAAACAATTGATTATTAGAAAAATGGATGTTTTTAATTTACATAATTTTTTTGATGCATAATTTACATATATGCATGTGATTTCTTGAACTACTAATGTGTGCAATGAGTGTATAGGATAGTTAGTTAGGAAACCTAATGGAAAGACGAAGCTGTACCCCTTGCTAATTTACTTTGCATTGTCTTTCTTTGAAGGTTTTTATTTGGTCTTACTTTTCTCCTAGCTTTTGTTTGGCTCCTATTAAGTCTTTAAGGCTTAAAAACATTAAATTTAAGTAACCTAGGGGTAAGGGTATGGGTTGGGAGTACTTTCCACCCCCTTAGCCTCCTTGGTTGACTTTTAGGGTCACTCAAAAACCCTACTTTTGGTTGATTGCGAAATTGATGGTCTCCTTAATGAGTTGGTGAGTCAAACTCCACCTTGGAGTTTACCTATAGTCTAGTTGAGTTAGGATCATATTTAGATGCATTTTGGAGAAGTTTTGGGGGGTTAGCCAATCTCTAGTTTTGGAGAAAGTTTGAAGATGGAAAGAAGAAAAGGAAAAGCTTTTCTCGACCTACCATTTTTTCATAACTTTTTGTGAAGGTAGGAGTTCTTCACTCTTTGAATTGTTTCATCATGTTGTTCATGCTTGAATCATGCATAAGGCATTGTGTTATTCTTTGTATTGCTTGCTTGTGTGTTGCGGTTTATTTGGAGGGATCTTGACTTGTTTCTTGATGTTATTCTTATGCTTGCCTTGATGTTTTGTTTTTTTGAGGGGATTTCATGGGGATTGTTTTGGCATCACTCACCCTTGGATAGGGAAGAAGTGGCCATGTATGGGGGAAGGGCCTTAGTTGGACCTCAATAGTGTAAAGTTTTCTCTCATGGTGAGAGGAGGGAAAGAGGGTAGGGTGTATGGGCCCCTACTTGTCATCCCATACCTTGTATAAAAATTTTGAATTCTTGAAGAAGGGAAGGAATGAATACCCTTGTTATATTGGCCCCAAAAGGGCATTTGTAGAAGAATGGAAGTTCTTGAATTTTAGCCCTGAAAGGGCTATGTTATGGTATGGTGATTGACATCTCCCATTGAGAAAATCCACCTCCCCCCTATTTTGGTTCAATGTTGAACCTATTGTGAAAAATCGGGTTGGGAATGCATGCTTGAACTGTTCATCATATTATGTTGTTTTACCTCCATGTTGGTTCTTGTCTCTCCATGGTTTGCTTGGTGCATTGAAGATATTATAAAAGACCACTTGTGAAGGACCTAGAAGAGATATCATTTGAGTTGTAACATTATGTAAAAATGTATTTGAATTTTGATGTATTGGCAAGGATGTCAGGTTTTCTTACCGGTTCTTTCCTGATGGAGCCTTGAACTAGGTTGTTTAATAGAAGAGAAAATATTGAGTAATGTTCCTTGCATAAGAGAAGTTCCATTGTATCATTAAAATGTGGTTTTCAATAAGCTCTTTCATTGTAGTTTTGATCTCTAGTGGAAATGAATCGCAAGGTTGTCTAGAATGCTACCTTATATTTTAATGAAAATTTTATTCCCTTGGATAGATGATGGAAAGATATTACTCTAAATATGATTTGTGAATTCTTTTACGAGGTCAAGTGTTAAATGAATGGTGAACATAATCCTTCAATTAATCTACTTTAGATATGATAAATTGAATAGAATTCCTACCCTAATTATCAAATAGATTTAAGGGATGCACTAGTAGTTTTGTAAGCTATATGAAATATTAGGAATTATAACTCCTAGATTATATTATCAACACGTTAGCCTTCAAAATATGATCCAAATTAGAGGAAATTAATCCACCTTTACATATCATTTCAAAGAGAGGATTCATATACTTAAAAAAAAAAGGGGGGGAAGCAAGAAATTTCTCGGAACACCCACCTGTAGGATGCTAGAAATTGTATGGGTGAAATAAATCATTCCCTTGCTAAGACAAAGAATATTCCTTATTGATTTCCTTGGAAAATTTAATTTCCTAAATTTTTATAATATCAAAATGATTTATAAGCAATTAAATAATTATCCTAAAAGATGATCAACATCACCTTAAAACATAACTCTTGTTCTTACCTAGAAAAAGTTTTGCATTTAACTCATATCTTACCTTTTTCCCCCTAGGTGATTTGACATGCTTTCATGAGATTGCTTAAAGTGCATCATGTATCTATGAAGCCTGTCATGGCAGGTAAGGTTGGAAAATGTATTTAGGAGTAGATTTTGGGTGGGAAGGGTTGCATTAAAGTCCCCATCTCTCCATACTTCTTTTACCTCCTAGTTCCTTGTTTCTTTTTGTTCTAACTTGGCTTGCTAGGGGTACATCTACTTGTAGAGGAAGATGAGACACTTTTTGCAGGTCTTGGACCATGTGAGGAGCCTTTTTGGGGCACGTAGATCCTTGGGAAATTATTGATTTAGCTTGATTTGAAAGGTGGATAAAATATCCACATCATATACTTCAAGACTTAAACCCCGCTTTTTGCCATGAGTTTGACCAGCATACCTTGCAAGGTAAAGGTTGTCTTGGGCAACACACATCTGCCTTGGGATAGTGTGCAACATTGGGAGGCTACCCAGGAAGTGGTTGGGAAGTGGGGTGTGAAGTTAGGTAGTGGGGTTAATGAAGTCAGTTAGGATGTGAGTGGCTAGGGCTAGGTTGTAAAGGATTATGTTAGGATTAGTAAGTAATTGTAGCATTTGGATTATTTAGGATTAATTCTAGTGAAGTTAGAAATAGAACTATGTAATTTGTTTGTTTTTTTTAAAAATGTGTTAGTATTGTTAAGTAAATCTAGGATTTGATTAATTAATGTTTAGTACAGAAAAATGTTGATATAAGGTTGTTATTATGTTAAGTTAATATTAGATAGTGTTAGTTGTAGTTTAATAAGTTTTTTATTATTATCTGAGTTAGTTTTATATTTCAGTAATTTAATTCAGATGTTGTTTTAAAATATTAATTAATAGTATCTTTTAAATTTAGAATTTAGTATATTAAAGTATAGTTAGTGTTATATTATATTATTATTATTTTTATTATTAGGAATGTTATTTAGAATAAATTGTACATGTAAATAAAATTGTTATAAGAATAAAATTAAAATATAAATAATTATGGTTAAATGTGTTGTTAGAGAGCTCGTCATTTTCTATGGTTCGAATAGTTAGAGTTCTAAACATTTATATTATTATAAGAACAATTGAGTTATATTGTTGTTAATACTTTGATTAAAATAATTTCATAACATAAATATTTATACTACTTTAAGGGTAGTCGTAAATTATGTTTGATAGTGGGTCTAGTATACTTTCATGTTGTGAGTATAATATTATAAAGGTAAATAAAAGTAATAAGGTGCTAGAGTTTCACCGAATTTTAGATGAGTAAGCTTGTTAAAGTTCTTTGTTGTTAGTATTATTTCAAAGTAAATTTAATTATTATGTTTTATTTTTAAATAATTGTTATGTAGTACTTTTAGTTAGTATGTTTGTAGGTTAGATTATATATTTTTTTGATAAGTTAGTTTGTCATTTGTTAATGTTTGACTATTTGAATGTTAATGATCGTATTGTTCTAATTTGTAAGTTAGTGTTATCTTATTTCTTTAAAAACATGTAAGTCTAGTAGCAGTTATAAAGCTAAGATGGAATTATGACATGTTTTCATATGAAGGTTACGCTAAAGTTAGTTGATTTATTTAACTCGTTTAAAGAAATGGTTGAGAATCATTAAGTTGTGATTTGTATTTGTTATTTTGAATTTTAGTATTAATTAAAGTTAATAGTAGAAATCAACAAATTAGTTTGTTTTAATGATTAGTAGTTATATCGTGCTTAAATTGAGAGTTAGTGCTATGATTGTAATCCTTTGAAATAATTAGATCCATTTGTTTATTATTTAATTGAGTTCCATATAATTTAAATGTATTGTTCATTCATACTTTGAGGAGAATAAATGTGATAATGTGATAAACCTTTTGATTAATTGAAATTGGAATATTTTATTTAATCGACCAATTTAATAACAAAAGTTTAAATTTAACGATCTATTCCTACTCATGATTAGTAACTTAATTAGGATGTCAAGACATTATGAGGAGATCCTGTATTTGTTCCTCATTAAACCTATACTTTAACATGTGTAGTTAACACATCAAACTTGTGATGTTATTAACCTTTAAAAATAAAAAAATAAAAAAAATTGGTGTGTTTTTGCCCCAATATTTTGGGTACAACAGTAATCTTAAGGTAATGATTTGTAATAACCTTTAGTAACTTAGTTATAGAAAGATAAAGCAATAAGAAAATAACATAAACACATGAGACACCAAGATTTAACATGGAAACCCAATTTGTGAAAACCACTAATGCAACTAGTTACAAATTTTCACTCTTTTGAAGTGAGCCCTATTAGGAGCTAACCTTGTTAAAGGTTACAAAACACACTATTAGGTGTGACCTTGTTAAAGGATTTGAATCACCCTATTAAGAGTGGCCTTGTTAGAGGTCTTAGGAAACTTCAATCTAGAAATACCACCCGATTGTTAAGTCAATTCTATTAAGAGATTTCTTCACTACTACAATTGTTAGAGAGTAGAAATGATTGAACTAATTGACAAAGCAACTAAAGTGCAAATTCAAATAATTTTCCTATTGGTAAACAGATTTTTTCTTTTTATCTTTCATGAAATTATGACTCTTAATGCCCAGATCATGAATAATAGCTATTTACAACAGTTGAAAAGCCATTTTATGGTTATCGACTTTTCTCTAAATTGGTAGGTACAACTCCCTAGATGAATGATATTTAAAGAATTCTATTTGTTCCTCCTATCTAATTTGGGGTATGTTCTTGACCTGAGAACAGCAGAGGTATAACCAAGTTAGACTTAGACAAGACCTAACTCAGGCGAGTTTGAGTTCTAAGCATCTAATTATTTTTGTGTATTCACAAAACCTTTAGATATCTAACTACGAAAACTTAAAGCTAAACTATTGCTATTAATTAATTATACTAAAGTTTCCTCTTTGAATGAACAATAACAATGCTTATTACATTCACTCACTGTATTATGAACAAGAGAAGTAAAACTCTATTTATTCCTCATTCCAATTCCAAACATCTGAGGAAAACACTAATTTCAACAATTCTACAAAACAAAAAAAATTGATATTGAGTACTCCCAATTGTCTCTGCAACAAAAAGCATCTCACACCAAAAATTTGCCGACCCTTTTGTTAGATTGTGGTGACTGATCAGGAAAGTACTGTACATACTTCATAAATAGTTTTTTTTTGGAAGTAGCCGACATCGACATAGTAGCCGACATATTATGGCCGACATATGGCCGACATGTTATAACCCTAAAGCGGTTTAATACTTGTATAAAAAGGGCTTAGGGTTGGGTATTTTTTGATATGTGGTGATACGAAATTGGTTCTTGCGGCGGTATTGAGCTGTAAGGGATTACGGATTGTAATCAGGTTGTAATCACTGGATTGTAATAAGATCGAACTTGCTGTTTGGTGGACGTAGCCTAGGGATTGGGTGAACCACGTTAAATCTTGGTGCCTTGTGTTCATTTCTGTGTGTTTTATTATTTTCTATTATTGGTTATATTTGCATGTAGTTTTTATTTCTGTCCGTGGTTTATCCTAACAAGTGGTATCAGAGCCTAGTTGTTTCTCAGTTATCCTCTGTAGGAAAGTCTCACGGTTAAGTGGGAGTCTCACGGTTGAGTGGGAGCAATGGTAGATGATGGTAAGCTGAGGGTTGATAGGTTTAATGGGCAGAACTTCCAGTTATGGAAGATGCAAATGGAAGACTATTTATATCAGAAGGATTTGTGGAAGCCGTTGGAAGGAAAAGCCAAGAATCAGGGAACTATGTCAGAGGCTGAATGGGATCTTTTGGACAGAAAGGCACTTGGAAGCATTCGGTTATGCTTGGCACCATCGGTGGCATTTAATATTACAAAAGAAAAGACGACAGAAGATTTGATGAAAACCCTAGCGACACTGTATGAAAAGCCCTCCGCTTCAAATAAGGTATTTCTCATGAAGCGTTTATTTAATATGAAAATGGCAGAAGGTGGATCTGTTACAGATCATTTAAATGAGTTTAATACTATTACTAGTCAATTATCTTCTGTGGGTATCAATTTTGATGAAGAAATTATGGCTCTCTTGATTTTTTGTTCTTTGCCTGAAAGCTGGAATGGCTTGGTAATGGCGGTGAGTAATTCTGTTCCTGGATCTAATACCGTAAAATATGATGATGTGATCGGTGTTATTTTAAGTGAGGAAACTCGTAGAAAATTCTCAGGTGGATCTACATCAGGAAGTGCTTTAAATGCACAAAGCAGGGGCAGAACGACTGAAAGAGGAAGTAACTCTGGAAATCGTGGGAAATCAAGAGGAAAGTCAAAGGGGAGGAGGTCTCAATCGAGAGGACCAAATGATTGCTGGTACTGTGGGAAACCAGGGCACAAAAAGAAAGATTGCTAGACTCGAAAGAAAAATGAAGGAGATAAATCAGATGGAGACAAAGAGGCAAATGTGGTAAGTAACAAATTCGAAGAGGATGCTTTGCTTCTGTCTTTAGAGAGTGTTGATGATTCATGGGTTTTAGATTCTGGTGCTTCTTTTCATGCTACACCTCATAGAGGTTATTTCATTGATTATGTCCAAGGGGATTTTGGGCTTGTTTATTTGGGGGATAATGAACCCTGTCAGATTGTTGGAAAGGGAAAAATTAAGATTAAGTTGCAGAATGGGAATCATTGGCTACTACATGAGGTAAGACATGTTCCAAAACTAAGTAGAAATTTAATTTCAGTAGGGCAACTCGGTGATGAGGGTTGTGTAGTTACTTTTAATGATAAAAATTGGAAGGTTTCAAAAGGTTCCCTTGTAGTAGCAAAAGGTGTGAAAGTAGGCACCTTATATCTTTGTACAGGTCATATTGTTCCTTCTACTTTGATTGTTTTAGAGAAAAATGAATATTCAGGAACAATTACTGCAGATGAGCAGGGAGAACAAATAGCTGCTGTGGATTCTGATACAGCGCTGTGGCACAATAGACTTGGGCACATAAGTGAGAAAGGTATGAAAGTACTTCATTCAAGGAAAGTTTTACCAGGTCTAAAATGTGTGAATATGGATTTCTGTGAAAGTTGTGTGTATGGAAAACAAAAGAGAGTGAGTTTTGTAAAGACAGGGAAGGAAAACAAAAAGGAGAAATTAGAACTTGTGCATACAGATGTATGGGGACCGGCTCAGGTATCTTCCCTTGGTGGCTCTCATTATTATGTTACATTTATTGATGACGCAACTAGAAAAGTATGGGTTTATTTCCTTAAACAGAAATCTGATGTATTTCAAACTTTTAAGAAATGGAAATGCTTGGTTGAAAATGAGACTGGTAAGAAATTAAAATGTCTCAGATCTGATAATGGTGGTGAGTATTGTAGTCATGAATTTGAAGATTATTGCTCCACTAATGGTATTCGTAGACAAAAAACTGTTCCAAGGACTCCACAGGAAAATGGAGTGGCTGAATGCATGAACAGGACTATAATGGAGCGCGCAAGGAGCATGAGGTTGCATGCTGGGTTGCCCTTACACATGTGGGCGGAGGCTGTCAATATTGTAGTATATTTGATTAATAGAGGCCCCTCTACTCCTTTGGGCTGTGGTATTCCAGAGGAAGCATGGACTGGCAAGAAGGTGAGTTATTCTTTTCTCAAGACCTTCGGTTGTGAAGCTTTTGCTCATATAGACTCTGAAAATAGAACCAAGCTAGAAGCTAAATCAAAGAAATGTGTCTTTGTTGGATATGGCATTAATGAATTTGGTTATAGGCTTTGGGATTTTGAAAATCATAAAATTATAAGAAGCTGGGATGTCATATTCAATGAAAAAGTGTTGTACAAAGATCTGTTGTAGCAACATGAGAAGAAAGAAGATGATTATGTAGTGCTGGATGATACTCCAAAAGCTGATGTTCCAGCCATTCCTCATGATGTGCAACAACCGCAACAACAAATACCACATACACCAGTGAATGTTAGATGGTCAACAAGGCAAATTAGACCTCCACAAAGGTTTTCTCCCTCTTTGTATTCTATTTTACTTACTGATGCTGGTGAACCTGAAAGTTATGATGAAGCTGTGCAGGTGGATACTAAGATTCAGTGGGAGTCTGCAATGAAAGATGAAATGGACTCTTTGCTGAAAAATAAGACATGGGATTTGTGCAAGTTGCCTGCAGGTAAAAAGGTTTTACAGAATAAATGGGTTTACAGGTTGAAAGAAGAGGAAGGAGGTAAGAAAAGATTTAAGGCCAGGTTAGTTGTAAAAGGATTTGCACAGAAAAAAGGAATTGATTTTGATGAAATATTTTCTCCTATTGTTAAAATGACTTCTATTCGTACTGTTTTAAGTCTTGTGGCTACTGAAGATTTGCATTTAGAGCAGATGGATGTTAAAATAGCCTTTCTTCATGGTGATTTGGATGAAGAAATATATATGGCTCAGCCACAGGGTTTTGAGGTCAAAGGTAAGGAGAACTTAGTGTGCAAATTGAAGAAAAGTTTATATGGCCTGAAGCAAGCACCTCGGCAATGGTATCTGAAATTTGACAGTTTTATGCATGAGCATGGATATAATAGGTGTCATTCAGATTACTGTGTTTATTTTAAGAGGTTGGATGATGATAGCTACATTATTTTATGTTTATATGTTGATGATATGCTTATAGCTGGGTCTAACATGGATCATATTAAGGGGCTGAAACGCCAATTAGCACATGCATTTGCTATGAAGGATTTGGGGGCAGCAAAACAAATCCTTGGTATGAAGATTTGCAGAGATAGGAAGAACAGAACATTGACACTATCTCAAGCTGATTATGTTGAGAAGGTGTTGCAACGTTTCTCTATGGAGAATGCTAAAGCTGTCAGCACACCTTTACCTGGTCATTTGATATTGACTAAGGAGATGTGTCCCAAGACACAGGAAGAGGAGGATAAGATGTCCAAGGTAGCCTATGCTTCAGCTGTAGGAAGTTTGATGTATGCTATGGTATGCACTAGGCCAGATATTGCACATGCAGTGGGAGTCGTTAGCAGGTATATGAGTCATCCAGGTTTTGAGCATTGGAATGCTGTCAAGTGGATTCTCAGATATTTGAGAGGAACATTAAATAAGTGTTTACACTTTGGGGGCTCTACTACTGATTTACAGGGCCATGTTGCCTCAGATTTGGCTGGGGATATTGATACCAGGCGGAGTACTACAGGTTATGTCTTTACTGTTGGTGGGGCAGCCGTGAGCTGGGTTTCTAGGCTACAGAAGATTAATGCTCTCTCCACTACAGAGGCAGAGTATGTTGCTGCTACAGAGGCCGCCAAAGAGATGATATGGCTTCAGTTCTTCTTGGAAGAATTGGGACATCCTCAGAAGGATAATTTTTTGTTCACAAATAGTCAGAGTGCCATTCATCTTGCTAAGAATTCAGCTCTGCATTCTAAGACCAAACACATACAGTTGCGGTATCATTTCATTCGGTCAGTTTTGGAGGATGGACAGTTAAAGCTGGAGAAGATACATACCAATGAAAATCCAGCAGATATGTTGACAAAAGTTGTCACAAGGGAGAAGCTGAACTCCTCTTCAGCTTCAGTTGGTCTTTTAGACTAAATGTGAATAAAAGAACAGCAGAGTCCAGGGTGGTTTGATCCAGTGGGAGCCCCATGCGGTAGTTGTATTGCTACAGGATCAGTCTCCAAGTGGGAGATTGTTGTTTAGTGTGGAGCCTGATCAGTCCCCAAGTGGGAGATTGTTAGATTGTGGTGACTGATCAGGAAAGTACTGTACATATTATGGCCGACATATGGCCGACATGTTATAACCCTAAAGCGGTTTAATACTTGTATAAAAAGGGCTTAGGGTTGGGTATTTTTTGATATGTGGTGATACGAAATTGGTTCTTGCGGCGGTATTGAGCTGTAAGGGATTACGGATTGTAATCAGGTTGTAATCACTGGATTGTAATAAGATCGGACTTGCTGTTTGGTGGACGTAGCCTAGGGATTGGGTGAACCACGTTAAATCTTGGTGCCTTGTGTTCATTTCTGTGTGTTTTATTATTTTTTGTTATTGGTTATATTTGCATGTAGTTTTTATTTCTGTCCGTGGTTTATCCTAACACCTTTATCTCTGTTTACATTTGTTTATATAGAGATTAGAAACTAACATCTCCATGAAGACATGAAGTGTTTCGAATTCAAAATTTGAAAAGTTTTTAGAATACTACTTTTGAAAATACAAATAAGAAAAGCTCAAGAGACTTCTATCTCTTCCTTGATCTACCTTCAAGAAAACAAAAAAAGAAAGACTCCATCAGTTGACCTGAACCTGGGAATACTAAAGGACAATTACATACTAGAATCAACACAGGAATACCACCACTGCCAATGTTCCTATTTCTATTATGTTTGAATATCATAACGCCAATTAAGACAGAATCATCCTCTTCGAGTATTCATCTACTTTACTACATTAATTTTAATTTATCTCTTTGTCATGATTGATTTTCATCTCTTTGAGATGTATAAAGGATGTTTGATATTTAATCATAACTTTCTTCAAAGCTCAATTAGCATAGACTGATAAACGTGTCATTTTGCAAATATACTGCTTGATAACAATGCTCACTTTTTAACATAATCTGCGAGTTCACTTCTTAAGAGATGCCATGAACCTTCAATTTCTGCATTATAGATACTCTGATTGTGCTAGATATGGTCCTCTAATCACAATTCAATTTGAGAATGCTATGTCACATGAAATCTCTACTTTAACAAAATAGTCGCTTTAAGAAAAGGCCAAAAACTCATTCACTCCATCAAATCCATATCATCCATCTGTGCACATCCAATGTTTTGATCATATTTTGACCTTCGCATAGAAAATAAGGCAATAGCATTTCCTTTCAAACCTTTTTCTATTGTTACAGACTTCAAATATCATAGCTGGCATGTCTTTGAAGCACCAAAAATGTAGAATTTTTCTCTAAACTTTTGGAGCATTTTCACGTTACACTTTCAACACAAGGAATGTTCTTTAGAAGATTATAAATAGACCCAGATCATTGGAATTCAAGAAGACTTCGAAACAATCATGATATAAGCCGACGAGTTTTGGCAAACTGAGTGCGCAAATGGCTCCAGCGTAGGCAAAATTGGATTTTTTGCCTCTCCCCTTTGTGGTCACTTTCATGGAATACAATCTGAAGACAAAACCTTCCTTAAACACTTTTAAGAGGACCTCAAGTCATTAGTTTTTGAAAATAACTCGAAGTCTTAAAGATATCGACTGGCGGGTTTTGGAGAAACAGGTGCGAAAATGGCTTTCCATAGCTGAAACTCATTTTTCTACCTCGACCTTCTGCAGATGGTTTTAGTGCAAAGTTTCTAAAGACAAAGTCTTCTTTAGAGAAATCTAAGATGACCCAGATGAATAGTCATTGAAAAGAACTCAAAACCATGAAGATAGAGACTAGCGGGTTTTGGCGTCTGTGAGTGCGCAAAAGCAAAGGCATAGCCGAAATTCAAAATCCCACTAGGCAATATCTCACTCATTTTTTCAATTTTTGGCATGCCATTTTTTGCAATGGTTTCATATAGACTCAGAGAATCGATTCATACCATTATTTTGTGGAAAGCATCGATCTTATGGGCTGTTGAATATGCCTTCTAACAGCCATTTTTGCAACTTTAAACCATATTAAACTTGTAACTTTCAGACATCTGAACATTTTAAAGCCATTAGATGATTGTATCAATTTACTTTAATCAAGAAAACCTCTAAGAATTACCTATTTGCAATTCAAAGATACAATAGGCTGCGACTCTGCTACATGATTGTTATGACTTTGGAAGGTTGCATTTGGCATATCATCTGTCAATAAACAATCATTTCACTGCCATTCTTTGAAACTTACATGTTATTAATCTAAGGATCAATGCCATCGAAACCTGGTTGAGGAGAGAACGTGCACTCAAACTTCAGACCATAACTGAAACCGTTCCTAGAAAATGATCACCTTTGAATGCTCAGCCATCATATTCGATACAATCCACTGTTCACAATTATACCATGTCTATCACTATTCAATTAATGTCTTATGTCAATCATCATCATTATCTCATACTTAATCTTGATTCTTGAATCAAATCCTTCATATGATATGATTTCAACCATCATTGGCAATATGATGCTTGTAGCCAATCTTGGCATTTAAATTGCCATCTTTGTTATTTAATTGATACCATGAACCACGCAATGCATCATCCTTTGAAACTCACATAAACATAATAAAAATTGCTGATTCATATTGCACTAAAAATTCTTCAAAGGATTAGCTTATAAATGTATCTTTTAACTTCAAAACTAATCACTATTTGAAATGAGGCCTTTTCATCATAAGCCTTGGATAACATGATATCATACTAGGAACAATAGTGAATCAATCATCTCCATTTAGCAACCATCATGCTCTGAGATCTCTCAAATTGCACCTGTTGTCTCATGAAATGAATCTCTAAGATTTCAAATGCCAAACTGAGAATTGCATCAATCATTTGAGAAAATTTCCATCCGATCCCCCATATATGCCATGGAGATCATAGCTTCACAATCATCCTTCATCTAAGAAAATCATCAATGAAAACATGATATCCTTGTCAGGTCAGGAGCTATCACCTGCCTGACATGAAAACACTTGAACCAACCCACCCGACTAATAAACGAGAGGGCAAGAAAAAGGAAACCCGACAAGGATAGCCTACCTATGAAGGACTTAGACCTAGACACTAATAGACTAGACATGACTACATGACTCCAATATTGCCAAAAAAGAAATAGGTGACTAAAAGTTAGACAATAGCTGGCTCCAACTGGGGGGTCATGTACTGTAAAGTGCATGAAGAATTCAACTTCTCTGGTGAGACAAGTACCTTAAGCATTGGGTTATGGAGTCTAGAATGAAGATCAATGAGGAAGTGCATACAGGGAGGGTGGAGGGGAGTAGGGTAGAGAAAACAACCAACTAATTAAGCAAGGAAAAACTACACTAGGCACACCAAAATTGGAAAGCAAAACTTATTTACAAAAGGTGAGGAGACCTCACCAACAGGACCAAAAGCAAGAAAAAATTCAAATGTGGCCATTCACAAGAAGAGAAAAATATGAACCTCTTCTGAATAGAGGAAGATACTCCATCAATCTAAAACAACATTGGTAACCTTTAGCCATTCCTTCACTGTTGAACTTAAGCCCCAAAGCTATCTACAACATGATGACCCACAAGACCTTTCCAAATAGCCATGCTTCATTATAGATCTATGATTCATTTATGTTTCCATGTACATCCTTCCTTGCATACTCAAACTTCTATGATGGAAGAAAATATTCAACATATTCTGGATGCATTACTGGAATATAATTCATTTCATCTTTTTCAACATTATCATCTTCATTTTCTCTATTATCATCCTTAGTAGAGATATCAACTTTCAAATCATAATTAACAAAATCAAAACATTGCAAATCTTTTAGGAGAGAAATATCATCATACCGTTTGCAAGCACTATCAAAAACAACTTCTAATTCTGAACCAGAGCTGAAAAAGGCATCCCCATTTTCCACATGTTCTAACTTCTCTTTTGAAGAAGAAAAATAATTACCAGATTTTGTACATATTGTTGGAAGATAGTTACATGTGTTTATTTTATTACCAACAATATCACCTTTATCAAAAATACCAACATTAGATGCACTGTTAATAACCACTTCAGACTTCAAACCCAGGTTGAAACTGGATGATCCTTCATTACTCATAGATTCTAATAGAATTGAAACATCTTCTTCATCCTTAGCATTTATCAAATCTGAGAAATGTCTTTCTAAACTCAAAACTTTAATATTTGAATTGATTAAAGAAGAAGAATCATATGTGGCTAGCACCAAGGATTGCTCAATTTTGATTTCACGACTAGAAAAATTCCTCATCTAATTCTTTCTCTCCTACAGGATGTTGCAGTACTTCATTAATATTTGAAACCTCTTTTTCAAAAACTATTGTTGCATCAATTTCTTCATCAACATTTTTAGTAAGGTGGTTTTCAGAACATATCTTAGCCTTTTCATTCACACATATTTGAACAAGATCATTCACCAATAAATTATCTTCAAAGAAAAATGTTTCAGAAAACTGATCTTTATTAGCCATAACAAAGGAAGACTCAATACTATCATACTCTTCAATGACATTTTTCATTTTTAAATAATCCATCAGCCTTGGGATGATTTTCAGACCAACATTTTGAAATATCACCCGCATTCTTTTCATCCATTGCACAAATTTCATCAACATTAGGAAAAGCAAATATAGATACATCTTCTTTTTCAATTTTGCTTACCTTTCCTTCATGATCTTCAAGAATCTCCATAGGCTGGAAATGTTCTTTTTGCTGGTGCCTCTTCCAAGGTAATTCATTATCACTTTCATCCACCTCATAAGAAGTTACATTCTCAGATTTAATATGATGACCACTACAACATAATGCAGCCAACACATTTGTTTCAAGACAATTTTCAGGAAGACAAAAATTTGAAGCATGATCCCCATTTATTTCTCTTTCAATTTTTCTTATAAACTCTTTGACCATATCTTCAAATTTGAAAAAACATGTTTCCACTTTTTCTTCAAGACACATAGATTCTAATATAGTATCATCACAAAGCTTTGTAACTTGAAAAATCAGTTTCGCAAAAATTTTCAATGGAATTAAACTCTTCATGTTTTTCATTAACTATCTAATTATTCTCATCAGAGACTTCATGCAAAGGTTTACCTTTATTTTCTTCAAATCTAAAACTTTTAAAATCAGAGGTAAATGAAGGAATGGAAGAAAATTCTTTGTCAACTATTCTTACCAATTCTTCATCATTGAGAAGGCTAAATTTGTTTGCTGAAAGTTGTGCTTCTGGAAAACCAGGCTTGTCTTGTTGTTCAAAACTCAAACCATTGGTTGATATGATCTCTTCCTTCTGCTCATTGATTCTATCCACCTTAGGAATGCTTTTTGCAACTTCAATGATTTCAACATGCTGGACCAAAACTAATTCTTCTGTTTGTAGTTCTAAGAGTAGTTCTAGATTCATACTTACTGTATTAGACTTAGTATTAGGAGAACAAGTCTCATTTCCAACCTTGAACAATGGATCTAAAGGTGTAACTAATGACCCCATAGGAAATACTGTTGAGAAGCAAGGAATAATAACAAACTTTTATTCTTTTTGTGGTTGTTCAGGCTAGAAATGCCTTTCATGTTGATTACCTTCTTCATGCTGATGGCTCATCCATGGTAATATTAAGGATGAAGAAAATTCAGGTTATCTCAAAGTAGGAAAGATGGGAGAAGACAAAGCATCCTTTTTAGAACTCGTATCAGTGCTTTTTTTTTTGAACTCCTAGAGAACATAGAATCTCTTTTCAATCAGCTTCCATGATTCTCTAGACCGATGGTCTTGAGCTATACTCAAGTTGTTTCTTGTGGCATAACTGATACTCTCTTTAAATTTACTCTAGAGTTGTTGAAGCATAGGATCATCATCAATCACAATCTCTTTAATAGATGGTGAAAGTCTCTTTTTATATTTTAAATCATTTCTCAGAGGAATCTGACCTCGATACATTTCCTAATATTATTTGTACAATAGAGTAACAGAAATTTGAATCAAATTTATGGAAAGATAATGATGTTACCTTGATCATGAGCAACCAATTTTCCAACAAGTTCTTCAAAAATATGTTCTAATAGGCATGATCCTTTTTTACAATGGAGTCGCTAATCTCTGAGTAGTAGAGAAAATGAATATTGTACCTTGAAAAACCAAAGTATTCTTCCTCTTAATCACCAAAAATGTGAGCTGGGAACCTGAATGATAAGAACTTTCAAAATTTTCAAACTTTGATATAAAATAGGTTCTTTCAAAGACACAGAGTCACCAATCTCAAGTAGAGATAACAATAATAAATTGAAAAAATAATCTCTAGCACTGATCTTCTTATCCAAATCTCCAGCGGAGTCACCACAAATCTATTGGTAAATAGATTTGTTCTTTTTATCTTTCATGAAATTATGACTCTTAATGCCCAGAATATGAACAATATCTATTTACAACAGTTGAAAAGTCATTTTATGGTTACCGACTTTTCTCTGAATTGGTTGGTATAGCTCCCTATATGAATGATATTTAAAGAATTCTATTTGTTCCTCCTATCTAATTTGGGGTATGTTCTTGACCCGAGAACAACAAAGGTATAACCAAGTTAGACTTAGACAAGACCTAACTCAGGCAAGTTTGAGTTCTAAGCATCTAATTTATTTTTATGTATTCACAATCTTATGAATTCACAAAACCTTCAGATATCTAACTACGAAAACTTAAAGCTAAACTATTGCTATTAATTAATTATACTAAGGTTTCCTCTTTAAATGAACAATAACAATGCTTATTACATTCACTCACTGTATTATGAACAAGAGAAGTAAAACTCTATTTATTCCTTGTTCCAATTCCAAACATCTGAGGAAAACACTAATTTCAGCAATTCTACGGAACAGAAAATAATTGATATTGAGTACTCCCAATTGTCTCTGCAACAAAAAGCATCTCACACCAAAAATTTTCCGACCCTTTATCTCTGTTTACATCCGTTTATATAGAGATTACAAACTAACATCTTCATGAAGACATGAAGTGTTTCAAATTCAGAATTTGAAAAGTTTTTAGAATACTACTTTTGAAAATACAAATAAGAGAAGCTCAAGAGACTTCTATCTCTTCCTTCATCTACCTTCAAGACAATGAAAAAAGAAAGACTCCATCAGTTGACCTAAACCTAGGAATACTGAAGGACAATAACATACTAGAATCAACACAGGAATACCACCATTGCCAACATTCTTGCTTCTATTATGTTTGAATATCATAATGCCAATTAAGACAAAATCATCCTCTTCGAATATTCATCTACTTTACTATATTAATTTTAATTTATCTCTTTTTCATGATTGATTTTCATCTCTCTAAGATGTATAAAGGATGTTTGATATTTAATCATAACTTTCTTCAAAGCTCAATCAGCACAGACTGTTAAACGTGTCATTTTACAAATATACTGCTTGATAACAATGCTCACTTTTTAACATAATCTACGAGTTCACTTCTTAAGAGATGCCATGAACCTTCAATTTCTGCATTATAGATACTCTGATTGTGCTAGATATGGTCCTCTAATCACAATTCAATTTGAGAATGCTATGTCACATGAAATCTCTACTTTAACAAAATAGTTGCTTTAAGAAAAGGCCAAAAACTCATTCACTCCTTCAAATCCATATCATCCATCTACGCACATCCAATGTTTTGATCATATTTCAACCTTCGCATAGAAAATAAGGCAATAGCATTTCCTTTCAAACCTTTTTTGTTGTTACAGACTTCAAATATCATAGCTGGCATGTCTTTGGAGTGCCAAAAATGTAGAATTCCGCTCTAAACTTTTGGAGCATTTTCACGTTACACTTTCAACACAAGGAATGTTCTTTAGAAGATTATAAATAGACCTAGATCATTGGAATTCAAGAAGACTTCGAAACAATCATGATATAAGCCGACGGGTTTTGGCAAACCAAGTGCGAAAAATGGCTCTAGCGTAGGCAAAATTGGATATTTTGCCTCTCCCCTTTGTAGTCACTTTCATGGCATACAATCTAAAGACAAAACCTTCCTTAAACAATTTTAAGAGGACCTCAAGTCATTAGTTTTGAAAATAACTTGAAGTCTTCAAGATATTAGCCGACAGGTTTTGGAGAAACAGGTGCAAAAATGGCTTTGCATAGCTGAAACTCATTTTTCTGCCTTGACCTTCTGCAGATGGTTTTAGTGCAAACTTTCTAAAGACAAAGTCTTCTTTAGAGAAATATAAGATGACCCAGATGAATAGTCATTGAAAAGAACTCAAAACCATGAAGATAGAGACTAGCGAGTTTTGGCGTTTGTGAGTGCGCAAAAGCAATGGCATAGCCGGAATTCAAAATCCTGCTAGGCAATATCTCGCTCATTTTTTCACTTTTTGGCATGCAATTTTCTGCAATGGTTTTGTATAGACTCAGAGAATTGATTCATACCATTATTTTTTGGAAAGTATCGATCTTATGGGCTATTGAACACACCTTCTAATAGCCATTTTTGCAACTTCAAACCATATTAAACTTGTAACTTTCAAACATCTAAACATTTTAAAGCCATTAGATGATTGTATCAATTTACTTTAATCAAGAAAACTCTAAGAATTAGCTATTTGCAATTCAAAGATGCAATAGGCTACGGCTCTGCTACATGACCGTTATGATTTTGGAAGGTTGCATTTGGCATATCATCTGTCAATAAACAATCATTTCACTGCCATTCTTTGAAACTTACATGTTATTAATCTGAGGATCAATGCCATCAAAACCTGGTTGAGGAGAGAATGTGCACTCAAACTTCAGACCAGAACTGAAACCATTCCTAGAAAATGATCACCTTTGAATGCTCAGCCATCATATTCGATACAATCCATTGTTCACAATTATACCATGTCTATCACTATTCAATTAATGTCTTATGTCAATCATCATCATTATCTCATACTTAATCCTGATTCTTGAATCAAATCCTTCATATGATATGATTTCAACCATCATTGGCAATATGATGCTTGTAGCCAATCATGGCATTTAAATTGCCATGTTTGTTATTTAATTGATACCATGAACCACACAATGCATCATCCTTCGAAACTCACATAAACATAATAAACATTGCTGATTCATATTGCATTGAAAATTCTTCAAAGGATTAGCTTATAAATGTATATTTTAACTTCAAAACTAATCACTATTTGAAATGAGGCCTTTTCATCATAAGCCTTGGATAACATGATATCATACCAGGAACAATAGTGAATCAATCATCTCCATTCAGCAACCATCATGCTCTGAGATCTCTCAAATTGCACTTGTTGTCTCATGAAATGAATCTCCAACATTTTAAATGCCAAACTAAGAATTGCATCAATCATTTGAGAAAATTTCCATCCAATCCCCCATATATGCCATGGAGATCATAGCTTCACAATCGTCCTTCATCTGAGAAAATCATCAATGAAAACATGATATCCTTTTTAGGTAAGGAGCTATCACCTACTTGACATGAAAACACTTGAACCAACCCACCTAACCAATAAACGAGAGGGCAAGAAAAAGGAAACCCAACAAGGACAGCCTACCTATGAAGGACTTAGACCTAGACACTAACAGACTAGACATGACTACATGACTCCAATATTGCCAAAAAAGAAATAGGTGACTAAAAGTCAGACAACATGTCCTAACTTATCCTCTGGATCCTCCCTGATCAAAATATTCTTTGTAGCTCCTTGGATAATCTACTCTAAATCAAATATCCTTCTTTATTCACATCTTATCTTCTTCTCCGCTTTCTCATCTCTTAATCTACATTTTGAAATTTAACATATATGAAATCCAATGTCAAGTTGTCTTGAATACCCTTTCAACTAAAAAAATAACATCAATTGAGTCAACTTGTATAAAACAACTAGTAAATAAATCTAATCTATTGTAGGTCAACTAAAACTAAAAACTGGGTCACTTAGTTACCATGAGTTTCTTGGTAACTGACCTTACCCCATTTACATTAAACTCCTTTGGTAACTAACCTAACTCAATTTTCATTGAAACCCCTAAACTTGCTTCTTCTGAACTTATGCTTGGCTGATATAGGAGTCTTCTAAACTCAGTTCCAACTTGCAGTGCTCGATTAGAGTATAACATTTGTGTAACATCAATGATAATATACAATTGAAAAATTATTATCAACAATCTCCCTCTTTGTCATTAATGGTAACACAACATGTCATTAAGCACTAGTACATTTGGGCTCATTTTTTGACCTTTATTGGTCAAAATTTTGACCCAAGTTGGTTAAAAAATTTCTCATCAAAATTTTAACCAACTTATTGGTTGGTTGAAATTTTGACCAATACATTTGTTGAAAACTATCAAAATTTTTGGCACAATTTGTGCCAAGCATTGGTCAAAATTTTGACCAATGCTTAGTGGAAAATTACATAGCATTGGTCAAAATTTTGACCAATGCTTGTTATAAAACTGTCAAGCATTGGTCAAAATTTTGACCAATGCTTGGTTAAATTTTTTTTGAGGCTCACACTTGTTGAGGTCCACTTCAGCAATGGCCCTTCCTGTGAAATTGTTGTCTAAAACCTTTCTAATGAGATAATGTATTATGAGCTCTTCATTAGTGGGATGGAATGTGAATCCAGGAGGTAGTTGTGCATCACCCATATCATGACTATAACTAAATTTAAGAGCCTCTATTATTGATGCTTCAATAGAGTATTCAATAATAGAGGCTCTTAACTTTAGTTACAGTCATGATATGGGTGATGCACAATTGCCTCCTAGATTCACATTCCATCCCACTGATGAAGAGCTCATAACACATTATCTCATTAGAAAGGTTTTAGACAATAATTTCATAGGAAGAGCCATTGCTAAAGTGGACCTCAACAAGTGTGAGCTTCAAGGGGGGTTCAATTCCCTCCTTTATTATTCACTATGCATATAATCCCACACACCCATTTGATCTCGAATGATGATATCTACTGAATGTTGAGTGTCTGTGTTGAGTGCTCCAAAAACATCCATTTCATGCCTTCATCTGTACACAATGTCTTTGTAGTTTCTTTCTACTCGTATGCCCATTTCATTTCATATGATCATCTAAAAATGTGTCACGCTAAGCTCTCAATTGTTTACTCTTGATTGATTATCCCATAACTATTGAATGAGAGCATTGGGATAAGCTATTGGTATCCATCAAAGCATAAAGGATTTTGTTAGACAATGTAGATGGAGTAGTAGCATTTGCCTTGGGAGACATGCTTGCAAAATGGAAGAATAGATAATTCATGTGAACTATTTGATAGGATTCCTGAACGTAATGTGGTCATCAAAAGCCTTGTTTGTTGGATATGCACAAAATAGATATATTGAGAGAATATATTTGTTTAAGTTGCAACTGCCCTAATAGACATGCATGCAAAACATGGAATCATAGGTAAGACATTTCAACTATTTTATTAACTACCTCCATGAAATGTCATCTAATGTCAAGCCAATATTGTAAGATATGCATATTGTCCCAGTAAGAACTAGAAGCAATATCACATTAAAAAATCCAAGAAAATCCACAATGCATACTAGTTCTATTTTACTATTAGGTGTACAAAACTGAAAATCCTTATATAAAAGGAAAACTATTTTAGATATGATTATATACTCTATTGAAGCATTGAAAATTTGGCATATTGTATAACCCAAGGCAAGGACAAACAACAATCTAATTTTCATCTTCCATCAAAGCCCTACCTAAAAACTATGATGTTAGAAAATTTATCTTACACAACCTGAGCAGGTGAGTTAAAACCTAGGTTATAGGTTAGAATAGTTCTTAAAGGAAGCAAAAGAATTTGCCAAAAAACCTTTGGTATATATCCTTTACTTCTTGTTTGTAATGTCTACACCAATTAGCATGATTGATGACATTTGGAAAAGGCTTATGTTGCATTAAATGAACAAGCATCTAGGGGTAATGCTAGTTGAAGCAAGAGCACCTTGATCATATAGAAATCATGAAAATGACAACATTCAACATTTTTTATTTGGTGCAAAAGGACAATTCCCTCATAAAACTAATGGTACAATTTGGATGTCAAGGATCACCCAACTTCATAAGACAAAAAAGAAAACATCCCACCTTAGAAGTAGGCATACAAACCTATTTATTGATCATTGATCCTGCCATAAGATGTCAACAACAGAGTGGTAAGCCATGGAAAGAAAAACGTAATCTACATGAAAAAAGTTCAATCAACTAGTCCACATTTTATCTACCATGCGAGGGATGATTAATATTTTATACATTCCAAGGATATTCAAAAATAAATAAGTTAATAAACCGTTCTATGGTAACATCATATATATGCATTTGATATAAGCAAAAGGTAAGAAATCTTGGATGTCTCACCTCAATTGGTGTCATCAATTCTAAGGCTTCTCCTAACTAGACTACCTTGTCCTTTTATTGTAATAGTATCTACATGAAAACAAAAATCTTGAGTTCACTAATATGACACACAAATATCTAAAATATGCATGAATAGAACTAAACTTGATCCTATAAAGGAATACTGCATACAAACTAAGCCAACAAGGATGGTTAACAAAAAAATCCCCCATTGTTAAAAATGACAATCAAAACCTCAGAACGACACTTTGTGCCTTTTCTAAAAGGTCAAATAAAAAGATATCTAAATAACTGCCAAACATATATCTGAAAATAAGACCGTATCAAACCCAGCTTGACTTAGTAATGTTTTTTATTAAAATAATAAAATCTAATGCAGTTCAAATGTATCCACTTAGTACCTCCTTCCATCTCTAGTAGTATGCTCTTCCCACTCTGAAGAGCTTTGTGAATTAGAATTCAAAGGTTGTACTGGAAGCCCCTGAGGAAATCCAAAAGAACTATTATTTCATGAAATAACATTCCTTATGGCAAGATAAAACTAATGACAAAACCCTTTTCACTACACCATGCCTAGTAAAATCTATGGGATGGAATCTTATAGAAGCAGAAGTTGCCTGTTGGTTTGTTTGTACTACCTATGGCACAACACTATTTTGACCTACAAATCCCCATTGCTACGCTCTAGAATTTACTAACAACATATGTTGAGGTTGTGAAGCATGTTGATAGGTTGGATTTGCATTGAATGAATTTGGTGGTTGTCCATATGGAGAGGATGTAGAAAACTAAAAAAAGATAAAAGGGAAATAAGCTTATCCATAGTATGCACATCTAACCAACTACTTATGTAGAATATTTTTATGGAAACCAAAAACCAACTGAAAAATAATCACAACATATGAAAATAAGTTTACCGTATAGGATAAAGATGGTGGCATTCCCATGCCCCCAAACCTGGTGGAGGTGGCATATTCACAAGTTGTGATGATTGCTAAGATTGTTGGGACTAAGAAGGCCTAGTTACCATTGGCCTTGGTTGTTGAAGATATGACATAGATGGTGCCTGTGATGATGGTGGTGCCTGATGCTACTATCCTAGGCATGGAGGCATGTGTTGCATCTAGGGTGGGTATTGAATAGGCTGTGGCTGGACAGACATGTTTGGTGGTGGCATGCCTTGTGCTACAAGCTGAAACTATTGGCTACCTAGATTCATAAATTGCTGATTTGTTTGTGGAGCTAATCTTGGTCTAAACTACTATCAATCATTATACTTCTTTATTAAAAACTTCAGGGAGAATAAATCCAAATGCTAATGTTTTCATGCAAACTTCCAAATTAGAACTAACAAAATAGTTATGATTAAAAAAATTTCATAGGTGAGATAGCATACTTGGACTAGCATCAAAGGTCCAAAGTTCTGAGGCCCTGAAGATATCATACCAAGGTGTCGAGGTGGATGACAAGAGATAAAAGTAGAGAGAATTGGGGAGGGGGGCCAGAGAAGCAAAGAAAGAACAAACAAATTTTAGATCATCAAATCCTTGTAAATGTTAAGGAATATTTATTTCAAAATTTTCATGAATGCTTACCAGTGGTCCAAAAGATGGAGGGTTCCCTACCATGTGAGCTTGAGGACCAGAAGGATGCCTAGAGATTGATGGAGTAGTTAATGAGCTTGGCCTTGAAATTTTGATTAGATAATAGATATAATTTATATTCTTGGAATAGTTAAAACAAGACCTCAAGACTACATAAAAGGAACTAAATGCTTAAAACAAATTGTTGTAAAATGTGTAATTATGTACATTGTCACAACTAACTGCTCAAACCCCACAAAACATCAACAACATAGCACTAATAATAACAACATAACAAATCAAGACATGCCCCACACATCACTTCAAACTATTATGTTCCAAAGAAGAGGTGTCTATGGTCAAATATTTTGGGTATCCATGGAAAATAGCAAATAAAGCACTAAGGAAATCATAAACACCACTATATATGGTAAGCATGCTCTTCACAAGTGGATTTTGGCACCTTCTACATTAATCATCAGGCTAGTTAGTGAACAAAATGATAGTTGTAGGACTGAGAAACTAGGGTTGGATTAGACCAAATTTTAATCATATACATCTTCCTTCTATCAAATGCAATATCATTTTACCCTTATTCATATACTAGCAACCTAGAAATGGCATCCTACCTAACATAGAAAGTGGCAGTTACCATGTATCAAAAAGAAAATATCAATCTTAAAATCCACCAATTTAACAAGTGGGCAGGATGGATAGAAATATCTCCCTAGTAGTAGACACTAGCCATTGCACAACAAACTTTAGTTGAAAGACAACAATCCATCCCCCTACTCATGGCCATATTTCCAATTAAACTTCATTACAATGCAATAATGATAATACTCATTTTCATATACATAACCTATTTAAGAATGATAGCCGACAAAACCCCACCCAACCCATGCAGAAAATGCACCTAACCTAATTTAATAGGTTCATGAGAACAAAGCTTAGAAGTGAAAGGAAATAAGTTCTTAATGTAGTGGCTTGTAAAACATAAAACCAATGAATTTATATTATTTTTAGTCTAATGTATATTATTAATTCTCCCAGCATAACTCCCTGAAGCTAAAGAGAATCAGACAAATCATTTCTTCACTTTTTTCTAAGTTTAGTATAAATAAAATGGTTAGATAGTCCAAGAAAGTTATGCAAAACTAAAATAGAAATTCAAAATATATCTCAATTGATTTTTTTTAAGAAGTGAAAATTAATGTTTGCATTGTGAAAAGTCTTTAAAAATTGTGCCCCTAGATTTCAATCTGATGGCCAAACTAAGGAGTAGATCAAACCTTGTCAATCCACCTACATCCTATGCACATTTGTCTATATTTTTCGTCTATATAATCAAGAATATCATGGACTAGAAAATCCCTTTTTCATGAGCCATTATTGTTAAGTGGTGGAATTCTTGTATTTGTATTTAATAAAAACTAAGGTATATAGGACTAGGAATGATAAAACCAGTCTGTGTTTGAAGCCTTGAAAACATTTTGCCTAATTTTTCATATTTGGCCAAACTGAGGGCTACTATCCCTAAAGCCTTAATTTGACCCAAGTTTGCTAAGAACCCTAGAAAGGGGGTAAGACCTTAGAGAAGTGGAGTCCACTTAGAGAGACAGAGGTCAACATTGGGTAAAGGTTGGTAACCTTGCTTGGCATCTTGCAGTGGGTTGGGTGCTACTAGGCACTTACAAAGATTTTGATGGATTAAGGTTGTAGACTCTGCATCAGTTGAGGCCAAATATGAGCACATATTTTGGGCAGCTTACAAGTTACACTACCTCAACTTGGTGATGCAAGAAATTGGCATCCAAATAAAGTGGGTGAAAGAAATAGTGTACATTATTCAAGCACATCATTCTTTTCTTTGGAGCATTAAGATTTCAAGATATGAAAATGATGAATTGATCAAGCTTTAGACCCTTCCAAATAAAAGTTGCAGAAAAGATGACTTATTGGGATGAGAATATGAGAGGTAGATGGATTTGGGTTTTGGGATTCCTTGGTATGTTAGTTTGAGCTTCACTTGGTTTCAAGAATACTATAATATTCTCTACTTAACAAGGCCAACCATGTGAAGGTGGAAACTCATTTGGCCTCACCCCCCTACCCCTAACATCAATCTAAATTCCCCATTAACATCTAATTACATACTTCATTCATTTTATTCATCCATTTATGAATTATAACATTCAATCAATACAATCACATAACACTCATTAATATGATATAAAATTCATTAATACACAATAGTAATCAAGACTTTTTATTATATTATCAAAAAAATTTACAAAATTTTCCCCTATTCAACTATAGGCACTAGGGGTTAAAGAATAGGGAAAAGAAAACCCCATATATAGCCCGAGACCAGAGTCATGTATACATTACATATGCCCTTTATAAGGGTCTTCAAGAAGGAATACCTCCTTTTATACAAGGGGAGAATTTATGATAGAAGAACCTCCAAAAAAAAATACAAGGTTGGCTCAAAATCTATCTTAGCTCGATTCCCTTCCCAACATATTGGGGATTACAAATAATAGTGGCTGAGAGGGTTAAAAATATTAATGTTGGAGCAAATTGGAGTGACAAATTTTTGAGGAGATCTCTAGTTTGGTTAAAGAAATGGTGGACACTAGAGGTAAATGTTGCAATCCTTGAATAACCTACAATAAAAAACAATATTCCATGGAAATGAAAAGAAGGGGGGTAAGGGGTTAGTAGGTCTTACCCCCCTAAAACAAATATCCAACAAGTCACCTGTTCTCAAAATAGGAATCCGTAAAACTATTTAGCACCTTACACTTCTAGCTTTGCTCACAAATAGATATATACAATAATAGATGAGAGCATATGAATGATTCAGATCTGCATATGTATACATATACAAGTATATATACTTATGGGAGATAGTTTATGTGTGTGTGTGTGTATATATATATATTATATATATATATATATATGTATATATATATACATATATATATGTATATATATATACATATATATATATGTGTGTGTATATATATGTGTGTATATATATATACATATATGTAAATATACATTTAAACATATATATCTACATAAATACAATTTTTACACACACACACACACACACACACACACACACACACACACACATTTATATATACATTTATACATATATAAATCTCTACACACACAAACACACACACACACACACACACACACACACACACACACAAAATTCTAGAGGACAAACAACAATTTATTAAGGAGAATAATAAATTGTTGTTTGTCTCTATAATATATAAATTTAATCTAGCACCCACAGAAGAGGACAAACAAATTGGCTTCAAGCAAGGCTATAAAGCAGTGGTTGCCTACCATGACATAGATTCCAGTGGCCAAAGAAATGTAGAATATTTTGGTGCATTGGTTCACACAAAGGTAAATAGGCCTAATCAATAATAACTAAATTTGAGAACTTCAATAGAAATAATCTATTTGATGTTAATTTGAACAACGATAACAATGTGCATGACATTTCACTGCATCCTTCTACTCCTAGCACAGATCCTACTGATGAAGGCTAATAGGCACATCATGACTATCTTCGACATTCTCCCATGACTCTTGTGGTTCTAATCTTATAACTTGAGGTTTCCTCTTCTTTTTTTGAGCATAAGGTTGATGACCCCTGTAATAAGAAATAAATGGGTTTAATTCTAAACATTTTTTTTAATGTTATAAGTATTCCATTAATCTAAAGAACATAACAGGAATTTTTCTTTACTTGATAGTGCCACATCATTTACCACATTTTTTTCAGCCCCAACCTCAACATGCTCAACACTAACATCATGATCAACTCCATTACCATGACATTCTCCATACTCAAATTATCATATAAAGGTTACACCAATTGCAATTTAATATGCCAAATTTTATTAATAATTACAAAATTATTTTTTGATAAAAATTGAATATGTACCTCTATCACTATGATGCACATTAGGGCCTTCATCATGTGTAGGATATGTGCCTTCATAATCATGAGTAGGATCTATGCTAGGAGATTTGCATATTGGGTATGCCTTAAACAAGATATTGAAATATTTTATCAATAGATATATGCTACTTAAAGGGTATAAGGTGCACTATGTGCCTGGTTGGGATTGCCATGGGTTGCCCATTAAGCTCAAAGTTCTACAGTCCATAGACCAAGAGGCAAAGAAAGAGCTCACACCATTGAAACTAAGAAAGAAAGCTACTCAATTTTCCAAGAAAATTGTGTGTTTATATATGTTTAAACACACATATAACATGTGTGTTTATATTCAAGAAAATGTAGTTGGCAGGTATAAAGCTAAATCGCACAACCTTTGCTAGCATTATTGATGCTTGTGCCAAAACAAGAGCTTTGGAATAAGCTATGGACATGCATTAAAGCATAAAGATTGTAGTCACAATTTCCATGGTAGACATGTTTGAAAAATGGAAGCATAGACAAGGCATGTAATTTTTTTGATAGAATTCACGAACAAGAAGAGCCTCAAAAAGAAGAGCATCCATTGATATGTTAGAAATTCTACATAATGAAGCATAATGAACATTTAGAAGACACTGAGAAAAGTTTAGTATCTAAAATTGATTACTAGCAAGGAATTTTATAAATATATTAGCATGCTTTCCTTAGTAGGACAATATTGCAAGTTCAGTGAAACCTTGTTGAACCAACTCTCATATTATGTTTCCATATAGTTTTTTGGATGGGATATTAAGGCTGTAAGGTTGAGTAGTTTAATAAGATCTATCGATCTTGACTACATCAGCTTGATATATATAGAGTACTATTATTAAATATTGACAAAATTTGTTTGTTGTAGGTAGGAAGGAATTAATTCTAGATTACCATGCTTTTGATGCCTAATTAAAACCATATAAGGCTTGCTTCAACTTGTAAAAAAAATGTTCTTTGGAAGGTATCTCAAAGCCTTGAAGTTGAGTGGCATAAACCTCTTCATTACTATACTTATAAAACCACAATAAAACACTTTAAAACATTTGTTTGATAAATAGTTCAACCATGGCGAACACTTAAAGACACAAGTAGTCTAACCGTATTTGTCTGTGATACTAGAGAAAATTTTTCATTATAATCAATGCCTCCTATTAAGTGTACCTTTTTGCTATCAATTTACTAGCTTTATTCCAGAAACCATGGGAGCAGGCATGAGACAATTGATGTCAGGCTTACTACTTATGTATGTAAGATAGATTGTAGAGGAAAGCCTATTAGCTAATCATGTTTACAAATTTGTGACTATATGATAGTAGAGAATGCAAATGGCTTTCACTATCAGATGAATATAAGCTTGCACTACATACTTGTCTAAAACTAGGAAAGAGTTGGTAGAATCCCGCCACAGGATATTACAAAGAGGTAGTACATTGGGCCATAAGTATTGTCATAGATGCACTAGCTATGAAAATTGTAGCATGCTTAAACATGTGTACAATAAGCACACATCCCTAGGGTTTGTGGTTCATTCATCATAATTGGACTTCTTAGGTGTGGCAACATAGAAAAAATTGGCTTAATGGTAAAATTCCATATTAAGATGATCAAAGCATTAAGTTTCTATCTACAATCCAAAATTTTGTTCACCAATACAACATATAAATTTAAGCTTTTTTTATTTAAAGTGTGGACACAAATAAATGATTGAAGCTCCAAATTGGATGGAAGCTTTTTTTATGTTTTTTGAGTATTGGGTGGAAGTTGAGAAGTTTTTGAAGTTTTTTGTTTTTGTGTTTGAGATTGAAGCTCCAAATTGGAAGAGGTATTTATTCTAGCATCTTTTGACTTCCAAAAGGTCATATAATATTGAATATTAAGTTGTGACTCTAGGTGTAGAACCAGAATCAGTGTGCAAAGAACATTAACAAATAAAGTAAACATTCACAAACCAAAAACTAAATTCACATATAAGCTTAGACAAAGAAAGCAAACAAGAAGTGCAAACCTCACAAGAGAAAACAATCCATGCTTTCTTGATTATGTAGATGTGTCCTTTTGCTGTGGATGTATGCTCAAGATGCTCAAAAGTTGCTTCAATGGAGATGGGTAATGGCAAATTGGTAGCTTTGTGAGCTCTCAATTTGGCATTATAAGGGTAATATTGATGACTTTGGTTCTCAAAATAGCATGGTAACTTTAGCTCAAAGATTGTTGATGAAATGGCTTGGGATGGGATTCAATTTATAGGCTAAGGGGTAGAGGGATGGAGGGCTTAGATGCAAGGATGGAGGAAGGCTTAAGGAGGGCTAAGATGCACTCAAAGGGGAGCACATGGATTGTGCTTGTTTAGCACCAATGGGAAGGTGACACTTGTCACAAGGAGGATGAGTGTGAGAGGGTAGGGTAAAGGGTTGGTTAAAGTCATGATGAGTGGGGTTGAGTATGTAAGAGGATGTAAGAGGAATGAGTGTGGAAGAGGGAAGAGTGTGGAAGATGGGTGTAAGAGTCATGAGTGGACTTGTAAGAGTCTTTATGTTTTGTAAGAGCACTCATGACTTAGTGGTTGGGTTTTTTTGAGGGGAGACTTTGGTTTGGATTAGGAAAGTCTTAAACTTGTTTAAGGAATGTGACAACATTAGGGGGTGGATTAGGCTTGGGTTTCGGATTAGATTAGGGATGTTAGAGATGTGCAAGTGGATGGCATTAATGAGGGTGGGTGAGTTAGTGGCTAAGCTTGGTTAGTATGGGTGGATGGGGTGGATTAGGCTAAATGGAGGATTAGAGATAGGTTAGGGGTTTTTGAATTTGAGGATTTCATTTATCAAATAGATTTATTTAATAAATGGGGATTTTTGGAATTAGATAGAAGAATAGGATTTAATTGATAAATAATAGATTATTTGATTTATCAATTAGGACTATAGATGATTAATTAAATTAATCTACTAGGGGATGAAAAAGGATTAATTAAATAGAAATTTAATTAATAATTCCCTTTTTAGATAACTAAATAGGATTACTAAAATAGTGTAATCAAATTTAGGTGTCTACATTTTGCCCCTCTTTGACATAGTGTTGAGACAACACTATTTCAAAGAAGTTTGAATGAAGATGACACGAGGAAGATGTTTTAGCAACAAGGTTGCCCCAGTCTCGGATAAGAAGAGGAGAGACTAGACTTAGATGATGCCCCCTCAAGAAGGTGACGGGGAGAGAAATGAGGGTCGACGACTTCTTGAAAAGTACAAGAAATTGAGACGAGCTGAGACGCAGGTTGGCAAAGGGGCTGAATTAGCTCAAACTCTCACTATGGGAGAATGATAAAGGGAAATCAGAGGCACAATAGTAAAGCAAGCTTAAGACTTTCCAGGATTGGGGGGGGGGAGATGGAGGAGCGGAGCGCTATAAAAGGAATCCATGATAGGGAGATGGATGATAGAATGATAAAGCTGATGCAACAGGATTTCAAAGAGTCAGATTGGCGAAAGATGGGTTTCGGAGATCCCTAGGACTAGGATTGTGGATCTCGAAAGATGAGGCTTGGTGGATTGATTTGATTGGTGGATCCCTAAGACTAGGATTGTGGATCCCTAAAGCTAAGCGTGAGGAGTGATTCAAAGAGATACTGATGCATAAGCTGGGGTAGGAGCGACAGATGTAGGATATGGATGGGGGGATAATGGAGATGAAGGGAATCCATTGAAGCTTTTTGAGCGGGGGGATACTTCAAAGAGAAGTATCACCATGTAGTTGAGCACTAGATTTGCTATAAGACTGTTGGTTAATTGCTAGGGTTACCAAGAACATCAAGGCCTTTTTACCAACCGTCCAGAGGACTGACGAACTGACTCAAAACAAACACACAAGGATTGCCCCAGTATCACACATGAATCCTAGAGGAAGCAGCGTGGAAATGACACTAGGTAACCCACAAGCAGAAAAAGAAAATAAGAAAAAGACCTGATCAAGACCTTACGCTCTAATTGCCCCATTCGTAGCATACCATGATATGGAAGATCATGGCAACCTTGAGGAGGGAACAAGGAGATTGCTTGGAAAAGATATTTCAAGACCCAAAAGGGAAGATCCCAAATCAAAAGAAAGTGAAAATCCAAAAGAGAACTGTTTGCCAACGAGATGGGTAGGACGAGGTACTAACAGACCAAGATTAGACATGAGGAAAGCTATATCCTGCAAGGACCTATCGGAGAGCACCTAAGCTGATGGATCGAGATGAGTGATGTGTCTGGCAAGCTGAACTAAGAAGGATAACACTTTGGTGACAGGAGATCTAGCTAAAGGATGCATTGGAATATCTAACCAAGGTGTGCGATGTGTGCAAGAGGTTGACCAAGGATGAACTAACACAAAAGCCGGATAGATACAATGATACTAAGCTAAAGAGGATGCACAAGCTGACAGACCAAGATATGTTACAAATGTATAAGTTTGTTCATGTTTTGGTTTTTTGTGAGATGGAAATGTTTATGAAGGATGGGGTGTCTATAATAGTTGATAGGTGGATAGGTAGATGGTTTGTGAAAATTTTAAGGAAAATGGGATTCTGTGTGTGCATGTGATAGGATACAAGATTATTTACAAGCTGGAATATGGTACGAGCTTTGGAAAAGATTTGGATATATACAAGGTATGGTACAAGATTTACAAGGTATAATACAAGCTTTGGTACAAGATTTACAAGCTGTACAGGAGGTATTGACAAGCTCCATTAGATTTTGGATATTTGATTGGAACACCAAGGGAACAAGCAGGTGTTTTATGGGATGGTGGGTGGATGGATGAGGGATAGGATAGTGATAGATAATGGATTAGTCTTTAGCACACAAGGTGCCTGAATTACCAGGTTTTCACCAAGGTACCTATCCAAGGCACTTGAATTGCCAAGTTTTCACCATTGGATGCTTATTTCTCTTTACTATTTTTTCTTGTATTTTTCAAAAGCTGGGTATACCAAGGATCTTCAAGCATAGAACTTCTTGAGATGAATGATGTTAGTGGGATCATTCAAGAGTTCTCCTTTTGGTGTAGATAATTGATAGGCTCCGGAGCCAAAGGAGGCAGTAACCACATAGGGACCAAGCCATGTAGGTTCAAACTTGCCTTTCTTTTCTCTATCTGCTTGGACTTTCATATTTTCTTTGAGGACCATGTCACCTGGATGAAAGTGTCGTGGGAGCACCTTCTTGTTGAAATTCCTTTTGAGACGAGTTTGATAGACTGTGAGATGGTCATAGGCTTGTTGTCTCTTCTCGTCTAAGAGATCTAGCTGGGTGAGTCGAGCTACTCTGTATTCTTCATCTGAGATTTTCCCTCGCAAAGATATGCGTAGTGAGGGAAGTTCAACTTCTATAGGTAATACCGCTTCGGCACCATAGACTAGGGAGTATGGAGTTGTGCCCGTGGATGTACGGAAGGAAGTTCGATAGGCCCATAGAGCCGGATTTATTTGAAGGTGCCAATCACGACCGAAATCATTGACAACTTTCTTTAGGATTTTGAGGAGGGTTTTATTAGTTGCCTCTGCCTGGCTGTTACCTTGTGGGAAATATGGGCTAGAAAAGCGGTGATGGATGAGGAGGGAAGTGCATAATTCTTCCATGTTGAGTTTTTCAAAGTTACCTCCGTGGTCAGTGAAGATGGTGGATGGGATGCCGAAGTGGCAAACAATGTGGTACAAGATGAACTTGGAGACTTGAACTCTTGTAGCTGAGACTAGGGGGACTGCTTCCACCCACTTAGTGAAATAGTCTGTAGCTGTTATTATCCATTTATGTTCATTAGATGAGAGAGGGGTGATAGTTCCAACTAGATCAAGGCCCCAACAAGCGAAAGGCCAAGGTGGTGCAATAGGCTGTAGATCCTGTGCTGGAGCGTGCACAAGATTTGCATGCTGCTGACATGGGAGACACTTTCTGACAAAGTCATAAGAGTCTTCTTCAATGGTAGGCCAATAGTAGCCTACTTTAAGGATTTGTTGTGCTAGGAAAATACCACTCGTGTGGGCATCGCAAAGTCTGGAATGTACTTCTTTTAATGCCATCGCGGCCTCATTTTCATCTAAACATCGAGAGAGAGTATTGTCATAACCCCGACGATATAGGGTATTGGCTATGATAACATAGCGGGATGATTTTCGAATGAGGTTCTGGCGTTGGGTACGTGTGAGGTGAGGGGATATGATACCATCGTTAAGGTAAGTGCGAATTTCATGGTACCAAGGGGATTGGGGACCAACCAAGATACAAACACGGTTTGAATCCTCATTCGCATAGGCAGGTGTGAGGAGCTGCTCAACTAAAAACTCATACTGCGTAGCTTCTTGGAGAATTTCCAAGAGCGAGCCGATAGTGGCCATGGCATCTGCTACCTTGTTCTGCATTCGAGGCACTTGTGTAAACTGAAGCTTTGTAAAATGCTGGGTCAGCTGATCAACTAGCTCTTTGTAGGGTAATAGCTTTTCATCTTTGGTTTGATATTCATTTAAGACTTGTTTGATAATGAGTTGGGAATCACCAAAGACTTGTAACTCAGTGATATTCCATTCTGCAACTATCTTTAATCCTGCTACAAGAGCTTCATATTCTGCTATATTGTTGGTGCTAGGGAATTGTAGCTTGAAGGCTTTTGGAATGTAATCTCCTTGAGGTGTAACTAATAATATTGCTACCCCTGATCCATGAGAGGTGTATGAGCCATCAAAATAAAGCTTCCATGGGGGCTGTTCTTCAATTAGGCAGATATGCTCATCTGAAAATTCTATGAGCAAAGGATATGCATCTACTAGAGGTGCATCAGCTAGGTGATCTGCTATAGCTTGCCCTTTGATTGCCTTTCTGTCCACATACTGGATGTCAAACTCACTTAGTAGAATAACCCATTTGGCCAAACGGCCTGTAAGTGCTGTTCTAGAGAGCATATACTTGAGAGGGTCAATCTTGGAGACTAGTTGGATGGTATGACTTAGCATGTAGTGGCGAAGCTTTTGAGTTGAGAAAACAACTGCCAAACAATCTTTTTCCATAGGAGTGTAATTGAGTTCATAACCAACTAGGGTTCTACTGATATAGTAGATGGCTCTCTCTCTGCTATAATCATCATGTTGTGCTAGAAGTGCCCCTAGAGCAGTAGGTGTTGCTGATATATACAAGATCAAGGGACGACCAGGAACTGGTGGAACCAAGATAGGGGGATTGGTGAGATACTGCTTGAGCTGATCAAAGCTGCGCTGACATAAAAGATCCCACTTGAAGTTCTCATTCTTCTTTAGCAAGTGTGAAAATGGTGTACACTTATCTGCAAGTTGGGAGATGAAGCGTCGGACAGATTGAAGTTTTCCCTGAAGAGAGCGAAGCTGTCGCAGTGTCTGGGGAGGAGGCATGTCTAAGATAGCCTTGACCTTTTTGGGGTCGATCTCTATACCCCGTTTAGAAACTATGAAGCCTAGAAGCTTGCCAGATGTGACCCCAAAGACACACTTCTTGGGATTTAGCATGAGATAATATTGGGCCAACCTATCAAAGACTTTTTCTAGGTCAGCAAGATGATCCATGAAGGTGTGAGATTTGACCAAGATATCATCCACATAATCTTCCAAAATGCTATGGATAAGATCATGGAAAATGGCTTTCATAGCTCTTTGATAGGTAGCCCCAGCATTCTTTAGGCCAAAATGCATCATGGTGTAACAAAAGGTTCCCTAGGGGGTAGTGAATGTTGTCTTATGCTGATCCTCTTCTGCAATCTTGATCTGATTATACCCAGAAAATCCATCCATAAGGGACAGGATTTCATGTCCAGCTGTAAGATCTACAATCATATCTATGTTGGGCAAGGGAAAATCATCCTTTGGACAAGCTTTGTTAAGATCTCTAAAATCAGTACAGATTTTGATGTCACTGGAAGGCTTAGTGATAGGGACCATGTTGGAGATCCATTCTGAGTAGTCGATAGGTCAGATAACCTTAGCAGCTAACATTCTTTCTAGTTCAGCTTTGACTAGTAATGCCACCTTGGGGTGCATTTTCCTAAGCTTTTGTCTGACGGGCTTGATCTTTGGATCGACTGCAAGATGATGAACTACAAGCTTTGGATCGAGTCCTGGCATGTCCTGATATGACCATGCAAATCGGCCAATGTTCTCTCGTAAAACCTCAAAGAGGAGGTCAGCTTGGTCTTGTGATAGGGATGCAGCAATGTGAACAATTCTAGGGATCTCTGAAGAACCAATGTTGACTTCTCTAGTATCCTCTATTAGAATAGAAGACACCTCTAGTCGATTATCTTGAGGAAGCAATACTAAATCCTCATGTTCTGCTTGTGGCTTTGGATTTTCTTACCGAGGGGTTCTCTTCACTGCCTTAGCTAGTCCCAGATTTACCTTAGTTCCAGTTTTGGGTGTATCGAAACTAGGTTGGGGATTTTCTCCAAAATACCCCTTGGGATCTAGCTTGTAGATGTAGGAAGAATCTGGCTTTGTCTTCTTATGAGGAGTTTCAGCTCCCATGAATCTTAGAAGCACTTCCTCTGATGCGAACTCATCAATATGTATGACACTTGGTTGGTCCCAATCTATGAGTTGTGGATGAGCAAGTGGTAGGTCAATGAGATGGATGGATAGTTCTCGGAGAACAGAGTCTCCTAGGAAGATTTGGTCTGGGATATCGTCGTAGGCTCTCTTTTCAACTTCCTCAGGAATGTCTTCAATTTCGACAAGGTCACGGTGGATGTTCGAAAAAGCGTGACCATTCTCGTTGGTGCCCCCAGTTGTGGGTATGCCAAAGCCAAGACCTGACTTTATTTCCCAATCATGTGCTTCGATGGGACATTGCATGCCCCTTTCTTCTGGTCCTAGTCCACCTCCTTGATAGTTCCATTTTTTAGTGACGAGCTTATGTTGTTGGGGATACTTCTGGCTGAAGTGATCAAGGCGTGCTTGATTTCTTGGAGGTGCATCCTTATGTAGCCAATTGTTGATATTTGGAGTGAGCTCCTCATGAAGAGGGGTTTTTGAGGACACAAAGGTGGTTGGGCCAAACTGTTTGTATCGAGGAGGTGGAATCTCCTTAGCTTTGTGATATGTTGGCCGTCCATGGGTATGTGGATCAAGTGGGATTGCTCTGACAGAAAATGCATCTGATAGACTATATTCTCCACATCCTTTGTTGTTGATCTTTACAGTAGATAGGGTGGAGGCAAGGATGGTTTCTGCGTCATTACAAGTGTGGGATGAGCTGGCGATGGCTGTGCCGATGTCTATTCCAGGGCAATGGTTTGTATATGAAGCTTCAACTGCATTGCAGTAAGCAAAGGGTTCTGGATCGACATGGATGGTTACCTCAGTGCCTTGATGCAAAAATTTGATGCACTGATGGTAGGTGGATGGAATGGCCTTCTTAGCATGAATCCATGGGCGACTAAGGAGGATGTTAAATGGTAGGTTTAGATCAATAACATGGAAAACTGTCTCTTGAATGACTGGCCCAACCTTGATTGGTAGCAAAATAGTCCCTTCTGTGGTCCTTTCCAAGTTGTCATAAGCTTTGATGGTGATAACCTCATTGATCATATCTGCCTCAGTATACCCAGCTTGTTTTATGAATTTTAGGGTGTAAATGTTCAAGGCTGATCCATTATCTATCATTACTCTTTTCACGGAAAAATTGGATACCATGATGGCTATGCGAAGCGGAAGGGTGTGATCTGGCTCAATCGTGGGTATGTCGGTGGGTTTGAAAGATAGGGCACATGAGGATGAAAGGTGTCCAACAAGATTACGAAAATCAGTAGCATTGATATCAGAAGGGACACGGGATTCTATGAGAGCACTGTCAAGGATGTCTTTGTACACAGGACTAGTGCAGAGAAGGTCTAAAATGGATATTTGGGCTGGCATGTTCCCAAGGTGTTCCAAGATATTGTACCAGCTTTTTGATGGAGCTGATGGTGTCGATGAAACTGGTGGGCCTGCGATGTTAAATTGCGCTCTTCGAGTGGTGACCGCACACTCATTTGTCTGGTCCTCAAATATTGATAACATTGACAGAAGGCTCTTTCTCAGATATACAACCTATAAGGCTACCATAGTCTATATAGGATGAAGTGTGGTCATTGTTCTTCCCATGCTGTTGGTTTGGCTGGCGGTTGTTGGTGTTGTTTTGGATAGGTGCTTTTCCAGGATTTTGGTTGTTGTGTGGAGGAAAAGCATTTTGATAAATCTGTAAGCCTGCATTGGGAGAGTTTTGGGCACCAACAGTGATTTCCTTCCGATCAATGAGGTCTTGCACATAGTCTTTTAGTTTCATGCATCTGAGGGTGGTCTGACCGTTTACCCTATGGAACTTGCAATACTCATTGTCCTTGTACCATGCAGCTTTGGATTGGCTTGGATCAATTTGCTGGGTAGGAGGAAATTTGATGAGGTTTTCCTTAGCCAATTTCTCAAAAATAACATCCAATGGCTCACCAAGGGGTGTATAGTTTCTAGGTGCAGGTTGGAATCTGGGCTTTTGCCCTGCAGCTACATTGATGGCATTAGCTTGATTGTTAGACCCTTGAAAGTTGGGTCTTGTATTGTGGTTTTGATAGCTTTGGTTATTTCGTTGTTGGTAATTGGTAGCTTGTTGGTTGTTTGTTTGATATGGTGGGTTAGACTGGTTTTGCGAAGGACCAATGATATTCACATGTCTGGTGTCAGTAACCCCATCTGTTGCAACATGCTTGTTTTTGTTCCAATACCTAGACTTGTCATTGGAATGTGATTGATTTTGGTTGGCCTCTTTGTAAATCTTTACCACACCATCTTTGATGAGTCCTTGCTCAAGGATCATTCCTTTCTCTTTGATATCCTTATAGGTCTGCAAACAGTTCATGGTCATGTGGTGAGCCAAGCTGGGATGTGCATTATCAATAAACATTTTCACCACATGGCGTTCTGGCAAGGTGCAGGATATGCGGGTGGTAAGGGTTTGCCATCTTTTCAGGTATTCGGCAAGGCTTTCTCCACCTTTTTGCTTGGTGTGGACAAGATCAACTATTGATAGCTCTGTTTCAACAAGATGGGCATATTGGGCTACAAATGCCTCAGATAATTCAGTAAAGTTTTTAATTGTGCCATAGGGGATTCTATAAAACCATTCAAGAGCTGGTCCAGCCAAGCTTTTGGGAAAAAGGCGCAAGAGGAAGACATCATTGTATGCCACGTCCTGGCAATGCATGTAAAATTCTTTGATATGTGTGACAGGGTCTCCTTTTCCTCTAAATTTGTCAAATTTAGGTACCTCAAAGTGTTTGGGAAATGGTGTCGTGGTAATGGCTCTGTCAAATGGGTAAGGACACACATTCTCAAACTTGAATGTCTTTGGATCATTCCCTTCTTGGATGGCTTTCAGAGCTGTATTCATTTGCTCCCACTCTGAATTGATAGGTGATGGTTGGGGTGCCCCCAATGTAGGAGTGCCTTGAGGTAGGTATGTGCTAGATGGGGCCATTGAATATGGATGGTTATGAGGGATTTTCTGATAGGGATTGTACATTGTTTGGGCAGCTGCATGGTGGATGACGGGTTGTTGAGGGGGAGGTGGCGCATATTGCTGCATGTGCTGCGAGGCTTGCTGTTGATATGGGATTTGAGGTTGGGATTGAGGAACATAAGCTGGCTGTGGGGTAAATGGATTTCTTTGTGGAGGTAAGGTATAAGATGGTTGTGAGGCTTGGGGAAAGGATCGGAGGGCTTGTGGGGTTTGACCAATATATGTGGGTTGTGCCCCCATTTGGGATGGCATCTGCAAATAATTGGCGGTTGGCTGGGGTGGTGGATTACCTCCTAGAAGTGGCATTGAAAAGTAGTTGGTAATTGGAGGTAATGGATTAGTTGGTGGTGGAGGTGGTGGGAATTGAAAGCTTGGGAATGGAACTGATGGGGTTTGATAGCTTTGTGGCTAGATTTGGAAGCTTGGTAGAGTGGTGGTGGGAGCTGGGGTCACTTGGGAGCTTGGTAGAAGATTGGCAGTAGCTTGTGGGTTTTGATAGCTTTGTGGAGTGAAGGTAGTAGCTTGTGGATTTGTGGCTGGTGGTATTGAGCTCCCAAGACCTAATGGAAATGATGGGATTGTGCTTTGGGCTATGGTGAACAAGCTGGGGGCGATGAAAGGTTGATTACTTGGCCCCATGGGTGGCATCCCTGTTGTATATTGCTGAGGTTGGCCAAAGATGCTAGCACTAATTTGGGAGATGGGTGGATTCGAAAGGCTAGGTGTGGGAGTAGCAGCAATAGTGAAGGGGGTGAACAGTGAGGTAATTTGAGTAAAGGGGGTTTGGAGCGGAGAGGTATGAACCAAGGATGGAGTGGTGGTGGCTGGGTTGGCTTGCGGCATGGAGATTTCAACTTGGGTGGATGATGGTATGTTTGGGTCTGTTGGGTCATATGGATTGGCTGGAGGCTCTTCTTTTGGAATATATTGAGGATAATTTGGATCATAAGAGCCTATGGGTGGTGGTAGCTGCCCAAACAATGGGTGAGATGGATCTGATAATGGAGGGGGTCTTCCAAAGTCAAAGGTTCCTACATTGTCCCTTCGAAAATTAGCCATGATTATCTCTTTGTTTTTGTCTATAATGGCGTTTACCAATACTGCATTTCCTGGTTGGTTCATGAAAGCTTCAATGTTATTAGGTGATGGCATAGCTTGCTCTGGGCTAAAGGATGGCTGAGTGCTCAAGGGGGGTGAGGCTGTTCGATCCAAATGATAGGGCTCCATTGTTTCTTTCTTCTTGGCTAAGCGAGTGACAGGTGGCATGAAAAATGCTCCTAGGGATGAGATGCAATAATGCTGATGGATGCAAAAGGGGGAAGGCTTTTCTATGCAAATGATTTCCTAGGTTGAGGCAAAGCTATATGACAAAACCTAAGGAGGATCGGGTTGGGGATTCTAACTTCAAAGATATGTTGTCAAAGCACAAAAGGTCTGCTTTCCTATGTGCAAGCTTGGTGGTGATTGTGTCAACTTAAGGATAGACTGATGATCGTTTAGGAAGAACACGAGATTGACCACTTGTGAATCCCAACCTTTAGCTCAAGGTGATGAGGGATAACAAGTGACAAAGCTAGATTACCTTAGACAAAGCTCTGTCAAAGGGATAACCTTGGTGAGATTGGTGGATTTGGAAGATTTTAGGAATGGCAAACTTTTAGCAAGGTGACAACAATTTTGAAAGCTTAGATGTGCAGATTTTCGATTACTAGCTAGATGGTATGATTCTAAATGAGATGGATGAGCTAATAATGCTTAAGGGGATAACCTAAGATGGCTGGCTTTTCTACAAAGATGACTCTAAAGTGAAGCTTATCCAAGAAGATGTGGAGAAACAAGGGTGTCTAATCATAGAAATCATGCCTAGTTGGTAAGGCATAAGCAGGATTAATTCCTGGATGTTGGCTAAATTTGATGGTGCGCTCTAACCAGGCCTCTTGAAGTGCTTCGTCGGTAGCTTTGTCCTCTGCTTTGTGGAGTTTGGCAATTCGTGGGCTTGGTGTTATTTCTTTTCTCTTGGCTGAAAGTAGATGGCTTGAGTTTGACCTTGTGAAACTTCTGTTTGGGTTTGGGTTGTTCCAACATAAATTCTTGAATTTGCTTGGCTTTGGGAAAAATCTCAGTTGTTTTGCTTCAACTTGTTCAACTTTCAAAATAGGCAGTGACTACGCTAAGTGTGCCCTAAGCTAGGATTGACCAAGTTTGGCAAACATTCATTCAACAAGTAAAATAAAAACAAGCAATAGATAGGAACACCCAGATAGAAGTTTGTGGTTCTCAGAATGTGATACTTGTGCCAAGGAGTGTGTATGTTCTACAAATGTTTCGATCAATCACTCCAAACACATTAACATCCTAGATGGTTTTCTGCAAGGCTGACAATTGGTTTAGCTAGGGAGTCCTCGATATACGCAAGGTACGTGAGGCCCAAATCCGTAGATGAGACCAAAAGGATGTCACACAGCCGAGAGGAGTGGTAACCCACTTCTCCTCTGTCACTTCTCAAAGGTATAAAGTTCCTTGAGGCTTAGCCTGAATGCAAAATCTTGATCCCAAGAGAGGTGTCTTTCGATTCACCTCCCGATTCTTATACTCCGCCGAAGCGCTGGAGTTGAGGTCATCCAAGGGGTGATGAATTCCCCAAGCAGGCCTCCTAAAAAGAAACAAGGTTTTGGATCCTAATCTTATGCACCCAAGATGGCCTCGAAAGACGACAAGGGGAGAGAAGACTCGGATGACCTTGGGCTAAAAAATACGCTTGTTCTTTTACCAACTGACTCTTATCTGTGCTAATCTAGACTTTGCAAGCACTCATGTTTAAGAGACAATGTTCAATTCCAACTTGAAGCGCCAACAAAAGTAAATCGATCGAAGAATGCAAACAATAAGAAGAGTTAGGGTCAACAAAAGCAAACTCGCGCGCCTGGAGGCCCTCCACGTCAAGTATCGATTAATTTTCTTTAAGGCATTCAAGATTGAGTGTGAGTTTATTTTAAGCCCAAAACAAAAGTGTGTGAGATTCGATTTCAAGCGCGCGCCCGGAGGCTCTCCACGTCAGTTGTTGTTCAATTTTAGTGCCCAAACTTGAAGTGTGATCGATTTAATCTAGAGTTTTGGCCATTTAAGAATTTTGATAAAGTTAAAGCAAACGTTCAAATACCAAGTGAGTGAGTTAGATTGTGGAACATTTAACACCTTTTTCAAGTAGACCCATCCCCATAAATGTCGCTAAGATTGCAACCAATGGTTAATATTTGATGGGTGATTAGAAAAGAGGTGAGTCCAAGGAACTACTCAAATTGATTTTTGTAAATTTGTATTTTAACTTAACAAAGTTTCTTAAATGTCCAAAAATCAAACTTTACCTAGATTGCATGTGAAAAAGAGATTTGTAATGGTTAATTGATCCTTGGCATTCAAGATTGGATTTTTTTGTTTTAAGCATGCATTCCAAAGAAAGTTGATTTTAATCCATGACATTCAAGAGTGTGTTTTTGAGCAACATTCATTCAATGAAAAATGTGTTTAACCATTCAAGTTCATTTTTTTTTTTTAACAACATGCATTCAAAGACAAATGGTTAAACATTCAAGTTCATTTTTTAGCAACATCAAAACCTGCAAGAAACATGGTTAGTGGTTCCATATGTGCTCCAACCTGCAATGAGACAAAAAAAAAAGCAATTTAGTTAGTTAGCCAAAATCTTCAAAAATGAGAGCTTAACTATGGGAAATTTTTTTTTAACTTTTTTGTTGTTTTTTCTACGCGTAAAAATGCTTAAAATGGAACATAAGCAAGCAGAGAAGACAGTCTGTCAAAATATGAAGAGGACAAAATAGATTTGCAGCACAGAACACAGGTGACAAGTAGAGACGTTGATTTGCGCAGACGACGATTTTCACAGATGCGGATTTTCGCAGATGTCGATTTTCGCAGACGCGGATTTTTGCAAACGTCGATTTTCGCAAACGCAGATTTTTGCAGATGTCGATTTCCACAGATGCGGATTTTTGCAAATGTCGATTTGTGCAGACGCGAATTTTTGCAGACGTCAATTTTCGCAAACAGAACAGGTTGCAGACGCCAAAACTGCGCCAAAAAAGCTGAAAAATGCGATTTTTTTAATATTTTTTTAAGATGGTATTTCTTCTTCCTAAGTGCATTCTTTAACCTGCAAAACCAAGCAAAACACCCTCACAGCACACTCAAACAACAACAAACATTAGATGGTTAGAAAAATGACATATAGATGAAAATAGATGATTAAATGACCCATAGTGGGGTCCCACTGGGCGTGCCAAAATGTAGAACCAGAATCAGTGTGCAAAGAACATTAAAAAATAAAGTAAACATTCACAAACCAAAAACTAAATTCACATATAAGCTTAGACAAAGAAAGCAAACAAGAAGTGCAAACCTCACAAGAGAAAACAATCCATGCTTTCTTGATTCTGTAGATGTGTCCTTTTTCTGTGGATGTATGTTCAAGATGCTCAAAAGTTGCTTCAATGGAGATGGGTAATGGCAAATTGGTAGCTTTGTGAGCTCTCAATTTGGCATTATAAGGGTAATATTGATGACTTTGGTTTTCAAAATAGCATGGTAACTTTAGCTCAAAGATTGTTGATGAAATGGCTTGGGATGGGATTCAATTTATAGGCTAAGGGGTAGAGGGATGGAGTGCTTAGATGCAAGGATGGATGAAGGCTTAAGGAGGGCTAAGATGCACTCAAAGGGGAGCACATGGATTGTGCTTGTTTAGCACCAATGGGAAGGTGACACTTGTCACAAGGAGGATGAGTGTGAGAGGGTAGGGTAAAGGGTTGGTTAAAGTCATGATGAGTGGGGTTGAGTATGTAAGAGGGATGTAAGAGGAATGAGTGTGGAAGAGGGAAGAGTTTGGAAGATGGGTGTAAGAGTCATGAGTGGGCTTGTAAGAGTCTTTATGTTTTGTAAGAGCACTCATGACTTAGTGGTTGGGTTTTCTTGAGGGGAGACTTTGGTTTGGATTAGGAATGTCTTAAACTTGTTTAAGGAATGTGACAACATTAGGGGGTGGATTAGGCTTGGGTTTAGGATTAGATTAGGGATGTTAGAGATGTGCAAGTGGATGGCATTAATGAGGGTGGGTGAGTTAGTGGCTAAGCTTGGTTAGTATGGGTGGATGGGGTGGATTAGGCTAAATGGAGGATTAGAGATAGGTTAGGGGTTTTTGAATTTGAGGATTTCATTTATCAAATAGATTTATTTAATAAATGGGGATTTTTGGAATTAGATAGAAAAATAGGATTTAATTGATAAATAATAGATTATTTGATTTATCAATTAGGACTATAGATGATTAATTAAATTAATCCACTAGGGGATGACAAAGGATTAATTAAATATAAATTTAATTAATAATGCCCTTTTTAGATAACTAAATAGGATTACTAAAATAGTGTAATCAAATTTAGGTGTCTACACTAGGTTCTACATAGTTGACTTCTAGTGAGGAGGTGGCTTCTAAATAAGCGGATGTTGAAGTTGACTCTTGATTTGTATAGGCGGTCTTTAGAATAGATACTTGAAAGGAACTAATATTTCAACTTTGCATCTCATTATCAATTTCAAAACTTTTGTACACAATTTTCCCAAAATGTCATTAGGACAATGTTTCAGTTATAAGTTATTATAAATAATACATGAAAAGAAAAATTTGGTAGTGTTAGTGTTCTAATATATTATAATAATAACGTGTTAGTGTTCTTAACATAGTTTTAAGTTTTAGCCTCGAGGAAAACAAAGACTACTTGACAATAGCAAGAGACAACACAGATGACCTAGAAATAGCCTATCATAATGAAAAATGCATTTTTCCCATCATAACACTAGCAGTGCTCTACTGTCTCATTTTTTGTAACAGAGACCAACACAGACATCAATATGAACCCGAGGTTTATACTAAACAAATGCAAGGTATGTAGTGAACTCTAGCCAAAGTGCACTCAAATATTTAGACTTCCTTGGTATGTAGTGATTAATTTATTTTTATTGTTTGATTGTTTTTTGATTTTTTAGAGGATTCATGTGTAGGAATATCTATAATAAAGTATTCAAGTTTCTATGCCAAACTAACTCCAATGTGGACAAATGTCTAATAATTGGGATTTAAACTAAGCAAAAAGATAACTGTGATAAAGAAGAAAATATATTGGCCTAACATTTATTTATTATAGCACAAATAAATTCTTTACAAGAATGCACAAGTCTAAAACTAGCTCAAAGATTCAACAATTACACTGATAAGAATATGAAATATGGTTCAACAATTACACTGATAAGAATATGAAACATGGAAACATTTTGTGTTTTCCAGTTATTGGTTGATGGACAAGACCAAAATACACCTATAGAGGGACCAAAATAGATGAAGAACAATAGGGAGAGGTCTTATTTCTCCTCTCAATAACTTGGCCAACACAAATAAAGAGGGCAGAGCCAATGTTACATCTACATCTTTCATAATTCTAACCTATGCAAAATACCTCACCACCTCCAAACATCTTGTGTCTTGTGGAGGGGTGGCAGTGACTCCTTGCAAGCTTAGAGCAATAGTAAAGTGCCAGGTATGAAAAACACTCACTGACTAGATGTCAAAACTATAATGATGGGACTAATAGTAAAAAAAAGGTGCAAAAAGGGCTTTTTTTCCCCTTTTATCCTTGTTTTCTAAACATTCAAGTGGCCCCTACTTTTTAGATCTTATTCTAAAGGAATTTTGACTGACATTGTTTCTATATTTTGGGTAGGTGGACTACATCCTAGGTTCGAATCCCATGAAGATCTCATACATGGTTGGGTATGTATCAAAGTACCTAGAGAGAGTTCACCATAGAGGCTCATCTTTGCCTTCAGTTTCTCAACACCCACAAGCCATTGGGTGTAGCATAGGCTTCCAAGCCCTGAATGGCAATTCCCCCTATCCAAATCTTCTAATTGGAGCAATTGTGGGTGGCCAGATTGCAATGATCACTTTTTTTATGACAAAAATTATTATGAATAGTTTGAACCTTCTACCTATATCAATGCTCCACTAGTTGGCTCTCTCACATATTTGGCCCACTCCACTTGCTCTTAAAACATGCTACTTTTTATCTATCAATATCAGTATGGTAACAAATTTGAGTTATCTACTTTTAGTATGATATATAGACTCTTGGGAGTGTACTAAGTAAAAGTATGTTTAGCTTATTATGAGGATGGCTCAAAGTTGGAGCCTTAGTCCCCCATTGCTTGATTATGCTATATTTTTTCTTGTGATCAGCTTTAACAAATAGAAAATGATGTTTTTGAAGCATGATAAAAGGCTTTTGAGATCACTCTATCATTTCTTCCTAAGTTTTTAACGTTGGCTCTGCCCTCTTTGAAAATATTATGATTAACAAAAGCTCTTTCTAAATGATATTCCATCTGCCACCAATCTGAGTATGTTGTGAGTGTGTTAGTAGTGGGAGGTCACAACTATGATTGAGTATAAATTTTGAAGGAATCAATATTTTTCTCTCTTTCTTGTTAAAAGATCTAAAATTTGATGTTTACTAAATGATTCTACCAAAGACTACGTCCATAAATAGATAAATGCATTCACAAAGAAGAAGTTATAGACCTTATTTTTCCAAATGCTCCTAATTTTATAACTTCCATTAACAGTGAATTCTAGGTAATGCTTCATTAAAATAGGACTCAGAACTATAAGAAATGGCTCAAAATACTTTTGTTTAAAATGTCAGGCTTTCGCTATCCCATACGAGAGTAGATAAATTAGATGGATGTTTCCCTAAAGTGACATCTCTAGTTTGAATGGATATGTCTGGTTTGGAAATATTGTGGAAACACTTCTCTTTAACACATTTTATTAAACACTTGGCATGCACCCTTAAATTCCCCACATTTTGCACCCTTAAATCATAGTAGCTCATTAAATTGTGCACTCAACAATAATATCTAAGGACAAGATATGATGAAAAAGAAATAGGCGTACTAATGCTCCAAGAGTTTAAGGTTTTTGGGTTCTCTCTGGATATTAGCTTGAAATGTAAATGGAAAGATGTGAGAGAATTCATTTCTTCTCACCAGAAGGGATAGGGAGGGGATGCTAATTTAGTAGGGCCTAAATGAACCAAACACATTCCAAATTGGAATTGTTCCCCTTTACATTGACTAGTTTGGAACACACATAAAATTGATGATAAAGAGATAGATATCTCCAATGTGGATGTTGGAAATGATCATAGAGATGAAATTGAATTGTGGAAATGGATGTTTCAATTAAATAGAATTCCATAGATCACTGGCACTAACTTTAACATGGTTGAGGCTCTTGAAGACAAGATTGGAGGTGAAAACTTTGAATGGAAAGGGTGTGAAATGATCTTTTGGTACAATATAATTAATAAGCATAAACGTTTTGACCCCTTAGCTGGTTGCAAGTATAGTTATAAAGGCATTTTGGCATACCTGGTACAGTTTTATAAAATGGAAATAAGAGAACTTAAGAGATTTTATGTTCATAGGGATGTTTTTAGTTTTAGGAAGGATGACAAAAGTGTTAGTGTTCAAGTTAGCCCCTATACCCTATTGAATCCCCACCCTATTATTGCTAATATTTTTCAAATTTCTAGGGCTTGTTTGGAGAAGGGGGGAAAGATGGATTAGTTTTGAAACTTACCTAGCTAAAAGATGAAGATATTAATATTACTATTAATATTATCAATTGAGTGGTGGTGAAGCACTAACCTACTATTGAGAGATGATCCAAGAACATCAATAGTTGCTAAACCCTTTTTAGGTAGTGTGTGACCTCATTTGGGATATTTACTTTGATGGGTCGAGGTGATGAATGGGTTATGAAGTGGGAGTTATTTTGATATCCCTTGAAGGAAAATTGATTTCTCGTTCCTTTTACCTAGAATTCCACTAGACAAATTATATCATTGAGTACAAAGCCCTAATCATGTGGGTACATGTCATGATTCCTATAGAGATTAAAAGCCTTCATATACATAGAAATTGTATGTTGATAGTGAATCCAATAACAAAAATGTATAAGGGGAACCGATCTAGGTTGTCTTAGTATATAGAATTAGCATTGATCTTAATCAATTCTATTACTACACCATAGATAGTATTTCAAGGAGAGAAAATTGGTATGCATATGCAAAGGCTAGTGTAGCCTCTTTGGTTTGACCCAAAATCATCACCAATGTATATCAATTTGTGCTACAAGTGTTGAGATCTCATGTAGTATCAGAATTGCCAAGCCTTGGTGATCCCATTTGTGTACATGTAGATATAGAAGAATGGTTTGTTAGCATCTATGGGTATCTAAAGAGAAAAAAATTCCTTGATAGAGTTGATGAAAATTCTTATATTAGGATAAGAAAACTCTTTGGTTGCTATCTTGTCTTGTCAAATGTCTTGTATCAGAGATCCTATAATGGTCTCCTCCAATGATACTTAACCAAGGGTGAGATACCACTCATTTTTTGAGAGGCTCATTCAGACCCCACTAGAGGACATATAAGTGGTAAGGCCCTAGTTCAAAAACTAATTCATGTGCAATACTATTAGAAAATGGTGGAGAAATAATCCTTTTCATTTATCAAGAGTACTCACAATGAAAACAACATAGAAATTTAATTTAAGCTCTTGGACAGGCTCACTAGGCTCAAAACTCTCCATGGCCCTTCTAGACATGAGGTTTAGATATAATTGGAAAAATATCTCTGCCACTATTTAAAGGCCATATTTTTATCATCACGACCTCATAGTATTTTAGTAAGTGGGTGGAAGGGGGCCAATTAAGGTCTACCATCACTAAAATGATCTATCAATTCCTACTAGACAATACCTAATTTCATTTTGATTTATCTTCCAATATTGTCTCAAATAATGGGACATATTTTTAAAATGAGGTAAAATAGTTATAGAAATATTCTATGTCCTACATCACTTCTCTATACCTTATTATTTTCAATCCAACAATTAGGTAGAAGCCTCTCACAAGACCATTGAGAAAATATTGCAAACATTTGTAACTAAGAATGGGAGAGATTGGCATACCCAATTAACCTATGCTTTTTGGGCTTATTGCACTAGTGTCTCTATAGATACATGATCTACTCCTTATAGCCTAGTATATAGAACCGATGATATCATGCCCCTAAACTAGAGATACCATCATTATGTGTCTCCCTTAAAGGAGTGATCAGTGATGACACTAATAGTTTGAATCATTCCCATTAGTTAAAAATGTTGGATGAACATACTCTACACCTTTGAACTTATTAGAAAGCACTCTCTAGGAAATATAATCAAAATTTTCTTTCTAATAACTTTAAGGTAGGTAATCTCATTCTTTGCAAATCCAAATGAATGTAAATGTGTCACCTAGTCAAAGAAGGAAATTTAGCCCAACTAGCTGGGGCCATATGTTTTCAACTTTTGCTTATAGATATGGAGCCTACAAGTTAGCCCCCATGAACAATGCCCCTCTCAAGGAACCCATGAATTTGGTACATCAATGACAGTTTTATGCCTAAATGTGTCATGCAATATGAATCCAAGTGATCCCCATGACATATTATCATCAACAAGAGTGTTTATCTTTGTGGTGACAACCATGTTTGTGATATTTGTGTGCATGTATGGTGTGACTACAACTGTACAAAATACATAAAGAAAGCCAAGATAAGAGAAGAATGGAATCTAAACTCCAAAAACCTATATAATGCTAGAGTGCCTACAGAGTAACCTGGTCAATATTGCTACTAAACAAGAGTTTGTGGCCCAATCCAGAGACTCCTTTTGGAGGTTGCAATATTTCAAGAATCAAGGTGTCAAAACTAGAGCTAGACTTAATTGGATCATCCATGGTAATAAGGGTGCTAGATACTTCTTCCAGATCCTCAAATCCAAAGAAGCTAGAGAGAGGATTGAGTCTATTTGGAATGAAGGAAAACAACCTAACTCCCAAGATGAAATTCTTCTAGCCTTTGCACATTAATATAAGAAACTCTTCATTTCTGAATATGTTGGAGAAGAAATGGAAAATTCTAGGACAAAACTCAATGGAATCATTCCTAAAAAGGTGCCTACTAAAGAGACAACTATGCTTGACAAACCTATATAACTATGGATGAAAACAATGCTATTCAAAATTTGAGTAATGAAAAGGCCCCTAGGCTGAATGGAATCCCAGTGGAGCTTTATGAAAAAATAATTAGTTGGATGGGCAATGAATTCCTCCAGATTTATACTAGGATAGCTCACTATATCATATCTTCTATCTCAAATTTTGACCAAATTTTGCACCATAAAGTTGAAACATAAACCCTAACTTGTCATGTCCCAAAGGGCAAGGTTCAGCATACTCCCATCCACCATGACATTTGCACTGAAGCTATCAAACCTGGTGGCACGTAGTCCTGGCCACAAAATACACACATGTTCAAAATACATAAGCTTTCAAAAGGAAAGAAAAATACCAAAATATGAGATTCAAATATGAGATTAAAACATTTATTTACTTTATTTCCACTAATGCAGGCTAGATTCAAGACTCAGTCAGGAAAATGTCGCTTGCAGTGTAGGAAATAAGCACACAAGTCTTCCGGTCCCAATGTAACAATGAAATTAGGGCATGAAAAAGAGCTTTTTTTATTTTGACATAATGAAGCCCGTGTTGGTCAAAATTTTGACCAACATGGGCATGCATTTTTTTAAAAAGATATGTTTCCTTGCATATTCTGACCAATTTGACCCCATTTTATTAGATGGTCAAAAATTTTGGTTTAAAAATGGGGTCAAATGTACTAGTGAAGAAAATAAAGCTTAGAGAAATCAAAATGATTTATAATATTTTATAATATAGTTAGTTTCATTTTGATTCTCCATTCATCCATGAGAACTCCCTCTGAGATTCTCTCTTTGCCATCTTATCTTCAGACTCCATTAGATCAAGTTCTCCCTCTTGTAGATTGTTACCTTTGATTCTTCTATAATTACATCAATCTCTCCCTTAATGAATATATGGCATGATTCTCTCCCTCTTTGACATCAAATGCCAAAGACTTTGTAGAGTGATTTTACAATGTACCTGATGTACTGATTCATATGCAATGAGTTCTAATTTCTTTACATCAACTTGATAGATCTTCAAAGTAGTTTGGTTGATGCATCAGTAATGATCTGTACTCTAGTGAGCATCAGATAGGGGAATGATCCCTAGCTTTCCTCGTAGATACAAAAGTTCATCCTTAGGTAATGGTTTGGTAAATATGTTAGCAACTTGCTCCTTTGTGTTAACATATTCTAATATGAACTCTTTATCTCAAATTAATTCTCTCAGAAAATGATACTTGATTCCAATGTATTTTGTCTTGGTGTGCATCACTGAACTTTTAGTTATATTGATTGCACCTATGTTATCACAATAGATAACCACTAGATCCTTTATTTCTTCCTTCTTTCCTAATAATAGTTTCTTGATCCACATTATGTTGGAGCAATTAACTTTTGTATCAACATATTATGCTTCTATTGAAGATAGAGAGATGGATTTTTCCTTTTTCCTTTTCCAAGATGCTAACCTCTTTCTAAGAAAAAATGCTCCTTCACCGGTGCTCTTCCTATCATCAATGATTCTAGCACAGTCAACATCAGTAAAGGATTTCAACATGAACTTTCCTCCTTTCTTGTACCACATACTATAGTCTTGAGTTCCTTTTAGATATCTCATAATTCTTTTGATTTCCATCATATAATTTTCTCTGGGATTTATAGAGAATCTTGCAACTATACCAACTGCTAATGCAATATCAAGTCTTGTATGAACAATGTAGTGCTTGCCCCTAATTTAAATTTTATTATTATTGCCAAACTCTTTTAGGTCAGTTTATGCTTGATGCCTAGTAGAATTATCTTTTAGACTATTAGATATTGTTTCATATTCAATTGATTTTATGATGAGACTACTTGGTAATGTTTACTTCATGTATGCATGATTATACCTTGATGATGATTATTATAGTGATTTTAGTTATTTGATAATAATTAGTTAGATGGATTATTATACATTTTTTCTTATGCATACTTTCCCCATACTGCATCTGTATGGTGTGCGTGTATATTTTCTTTATGTATGATGTTCTTGATGTGGTTAAGGAAGGGAGTCATAGTCACTTGCTAATCATGATCTACACGATGCACCACTTCCTGCCATTGCCTATTTAGTTTAGTATATATGTGTTTGTACATGTGTGGATTTTATGCAGATCGTAGGTACCAGGTATTGACTTTTCTAAATTGCTAGGATGAGCGTACCTTATCACAATATATCAATGGTAAGAGAGGGGGCGATAAATTTTTGAGTCCAAATCCTAACCTTTAAACCCATTTATCCTCAAAAATTAGGACAATTATCTAAGATGATTATTCTTCTGAATATGTTGTCAGATCTAAATTTGTGATTATAACCCTAGAGTTTGATCTTATATGTGGTATTTTATGATGAATTTTCATATTTCATCTTATAGGTCTTTGGTGATTTTTCTATTAATTAAGTCAAATTAAAAGATTAAATTAATGATTTAATTTAATGGAAATTATTATGACATTTTCAATATTTAATAAATTGGGAAATTAATTAAATAAAAAAATTAAGTTTAAGAAGAAATTTATAGTTTAATTTTAGAGTGTAATAATATTTATTTAATTTAATAATAATATATTTATGCGATCATTTCTAAATAAATGCTAAATATTATTATTACTTAATAAATATTTTTATCAATTAACTCTTTGAAAATAAATTAAAGAGTGAAAAAGAAATTAATTTATTAAAGATATTTAAAATTGCATAAAGTTTCAAAAAAGATAATAAAGAGTTAAAAAGTTGTGATCAAGGAGTTAACTCGAGTGATCAAACAATTAGTGCCCCAAATTTAGGAGAGAACATCTTATCAACAATTGAGGGTCCATTTTCTAGGGATCAAGAATTTTGGAGAAGGGAATTTTTAGAGAGAAGGTTTTGAGAGAAGAGAATTAACTTCAAAACCAGGTAGATCCTTGTGTTTTGTTCACCTAGTTAATTATGTAATTTAATATTCATGTCTTTATCATAATTTGTGAATTATGTTTCCAATTTGCATTGTGATGAACTCTTCAATCCTTCATTTCAATTTAATGGTATTCTTATTGTTTTCTTCTGTATATGTGGGGATTGAAATTTAGTAAAAACCTCGTACAATAGTTTTACAAGTTGTAAATTAAACTAGGAAGGGTTTCATAAGAAATATAAATTTTAAATTTTAAATTTGATTAGTTCATTGCATTTTTCCTATTAGAGTATTGATAGAACTTATATATATATATATATATATATATATATACATGAAATTTGTGGTAAGGAGTTTTTTAAAAAATTATTTAAAAAAATAAAACAAATATTGTGAGAGGGTGGTGGTGGAGAAACCCCACACCATCCTCCCCTTGACCCCACTGTCGTAGGCTTTAAAGCTATAACAACAGGATAGTCTACCGCCCGCAACAGTAGTGATACTACTGTCTACGACAGCAAGTAAAATTGTTGCGCATAGCAGCAGTAAGGCCTGCCACCGCAAGGAAAGGCCAACAAACCTTCAAATAATTGTATTTATTATTATTATTTTTTTGAATTTTTGAATTTAACTTTATTATATTTGTATTTTAACAAGTTAATTATTATTTGTTAAATAATTATTTAATAAAAATTATTAATTATTTAATAATATAAATATATGTATATATTATTAACATAATGTTGTTTTAAAATAATTATTAAATAATTTAATTGAAATTAGTTTTTAATTAAGTTTAATTAATAATACATTTTTTTATAAGTTTTAAATTGACTTAGTTTATTATTATTAATGAATTGAGTTCTACTAATAAGGTAATTATTTTATATCAAAAATCATTATTTTAATAATTTAATAAACAATTACTTTTAAAGTAATTAGAACATTTAATTGTAATCAGATAAGGGCAATTGTTCAATATGTTCAAATATGAGAATGGGTTAAATTGTAAAGATCAAGATGTAATCTTTTATACTCGAAAAATCACATTGAAAATGAAAATTGATACCTTACTATTAACTCAACTATGTGTTTTCAAAATCAAACCAAACTATGAAATGACTATGTATCTATATGTTGTCTATGTTTTGGGTTTGGGTTGACTAGAGTGTTGACTAGTTTTAGGATGTCTACCAGAGGCTTGGGAGTTTTGTGTTTTGTTGAGATAATGGGTGTTGCACACATTGCATAATATTGTTATATTTTATTATTTTATTCTATTATGTAATGTTGTGCCTAGATGGACGTGTAACATGTAAAGATTCCCATGAAATATTCTTGATGAGTTGTATTGTAACATTGTGATAATATTTCATGTAATTATTTAATATTGGAGAAAAGAATTAAATGCCCAATATTAAATGTGGGGTTAGTGGGTTAGGTAGCACATGATTTTAGCACATGGTTTATGTAATACCACTTAGTGGTTTTGTGGGACTTGCTACTATATAAGCAGCCACAAGGGTAGTTTTTGTAGAGAGTAAGAGAAGGAAAAAAGGCAAGAGTTGAGCGGGACAAGGCTTGACAGGTTAGCCAAGGGAGCATTTGTGAAGGTTGGAAGCATGGCATGGGATGTGTGGATTCATGCTTGTTCACATAGTTTGCTCGGTTGTGGCTATGACCATAAAGGCTTTCATGGTTGTATTGCAATGGTTTTTTTGCGGAATAATATATGGTGATGGATGTTTTTGGAGGTTGGGTTTTTCCCTCAATGAGGATTTCCCAGGGTATATCTTGTGTCACAATTTTGTGGGTATGTTGTCTATTCTCTTGCATATAGATTTTAATTCCATGTTTAATTCAAATCTATTATGGGTTATGTGATAATGGTTATATTCTTCGTTGCCAAGTTTCCTTACAAGTGGTATCAAAGCTATGGTTTTATTATTGTAACCTTAGATTGAATCCATGGGAATGCATGAGAGGATAAAAGAAAATGAAAAGATATATGAGTGATTATTGCAGATTTGGGGGTTTTGGTTTTGCTATTATGATGGGATGTTAAAAGATTTGGGCATGTGAAATTGTTGGACAAAAGGATTTTTTCGGATGTTTCATTTAAAATGAGGGTTTTGAGGGGTAGCATGCAAAAATGATCTGCTAGGTAAAAACATACCTCACCATTGGATCCGGGTTGATGTTTCCATAAATTTTGATATATAATATGCCCTAGTTTGGCCATGTTTAGAAGAAATGAAAGAGTTTTTTGGTTTCAGCCATGATGGCTATCAAATTTAATCCCGTCGGAATTTTCGTCACAAAAAAAAAAAACTTGAAAAATTGCACTAAAATTGGTTAAAAGACTGTCTTAGTAGAAATATCAAATTTCAGAGTTCTTATAGGCGTTGAAAAGCTAATTCAGAGCACTAAAACATGGTATAGGTTCGGTTCTATGACTTAGACATTTTTTCAAGTTTTAAGAGCCCTAAAGTTTGATTTTATTTATTTTAAGCACAGATTAGGGCATAATTTGGACATACAGAGTCAGATTTTGGACTTTGAGTAGTCAACGAAAAGCTCTTGGAGAGATCTACATATTGGTTCAAATTTGGTGCATGTTTGACATGATTTATTTGGTGATATCTTTATCTGAATAGTTTATGGTATATTTTGACTATGGTAACATTGTGAGTTTATGGCATTGGAGATTTTTGATTTAATGTTATTGTATACTCAAGTTTTGTCTCATGATGATATGGTTATCAATGTTTGCTTTGGATATGTATCATGACTTGTTGGATCTACAAGTTGTGCAATGTTGTAAGTAGTCTATACTTACAGGTTGCATTTATAGCTTGGTTATGGGTTGTCTTTGCCCATTAATCTTTCATTATTAACGCATATTCAGATTGGTAGCTTGGATTTGGGTTGTCTATGCCCTAAGTCACATGATTTGCTGATATTTTTCTTCATGTAGAAGGGATGAGATGTTGTTACCAGGTATAGTAATAGTGGAGGATTATGGTTGACTATTTTATGCTAACATGTTGGACACTTTGAGAGATAGATGCTCAGTTCATAGATGTGATCACGGTGTCATAGATTTTGGCATAACATGATTGGATACATAAGTACATCCTTGATGTTCATTAGCTTGGATTTTATGATTCAGTTATGGTGGTATATCTTCTTGGTTGAGGATCATGGTTATTTAGTTTCTTTTGAGGAGCTCATGATGTGCACTTTGAGTTCTTTGATGGTTTGATGCCTTGGGTGATTCTCATGGTTAGAGGATGGTTATTTTTCATCATAATGTCATGGATAGCTTGGATACACAGTTTAGTGAGAGCTTATGATAGTGATGAGGTGACAGTGCAGGATTAGTTCTTAGTTTGGTTTGGATCTTCATTTAGAAGATGGATTTTATGATGCCATATAGGTGACTTGGTACAACAGTTGAGTGGGAGTTGTTGGCATTGATATATTTATTGAGTGTTTACAGATGTTGGAGGTTTTTCTTAGATCCTATTGTTACAAAAGCATCTTTGACATTTGTATGGTGCACTTGTTATCTTCATGGTGTATGAAGATGGTTAGATCTTGAGGACTCATGGAGTTCTTGGTTATCTTCATGGTGTGTGGAGATGGTTCTTCCTAGTATGTGGAGATGGTTGCATCTTTAGGACTCACAGGGTTCTTGGCAAAGGTGTGGTTTATGCTTTTATTTGGCATGTTATCCTTGGTATGAGAATGGTTTCATTATTATGTCATGGTATACTCTTGATATGCATTTAGAGTTGTGACATGTTATAGTATGTTCATGTGGAGCATGTTATCTCTTTGGTTGAGATGGTTAGATCATGTTGTCATGTTTATGTTCCTGAGGCCATGGTTGGAACTTTGACATTGATCTTGGTTTAGTTTCTTGGTATTGAGTACACTAATCATAAGCTGGATACTTCATGACATTGCTATGTTGCATTTGGAGTTGGCATGAATTGATTGGTTACAGGTGCTCATGGATACTTAGAGATGGTGGTGATGCTGATTTCTCTTGGATTAGAGAAGTATTTGTTGGGACGGTTGATGGTTTCAATAGGAAGTCTAAGGGGCAGTCACCTGATATGGACTTAAGAGGAGATTGTTCTTAGATGAGTCTTGGTTGGAGACTTGGATATCTTGATAAGCATTCTCATTCCCCACTCTTGGTCTACTTGGCAGTTTGCTACTTGAGAGGTATAGCCCATTATTTTTTCTCAGGTGCATTTTATTTATGCTTGTCTTTCATGGATATGGATCTTGAGCTATGGTATATGAGTTAATTCTGGAGGGTTCATTTGAGAGATGGTTTAGCATTGGTTATCTCCATTGCATATGTTTTAATGTTGGTTGAGTTTGGGAGATGGTTTTATATTGGGCATGTTCCTTGGATTAGGAATGGTTATTCCTTGGTTCAGGAATGGTTTATCAGTTTGATCTTATTGTGAGAGGATTACATCCATGATTAGTTATATGGTATGATTTGGGTGTTGTCGAGGCTTCTTGTTGGGCTTTAATGGAGGAGATCATACTTGCGCAATTTACATGTAGAGGTGTGTGTAGAAGGATATGATACATGTTATGATTTGCATGGTTTCTCTAGTCTTGGTTATCATCTTGGAATTTCAGTTTTTCCTACATTGGATTTGAGATTGGTTGGAGATTGTGATCACTAGTTTGTGATCATGTATGTCATGTGAGAGATGAGATGGTTATTACTTTATCTCTTTCCTCTGTTGGTTGTGGAGAACTTGGGAGACTGTTGGAAACTTGTTATGAGAATTGTTGTTGCAAGATATCAGTTTATGTATTGTGGATGTCCTTGATACTAAATGGATTCACTTCTTTGAGATGTGTTGAGTGGATTGGTTATGGATTTGACATTATCTTTTGTAGTGGGAGCTTCTTGGTATATATGTGACAGGTATTGCTCTTGAGGCTTGTGATTGTAGTTTACAGATTGGATATGTTGACGATATGAGATTCACTTGTTATGCCTTTGAGGTATGGAAAGTTGGATGGGTTTGGCACTTGTTGTGGGTGTTATTTCAGCTATGGATATTTTGACAACTACGGATACATGTGATTGCCTTTGGATCAAGTTTTTTGTGCTTGAAATTTCAATTGGTACAGGATTTTATGATCTTCTAATGTGACAGGTTGGGTGGCTTTCTCTTTGGATGGCTTCTATGTATGTCTAGTGGCAGTGGCATAATAGGAGGTGAGATCATTCATGTTTGAGATGCTAGATACTTTGATTTTGTTGCGGGTACCAGGATGGAGCACTTGGAGTATTTTGATCCATGATGGTGGATGTGCTAGGAGGGATTGTTCCCTTGTTCATTTATGTGGCTACGGATTAACCCTATGCAATGTATACAAAAAGTGGGAGATTTTTGAGATAATGGGTGTTGCACACATTGCATAATATTGTTATATTTTATTATTTTATTTTATTATGTAATGTTGTGCCTAGATGGACATGCAACATGTAAACATTCCCATGGAATATTCTTGATGAGTTGTATTGTAACATTGTGATAATATTTCATGTAATTATTTAATATTGGGGAAAAGAATTAAATGCCTAATACTAAATGTGGGGTTAGTGGGTTAGGTAGCACATGGTTTATGTAATACCACTTAGTGGTTTTGTGAGACTTGCTACTATATAAGCAGCCACAAGGGTAGTTGTTGTAGAGAGTAAGAGAAGGAAAAAAGGCAAGAGTTGAGCGGGACAAGGCTTGACAGGTTAGCCAAGGGAGCATTTGTGAAGGTCGGAAGCATGGCATGGGATGTGTGGATTCATGCTTGTCCACATAATTTTCTCAGTTGTGGCTATGGCCATGAAGGCTTCCATGGTTGTATTGCAATGGTTTTTTTGCAGAATAATATATGGTGATGGATGCTTTTGGAGGTTGGGTTTTTCCCTCAATGAGGGTTTCCCAAGGTATATCTTGTGTCACAATTTTGTGAGTATGTTGTCTATTCTCTTGCATGTAGATTTTAATTCCGTGTTTATTTCAAATCTATTATGGGTTATGTGGAAAAGGTTATATGCTTTGTTGCCAAGTTTCCTTACATGTTTGTGGTATTATGATGATTTGAACTTGATCTTTTAAACTCAACCATGGTAATGTGTTTGGTATGCTCTATGATGAGTTTGGTTATATTGTTCGTTATTGCTTTCAATGTCCTTTTATGATTATGAGATAAATGGTATGACATACTTGTCTTGACCTTTTAGTCTTCAATCAGTTATTTTTGGGATGCTTTCTAGTTGCTCATAGAGAACTAATGGGTTATTATGAATTATCTTTTGATACTTTCCAGTCACTTGTATAGGACTGAGGGAAATACTATGATTTTTTTGATTTGTGATTTTATGAGATTAGGGAAGGTTATCTTTATGTAATGTCAGGAAGTGGCTTTCAATGGAGGCTGGGGCCCAAAGTGAGTGACAGGGTAACCCATTGTAAGTTGTTTAATAAGTAAAAACACTACACTAAATGAGAGTAAACTAAACCTAATAAGAGTCTTTGTGTGTTCTCACCCATGCCCTGAGTGCTCGTACAAACTAGGATGGGTGTAGAGAGAATGCTCAGTTGTAACCATGCATCATTAGTATGCCTTGTCACTACAAAAGGATACTAGTGCCACAAAGAGTCACTAGGGATTGGGGTCAAGTTAGACTGCCTGGGTAACTCTAACATTGATTCATGCGATGACACTTGCCCACTTACATAGTAGATTCCCTACATGTCTTTTTTGCCTCTAGGTCTAGATGTCAATTTATCTTGGAACCTTTGAGTTAGATTACTTTTAGGGTTTTCTGGATGTAGATATTAGTTTTGATTTTTAGATTGATATCATGTTTGGGACTTGAGACTATCTCCTAAATGTGGTGGGAGTGGACCTTTTTAGGTTACCATGAGATCAGGTGGTAGTTCTTTTTACTCTTACCATTGAGATCTATTGATTGATGCAGTGGCTGGAGTTGCTTTTTTGCATTTCCTTTCATTCTATCTTTAGGTATTATGATGGATGGTTATATCTTTATGATGAATGATTTCACTTATTGTATTATACTTTGTTTCATGCATTTGAAAGGGATGATATAATCTATTTTTATAAATTTATATTCTTTTAGCCTTTCATACCTTGTGACCAGTATTGTGGATGATTGTGCATTCTAAATTTTATTGCCAAGTGGCATTCAAAACAAATGTATAATTTTTAAGTGGAATGAACTTGTAGTTATACCTTCATGGGGATGTGTTAATTATTGGACTAAATATTATTTATATTTAAATGGGATTCAACATCATGGTATCCTTAATGAATGCAATCTATCAGGTTGCTTATGTCTGATTGTATATTATTGCTTCTACTACTTTATGATTGATGTGTATGTTATTCTTTAAAAAAAAAAAAAAAAAATTTGAAAACTTAGTTAAATTTTAGGTTAATTCTTTTGGATCCCTTGGTGGGGCATTACATCTAGTATTAGAGCCTGAGTTCTACATTGAGAGCTCTTGTCATATTGGAATGCCACTAGTTGTTAACTAGTTGAACTAAAACAAAATTTAAACTATTATGTATATCTAATACAAACTAAAACTTGAACTAGTTGAACTAAAATAGAACTTAAACTTTTAGTTGTATATTTTCAAAACATGTGTCTTCTATTTATACTTTAGAGTAGTATGTTTTATGGTTATTATAGCATCTTGTATCTTGGATATTATTTTAGGATGGTATCTGGGATGAGATCTGCTATTAGAGATCATAGCCTAGGCCATGGTAGAGGCTATGGACAAGGAAAAAACATTAGTGTGCATGATTCTATCCATGAGCGGCCTAATTAGGAAGAGAATAGGGAAGAGCATGTCAATGAGCATTAGGAAGAGAACCATAGAGAGTTGCAGGCTAACTCAAAGGAAGTTGACCTGAGGCAAATGATGAAGACCATCATTGATCACCTACCTCCTCTTCAAGGTGTTGGTTAGGATGGGGCACACCAGGTAGGATATGAACATAGACCTAGGTTTAGGATCCCTTAGAGGGATCAATAGAGATTGATTGTAGCTACTCAGATGAAGGACCTTGAGAGTTTTAAGGTCAAACCCTTTAATGGGATGGGTTTAGATTATGTAGCCGAGTAGTGACTTATTTCTCTTGATAGGGTTTTTTCCATTCAGGACTCTGACACTAATGTCAAAGCGGGGTTTTCTATTACCAACCTGGAACTCTTTGGAGCCACTTGGTTGACTATCGAAGAGAAGAAACTGGGTATAAACATGAACAATGTCACATGGGAGTTATTCCTACAAAACTTCCCTAAGTGATTCCTACTAGAGGAATGGAACCAACATAGAGTAGATGAATTCCACAACTTGAGACCATTTACGATGATTGTAGTAGAGTATGAGCACAAGTTCTATGAGCTCATGCCCTATTCGAGAATTAGTGATAACCTGGTATAGTTGGCACAACATTTCATTAGAGGCTTGAAAAACCATCTAGTTGAAGGTGTTAAGGTATTTGAACCTAAAACCATCAAAGATGCATTATATCGAGCCATTCTTATAGAGTAAAGTGTTAACCTAAGACATGGGGGTTTTGTGGGAGCACCTATAGTATCAAGATCTAAGGGTAACCACAACTAGGTGGGAATATGAAACCTCCACTAGTAAATTTAGGTCTAATTTGTGATGCAAAAAAGTCTCAATTTTGACAAGAGTAGGTTGCTAAAGTGACCAAAGTCGTCGTCGGACAAATTTGGTCAGTTTTTTGCCACATTCATTTCATGTTAGAATTTTGACTACATAAACGTGGATTTATTGACACAAATTTCATCGATTTCTCTAGTCAACCTAAACTATTATTTTCTCAATTCTGACGTAAACTTGCCCAATTTTTTGTCAAAATTCTAACCACAAACCCTTATCTTTCGACGCCAGTGCTATACTTGCAACGTAAAAGGTGTCAATTTGGTGTCTCAATTGTGACGAATATTGGTCACAATTGAGACCAACATGTGTCACAATTTAGACACGCTGTCCCATTTTTTTTGAAAGCTTTGCTCTCATAGGAGTGTTCAAAACTACACAAAACTTGATTATAAAGCATAATTGCTTGATGCATGAGAGTCAAGGTATCATGCACATTTCTACCTCCACCCCATTGTTTCATTTGTCAAATGATTTATTTGACGACAAAACAATGGGAAGGAGGAAGAAATGTGCATGATATCTTGTTTCCACTGAGCAATTATGCTTTACAACTCAAATTTTGTGGAGTTTAGAAGGCTCCTATGAGAGCAAAGGCTTTGCAATAATTGGCACAACGCGTCTAAATTTTGGTTCCTGCAGGGAAGAATAAAATTAGGAAATAATTATTTATCAGGAATGAAAGCCAATAATTTCATCTATTTTTCAAATAGATAAACGTGACAAAAAAACTTACAGTCCCAATCATATCATCATAAGAGTGCATATGTAACTATAACTATAACTGTCTAAAACCAGCATAATTTACAAATATCCACAATTCAAATATTATCCCTTGATGTTTTCTTTAATAATGCTCCAATGCCTTAGGGCATTCAGTTAGAAACTTCAAAATTAATGCTATCAAGTTAGATGTCATTTCATAGCCACCAAGGATAAGGTCCATAATAAGATTCAATATCTCTTCATCCATAATGTATATTAATGCTATCAAGTTAGTTGTTATATTAATAAGATTCAATATCTCTTCATCAATATACCTTTGGTTCTCGATGGAGACATGCTCCAATCAATAGGAAATGTCATCATGAAGCAGGAGGTGAGGTTGAAGGATTTTATGGAGGCATTCAGAAGTTAATTATAGAGGAAGAGATTTTAGCTTGGAAGAAGTTGTGGCCAAAAGAATCGCTAGAATGATTGATTGTTACATTAGAATTATCTTCATTTAACATTAAAGATGCATGCATATTGGAATGGCTGACATCATCATTAAGTGCATTTGATGATAGCACATTTGTTTAGGATATACATAGAGAATGTCAAGAGTGTTGTTGACAACTTTTGTATTTCTTTTGGCTTTAACATTGATGACTGTGTTCCAACTGTTTTGGGCTAATATTTGCTTCACAAATGGCTGATGCATATGAAACTTGTACCAATAGAATGACTTTTGTTGAATTTAACCATAATGTATACATATATTTGTAATCATTATAGTCAGGATGACAACTATTGCAGTTCACTTGCCCATTGAAGAGTTGATTTTTTTATGACGACACAATAAAATGTTCTGAACCATAGATTGCTTATCCTAAAAATCTTTCATCATCCTCCGAAACTAATCAATAATAATTCAATATATTGTAGTATTAACTGTTTAAATTATTCCTGCAAATGAGGAGCTTAATATAATTTGATTGAGCAACCTTACATTTTGTACGTTGCCATTTTGCATTATACCTCAAACAAAAAAATGATGGTGCCATGTGATCAAGACAACAAAAATCTCTATGGAATGTACAAACCTTGGCACTAGACTTCTTCTCCATCTACAAGGCATTCAATGCTGGAGACAGAACCTTGTATCTACTCCACAAATAATGTGCTTACTAAAGTTGCTGCGGTAGAAAATTCTCATAGGTTAGTTCTAATCAGGTCTAGTGAATAATATGTGAAAACATCAATACATCCAAGGCACTAATTTTGCCCCATTTTCCTCATGTATGAGAGCCTTGAAGAGAAGCTCGGATAAAAAGAAATTAGTCATATGGATTAACTTAATAGTAGCAAAACCGAAGAGAAAAATTGTTGGCGGTGAACTACTTAAGCTACAAATACAAGAAAAAGACTGGTCACAATGTATGGGCTATCCTAAGTGGTAGAAATGGTCATAGTACAGTGAAATTCACAGTTTCAATTAATCTAATTTGTAATTAAAAAGAAATTTCATTGTATGGAAATATGAGGGCTTCTTTTACAAACTTTTTTTCATTTATAAGAATTTTAAGAAACTTTTTTTGTCAAATTTTAAACCAAAAGGATTGCATTGAGCTAATTTTTGAAACTCTACCAAGAGGAAATTGAACTAAGGCATCAAAATCTTAACACACTATATTATAACAATGTCATAGTTAAGAGTTGTGCTTGTAGACAACATCCAAATCTTATCTGGTGGGTGCCTCTCATATTAAATTTTAAAATTATTTTTTTCTAGTTCAACATGGAATGACCTTTCATGTTGGTTAGTCTACTAACCCTAACTCATCTCATCTAGGTCATATCAGATCTTGATAAAGGCTAGTTTGCAACAATTTAAATTCTAATAGCTAGTTTGTAAAAGTAGTTAAATAACTTGTTAGTAATACAATTATCTTCATAAGGAGGTCTAATTTTCATTCTCAGTACAAAAATCACCCAAATATGCTTTCAAAAGGTATTTAAACAACAATTAGATCTTGACAAAATTAGATATGAAAGTGGAAATGATAATCAGGTCATGTACCTCTTCTTCATCTTGTTTGCGCTTGTTTTCCTTAACCTTTTTGTGAAGATTTGCAATGTACTTATCAAATATCTCCTGACAGAAGCTTTCATCACTAATTGCCCTGAATATTAATATCTAATATATTTATAGCTACTACTAGTGTAAGGTACATGATAACTACCTTTAATTACTCACAATAAGATTAATTCCTGATAGTGGCTCTTTTACCTATATTCTTCCACATCTTTGACAAAAGGTACGCAATCCTCCCATTCTGAGGAAGCAACAATTTCCTGAAATAGAAAAACAATATATAACTAATTTATTGTTACATAGATAGAAATTTGTTTATGATAAGAATAGAAATTCATTCATATTCAGGATTTTTAATGTACAAAACTCTGTGAAATTTTATTCTAGGTGTAAAAGTAGTAGAGGAAAAAGAGACTACATTAGAAGGATTTTTTCCAAAATGAATAATGTAAACCTTCAGAGAATAAAGAAAAGCTGTAAAATCATCTGCCAGCCTTTCTCTCCTTTTGGCTTCTTTCTCTTCCTTTTCCTTTACTTGTTCAATCACTTCTTCAAACACAAGCTGCAAGCAATACACAGGATGTCAATAAGACCTAACAAAATCATATATCCCAAAACAACTTGCATTACTTTCAACATTTGCAATTGTTTTAGTTTAACCTAATAAAAATCCATTATCCACTAATGAGAATAGACTAATGCATTTGTGATAGTGATTCACTTCTAGCAACTACTTACCAGTGCAAATGAGTCAAAACATAATATAGCTGATGCAATGATCCAATCAGTTAGGAACCAGAGTGATATGGAACATAAGAATAAGATCCTTGTTTGTATAAATAGTAGTTACTAGGAACATAATAATATGTGACAACATTCTTCAAAGGAAAATACCAAATACTTTTATTGCGAAGTCTTTTGTAGCTGAGACAAAAAATCTAGAAATGTAACCAGAACAAACCTTAAGATTTGTTTCAGATGCAGCAGCCAAATCATATAGTTCCCCAATGGAGGCTTTAAACTTGTCAAGAGTCCATGCTGATGTTACTGCGAGCTGCAATCATTACATCAAAAAGATTACAATATATTTTACATCCAATGGAAAATCTTAAAGCACAAAAGGCACACCTTTCCTGACTCCATAGCATCTTTTATGTTTGATTTGTCCTCCTAGTACTGCCAAAGATACATATTCAAAAAATGGTTACATCAAAGGAATCAAACATACATTGCCCTGAGTAATAATGATTGCAAGCCTGATTGTGAAAGTGCAATTAAATCCTGTAATCAAATCATTAAAATATATGCAACTTTCTTACCTACTTTTTCATCCCTTCTGCAACATCTTCAAACAAATCCTTGGGTGGTGAACCAGATGTATTTGAAGTAGGCTCTTTGCTTTATGATCCTCTAGTTCTTTGCTTTATCAAAGAACTAGAGGATCATAAAGCAAAGATCCTACTTCAAATGAAGTGTGTCTTTGCTGTAAGCAGGCCAATTGCTTTATGATCCTCCAACAATCTTCAAAATTCATCCCAATTTTTACGTTCTTTTTGGCGCAGTTCTTCCTGCATTTAAAAATATTCAAATCATTCCAATATACAAAAATAAGACAGATGAAAACTATGGAAGCACACTACTCTCTCATTCTAGACAACCTTTTGAATCGTTTGTACTTCTTCCTCCTCCAAATCAGATATAACGCATCAAAATTTTAGGATGTTCTCAGGTCATTAGGTATGATAGCTTTTGGAAAGATAAGATGCCCGTAACTGAAGCCATTATCCACATAATGACAGTAAACTATTCATCAATCAAGATAAAAACCAAATAGCTTTCCAAACACAGGCATTTCATAGCTATGCCATCTCCATCGCGCCTTCCAAATTTGAGTACAAGAATATGGGTTCTAAGATTACACCAAAAGCAAGTCCAAAGAGAAAGTCAGATAAATTCACAAGTTAACATCTGTATTCAACACAAGATCACAATTTCCTACAGGCAAGACTTTAAGATAGAAAAAAAAGAATGTGAATTTGAGATTTGGTGGGATACCTTGCAAATCATTACAATTTCAGAGATTCCTGACTTCAGAATTCATAAAAGAAATGGAATAATGTTTTAAGGAAGATCAATTGGGGTTATAAAACCCAAGCATGAAATTGAGGAATAGGACAAAGAATGAAATGTCATTAGTTTATCAATCTAATTTCATGCTCATGTTTTCTGCTCACCATAACCTTCCCAAAATGGTAATAAGTACTTAGTGGTATCCCCAAAACAAGCACCATGCCTGAAAACAAACAAGACTTTTAAAAACCTATTTGTTGACAACAAGCCTTAAATCGTCAATCATTTATGAAATGTTAATCACTCAGGCTTTATGAAATGTTAAGCTTTTAGACCATCACGACAGCTAATGCAGATAAAACATATATTTCCCACCCAAAGATTTATCAGAGAAAACTTCTAAAACTTAAGCACAAACGACATCCCCTTAAGCAAGGCATGCAAATCTCACAAGTTGTGTAAACCAGATAAAGAAGACTCCAAATGCAATTTTGGAATGCTTTACAAATACCTGAATTTCCCAATGACCAGGAATAGATTGAGAATCATAAGAATAAAAAATCCCATGATTAGGGATATAAAATCATGTTTATAGGACCTGTTAGAGGTCATCCCTTCCAAATTGCTCATCGCTAATAGTTAAAACAGAATAAGAAATCTCTTCCAAGCAAAGTGGAGGAAAGAAAAAAAATAGGGATCCCTTCATATTTGATTAAGTTGAATTTGAGATAGGGTTAATCCTCCAAATGACATCTGATCAACTAGTTGATGAGGCTATCTTATCTTACACTAGACATGAGTAGTTATCGAATGCAATTGAATAATCTTTTATTAAATGCAATAAATCATTGCCAAAGAAATGAGTTTAAGTCTCAATAATAGTTTTGTGGAGGATTCCTAGAATCAAATCTCAAAATGACACCCACTTCTGAATGTCACATACCTTAACATATACCAAAAGATTCTTGATATAAAGAATAATGCTAGAGGAGTCTTATACAAATCTTGTGGAAAAGGTTAACTAGTAGTTAGGGATGTATGTGTGGATGACAAGATAAGTCTCAACTACATGACTAAATCAAGGGCTGCAAGACTTCATAATAAGAGATAATTATCTCATAATAAAGCCAGATACTTTTGGAAGGTATGAGCAATTGTTATCCAATTTGTCTAATGTCTAGGATGCACCAATATACAATTAACTTTTATAGACCAAATTTATACGTTGGGTGCTTCCTATTTCAATAAATGACCCACTCCTCCTACCCATCTCAAATATTATAATGTGAGAAAATGCCGAAAAATCACCTTGGTTGAGCAACTTGTCCACCCTTTTGATTCCCTCCACTGTTGAAAGAACTAAAATATATCAACAAATTAAGTGTTAGTGAAACTACTTGAACAAATAAAAGGGAAAAGTTAACAAATTTTGTACAATCTAAGGGATTTATTGTGAATTAAGTAGACTTTGAGATTATTTGATTTCTAACATATGATAATAGATCACACTATTGAAACATTGATATAACAAGCATACAATATATTGAAAAATAACAACAAAAAGCATTACATATTGTAAAAACAATAATATGTACCAAAGATGCAAGGGGTGAGGATGCCATCTCCTATAACCATACAAGTCCCCACAAGGGCTAGTATTAACAAACATCTCTTGGAAAAGTTACTTTGTTCAAGAGCTTCCTTTATCCTAATGGCTCTATTGGGTTGTCTACCTGCAACTTCAAGTGTATATGAGGAGAGTTTCCTGTCTTCTTCTTGGTGATTGGGTATCATGCTGACATTTGCATGGCGGAAAATCAAAGAATAAAGAGCAAATGTTCCACCTGCAAAAGAAATTGTCCCTTTAAACTTAGAACACATGTTTTCACATCAAAAAGATCAAACTTTGACCTAAAAACAAAGTGAAACTAGAGCTGTTATAATCTTACCATCTCCATTATCATTGGCCCACAATACAATGAAGACATATTTGATGAGGGGCAAAAGAGTGAGAGAATATATGATCAATGAAAAAGCCCCAATAATGTCATCAAGATGTTTGATGCCATCAGGAAAAGTACTTGCATACACATAAAGTGGTGATGTTCCTATGTCCCCATAAACCACACAAATACTCTGAAATGCCAATTGCACAACTGTAGCCATGCTCAACATCTGAGAAATAGGATTTGTCATAAAGCGATGTTAGAATAGTTACTAAAATGGTCATAAATTATGTTGTTATAGTAAAAGAATACTTTAACTTAAGAGAAAAAAACTATACAATATTAAAACATGATATCGTGTTTTAAAAACTAAAAAGGTACCTGTAATGAAGAACTTCATTTCGACTTGCTAATTTGTTGTCACTATTAACTATAAGCTTATTTTTAAAGTTTGAGCTTCACTTGGTTTTGAGAATAGTTAAATATTCTCTACTTAACAGGGCCAATTACGTGAAGGTGAAAGCTCATTTGGCCCCTCCCTCCCCCCTAACATCACTCTAAATTCCCCATTAACATTTAATAACATTCAATTCATCCATTTTTGAAATAGAACATTCAATCATTATAATCACATGATAACATTCATTAACACATAAAATTCATAAACACACAACATTCATGAATAATTCATTAACACACAACATTCAAGAGTAAGTCATTCATGAACAATTCATTAACACAATATTCATTAACAATATTCAAGATTAAGTCATTCATGAATAATCATATCTTTTTTTCTTTCTTGCCGTTTCTTTTTTTCATAAAATTTCTAAGAGGAATATCAATGTCCTTGTCATCCCCATTAACATTTAATAACATTCAATTCATCCATTTTTGAAATATAAGATTCAATCATTATAATCACATGATAACATTCATTAACACATAAAATTCATAAACACACAACATTCATGAATAATTCATTAACACACAACATTCAAGAGTAAGTTATTCATGAATAATTCATTAACACAATATTCATTAACAATATTCAAGAGTAAGTCATTCATGAATAATCATGTCTTTTTTGCTTTCTTGTCGTTTCTTTTTTTCAAAAAATTTCTAAGAGGAATATCAATGTCCTTGACAGGATCCCCCTCCTCTACTGGTTCTAACACATGTCTCCTCCTCATCTGTTCAGGAACACCATGAGGCCGCTGCACCAAAGGGGGGTCTGCTACAATAACAAGTACTTCATGAGGTTAAATTCCCGCAATTTTATATTAGTGAATTATGAGTTTTTATTTAAGTAAAAGAACTATAAATAAAAAAATTAATTTAAAAGAACAAAACATAGATTTTTTTTCCCTGAATGTGCCACATGATCTACCTGCTGATCAGTCTGAACATCCTCTAGCACTCATTCAGCACGACATGATTCTATATCCTCAACACAAAAAGGTTACACCAAGTTTAATTAAAGATGTTAAATTGTATTAATAATTACATAATTAGTTTTAAATAACAAATGAGCATCTTCATCGATGGTACGATGCACATCAAGGGCTTCATGATGCTGCGTATGATCTATGTCAGGATTAACAGGCTGCATTGCAATGTCATGCACATTATTATCAAATAAATTGTTGCTCAAGTATTCAATTTCTAATATATTTTTTGGCATATTTACCTGTGCACATGATGTAGGAGACTGTTCGATTGGGGCAATGGAAGCTTGCCATAGGCATTCACCCACCGCTGCATAGCCTCACTTGAAGGCAATTTTTCTGTGTTCTTCTGTGGCCTCCAAATTAAAATCAAGGCCCTGCATTTTTTTATTAATTAAAAAAATTATTTTAATTTTATAAATAATTTTTCTTTGCAATTCATTTATTGCTACTTACAACACGTGCTTTCATTTTTGAATATCCCCCAGAGCCAAGTTTGTGCTGCCCAACCTTTTCCAGCCTCGCCTTTGTTGCCTTTGATGTGTCTTGCAACCTATGAAAAGTTTGAAATATGTTAGATGATATAAAGACAATACTAGAATCATTTTGGAAACATTTACTTCACTTGGGTTTGATGTCTTTGGAGGAAAAAATGCGCCATATGTATGGGTTCAATTTCTTGGTCAAAATTCATGGGATATTTTTACTGAGATCCTTGAGAAAGAACATATAGTTACAACTCCAGGAAGTGAGTTTGGACCCATAGGTGAAGGTTTTATAAGGGTTATTTCCTTTGGTCACAGAGAGAACATATTAGAAGCTCCATTTGTCAATATATCTTCATTTGTCAATATATCTTATGTAGGATTTATGCCCAGATTGATATTGAGATTTATAAGCAATTGTGTCAGCATATGAATTACATACCTTTCATCAATAGATAGATTAAATTGAAGGTGAAGGTTTTATAAGGGTGAGTGCCTTTGGTCACACAGAGAACATATTAGAAGCTTCATTTGTCAATATATCTTCATTTGTCAATATATCTTATGTAGGATTTATGCCCAAATTGATATTGAGATTTATAAGCAATTGTGTCAGCATATGAATTAGATACCTTTCATCAATAGATAGATTAAATTGAAGTGAGATTTTATAAGGGTGAGTGCCTTTGGTCATAGAGAGAACATATTAGAAGCTTCATTTGTCAATATATCTTCATTTGTCAATATATCTTATGTAGGATTTATGCCCAAATTGAGATTGAGATTGAGATTTATAAGCTATTGTGTCAGCATATGAATTACGTACCTTTCATATTTACAATAACAAAATTTAAATAGAAAAATTGAGGATTATGCGTGGTAGTATGTTGGAGAAATAACTCCTATTTTAGGGATTTTGACAAAACAGCATAGCGAGAAATATTGAATTCAAAAGGATGAGAATGTGAAGGAACAAGAGGTGCAAGTGAAGGTTCAAATCACATGAAAAGTTATTTGTACACCGTGAATTTTTTTGTACATTATGTTGTATTTTAAGAGTGCTCCCCCAAGGTAGATGTGTTAGGCTTGGTACTTTGTCTCTTTACTTCACTGATATATGTGTTTGAATTAGTCTACACACAAATAATTAACATGTTACCAAAGCTGATACACCTTTTGTGAGCTTGCAAAGAGCTAAGGAATGGAAGAGAAATATTGGAAGCAGGGTGATATCAGGAAAAATCTCTTAATGAGTTTCCATCTTTAGAGTTTCCACAGGAGAAAAAGTAGGGATTCCCTAAAAAGGATAATCTATTGGTTGGGTATAGACACATAATCCATGTGATAAAAGCTTCAACAGCAACGAAAAATACTAAAAAAGAAGAATGGATTTTAGATGTGGTGGAAATGCTCAACTTTAAATTCTTTAGGATTCTCATACTACATTGTTATCTAAAGATAGAGATTAGACTTTGTGATGCTTCACACTTAAATCTGATGTATAGTGTATATGCACTTCTTTTTCGATATGCAACAAAGCACAAAATGGAATTGATGATAGTATAAAATAACAATCACTATTGAAAAAATTATATATTGTTATCATAGTTAACAGAATACTACAGAATATGGGATTTGATATCTTCAATGATGGATTTCATCAGGATTTACATGCAGATTAAGTGCATATTTGATGCACACATGACCCAAAAGAAAATAGGGGATAGGAAACTCAAGATAGCGAGCAATTATTGTAAAAGAAAGGGAAAGTCAACAAGTATAGTGGTCAAGGCATTGCCTATGTTTATGACTCAAAATCTAACATGGTACATCATATCACAAGATTCGGTTGTCACAACTTTGAGTAGGAATTTCTTAGTTGAATTCGAGTTTGAGTTCAGCGAAGATAAAATTTGAGAAAAGAACCCATATAGGACATAGGCTCTAAAATTTGTCACTAAATATGAATAAAGGGCTTCATTTTGTCAATATATCTTATGTAGGATTTATGCCCAGATTGAGATTGAGATTTATAAGCAATTGTGTCAGCATGTTAATTACATACCTTTCATCAATAGATAGATTAAATTGAGCTAGTTGAAATTGTTGATACTGAAGTTGAACCCTAAATTTTCTCATTAATGTACTAGTAGTTAATACTATTGCATACCTTTTTGGATTTTTTGGTGTACTTTCTTTTGGACATTGCCCTTTCTCCTTTGCATCCAAAATGAACTCATTCCAGTCCCTCACTAAAATGAAGGGAGGATGCTCGTACTTCGAGTTGTGGATGAGGCTCTTTCTATGTGTCCCTCACAACCTTAAGATGTCTAGCAACTTTTTGTAACAATTTCTTACGATCAAAAATACTTCTACCAAACTCATGCTCTATATCTTTGATGAGCTCATCTTTTAATTCTTGAGATTGGTAGTTCCACCTTTTAAGAAAAAACACAAAATTGTTAGATATAGCTAGTATAAGAAAAGACTCGAATGAAAGGGAAAATGTTGCACCAATTAATGATATGAAAAAAAATAGTGGGATAAAATTAGTTCAGTTATGATGTACAGCAACCTAGTACATATGGTGGGCCCAAATCTTCGTAGTGTGAGGCCATAAAGCATCCTATAAAATGTATCATTTCCTGCAAAAAATGTCATGGGATAATTAATATTAAAAACCATTAAAATGAATCATATGAAAGAAGACTCCCACTTTTGGTTCTCTGTAGAAAAATTGGTTAGTATCTTCTACTGAAAGCATGAAATTGCAATGTACCAAATTACTAAACTAGAGAATTACTAGTATAGACAAAAGGTCATTGATAATTCAGATGATCCTACCAAACCACTAATAAAAAGGAATTCTAGAATAATCAAACAACTTGCACAATACGACACACTAAAGAAGGTCATGAGGCATCACTCCACATTAAAAACCCTTGCATTCACCACTTCCTATCACGTTTACATCTTGCAAGAAAATCCTTATTACAATATAAAAAATAATTATTTAAAGTACCTGGAAGCTTAGGACATTTCAAAGGCATTAATTCATTATCATCAATCAACAACTATGTCACCATAGATCTCGTGTTAGAAACACAAGTAGCTCCAAAAAATAATGGTGAATTATCAACAATAGATGTACTATGATCCGCATTTGGTAGTGTACCAGACGGTGCATCTCCTACTACAAAAAAACAATACACTATGTGATGCATCCCAAGATTAAAGTACATATTATCAACTCATAATTAACACAAAACCAAATATAGAAAAACAAGGATTTACCAGCTAGATGTTCCCTTGTTGCCGACATTGCAGTTGGCAATCTCGTACGAGCGTCCATCAACCTCGTAGGAATCTCCTGCACTAGATGACTTGAACAATACATTGTTAGCAAAGACATTCTGAAATAATAAAAGTAAGAGTTAAGAAGTTTTGAATTTTCAAAATAAAAAATTTCTTCTAACTTGTCAACTAAAATATTATTTTACCAGTGGCAGCCGGAGCTCTGCTACTACCGCCCTCACCGCGTTGTCCTTGACTAGGTTCTGGATCAATTCCCAAAAATTCCTGTATAACAAGAATTTAGTAGTTAAAGTTTCTTACAACTCTTTAAAAAAATTGCATCAATATTTTTGCACATATTACATGTTTTACTTCACAACATAAAATATTATAAAATATAAATCTTTATTGAACTTTTGTTATAACTAAATATTCATTGGAGCTTACTTCATAACGTTGAGCTTATGCTTTCAAATCTGATAGCCTCTTCCTCATCTCCCTAGGTTCCATATTTGCCTCATCCAAAATTATCATTGCTTCTAAATTAATTTGCCTAATTTTTTTCTTCAACATTTTTATGAAATTGGGAGTATCAGCAATATCCTCATCAGAATGCATAGCTAGTGGCTCGGTGCTTACTGCTGCTACTTTACCCTTATCCTGAACATCAAATTGTGAGAGGAATATTAGTAAAACTATCATAAAAACTCAAAAACCATAAATAAAATAATGTAATAATATAACATTTTTCAACTATCTAATTTGTACAATTTCAAAAAGGTTTACCCTCGCTGAAGAAGGGGTGGGAGTAGCATCCTAGTGACCTCTATCATCTATCGGATCCATATCATCTTGTCACAAAGATTAAACATAAAAAATTCAGCTAACTAAAAGAAATAGACATCAAAAAAAACTTATTAACAAAATGGTAAATAGTACTTACAGCTCTCATGATAGTAACTTTGTTTGTATCTATGCGATTTAAATGGTAATTAATTAGCAGTTCTTCCCCTGCACTTACTGATTTTATTGCACAAACAAAAACTTCATTCCCCTCATGCGCCTCAAATATGCAATTGGGTTGCTTACTAGTTGAACAAGGTCGCGTACTATTTATAAAACCTGCAATATTACATTTTTTTTTTGGTCTCCCATCAATGTACATAGCAAATCTTTTACTTCGATCATTTTCTTTCTGTTGTATATAATTAGCTGATACCCCATACCTAGCATACTTTTTCTATATCGAACAATCCGCATCCAATCATTGTAATTGTAACATGAACCGACATACTTGAAAAATTCTACAACTTTGTTGTAACATACCTTTATCCCATCCATGGAAAATAGGCCCAAACCATGTAATGAGGATGGAGCAATGCGATATATCCTCTCATTAACACAAAAATTTGTGTTAATTGGAGGTAGCTCATTGTGTATCCATTCTTTCTCAATGTGTGAGTACGAAAAGGGCACCTTGATGTTGCCTTTGGTCTCATCATCATAAGAACATGACCCCCCATTAGCAAGGAAAAATTGCATGTGTTTATCAAATTTTTTTCTATTCTTTTGACCTCTAGTTGAGCTCCCTCTTTTAGCCGTACTACATGTAGAGCTTTCATCTACCATTTCCTCATTTCCCTCATTCGATGTAGATAGATCTGAAAAGTACCTATTTGGTGGGGTCCTACAATCCATCAAATGGAAAGTGAAAGTGACATATATAAAATGTAGTAAGTTGAAAGTTTCTATACAGACCTTCTTTGTCTATATATACATTATATGATTATATAATCTCTATTTATAACATACGTGCTCAATGATAAACAAGAAGAATATAAGAAAATTATGTCTATTTATTGACTTATACCTACTAATCCATGTCACTATGCACAATCATGCCAAACGGGTCAAATCTCGTGTAGTCAATTGACTGTTTGCAAAAAGGGTGACAATCAGACACAATATAAACATTGGTAATTATAAATAACCTATGTTGTAATCATTAGAAATGAACACAATAAATATGTAATCAAATTTCCTAAATATGTTAATCATTTACCTTAAGTTAGCTAAAAATTACATGATACACGTTTGCTACAAATAACTTAGAAGACAACATGAACAATAGGCAACATCGCAAACATGTCAACAAAAGGGGTGATGATGTACCTATAGTCAATTGACTATTTGCAAAAAGGGTCATAATGACACAATATAAGCATTGGTAACTATAAATAACATATGTTGTAATCATTAGAAATGAACACAATAAATATATAATCAAATTTCCTACATCTGTTAATAATTTATCTTAAGTTCACTAAAAATTGCATGATACGTGTATGCTACAAATAACTTAGAAGACAACATGAACAATATGCAACATCATAAACATGAACAAATTTACCTTATATATGGAATGCAAGATCATCAACAGAAAGGGTGACGATGTTTGTAGTCATTGATTATCTTCTTCTTCTTCTTCTTCATCATCATCATCATCATCATCATCATCATCATCATCATTATCGCCATCATCACCATCATCATCGCCATCATCATCGCCATCATCACCATCATCATCGCCATCATCACCATCGCCATCATCACCATCGCCATCATCATCATCATCACCATAATCATCATCATCATCACCATCACCATCACCATCATCGTCATCACCATCATCTTGATCTTCATCATCTGCTTCTTCATCATCTTTAATATCTTCTTCTTCCATAACATTATACTTTATCGGCCTTCCTCTTGGATCATGTCTAACAACAAATGAACAACCTTGTTTATTTGGAACCTCTGAGTAAAACACTTGCTCACATTGGCTTGGAAGAACATAGGGCTCATCTCCAACTGGCTCAAACGACCTTGTATTGATCATTGTAAATCCATTATCATGTTGAATAACCATTCTATCTGGATCATTTTGATTTAGTCGTAACCTGTACCATTTGACAACGAATAGAACTACTTTGAAGGTGTTAAATTCATACTCAATTATATCATCCAAGATGCCATAATATTGATTTTGAGATTGTTGAGGATGTATATCGCTTCTAGATGATATATTGGTGACCTCGAAAACTACAGTTATCCCAGAATCACAAGTTTTCTTTGTGTCATCCAACCTTTTTATGTGAAATTTGTGGCCATGATAGTACATAGCTTTGTGGTGCTTGACCTACAATTTTTGAAGTCTATGTAAATTATTTGCATCGTGAGTTGATATGAAACATATGTTGAGTTATGATCATTAATAAATTTCTACGTACCTCTCCACCTCTTAAACCATTTACTAGATCAACTACCATCGGCATAACATTGGAATCTCCATTACGATGAGCTTCTGTAACCAATGAAGAAAAACCTTCCCATGTTAATGAGCAACCATTTTATTGACATCGTTCAATCCATTCCATCATCCAATCAAGATTGTTCGCAATATACAAATGTGTTGCATCCCACTCTCGACCACCTATTTCAAATAAATACGCCAATTAAAAATAACTTATATTGAAGATTTATATGAATTAATTAACTACAATAAAATCTTAGATTTACCTCTCACTTTCCTTGATCTACCTTTGCCCATCAAGTTTTCCCCTTCGAATTTGTTAATTGAGTTGGGATCCCAAATATGATCTGCATGGATGTTTGCTGCAAACTTAGGAAGATATTCAGTAATGTACACCATGGTCTGGTATACCATATATCCCTCCACCATAGAACCCTCAAGATGTGCTCTCTGTCGAACAAAGCCTTTCAAAAATTTCAAGTTCCTCTCAACCATCCACATTGACCTGGTTGGTACAGGTCCACACAATTCAATCTCCTCAACTTGATGTATGAGGTAGTGTTCTTGTGCATTGAAAAAACTTGGAGGTAGACACTTTTGCATTTCACACATCAAAAGAGGAATTTTTCTCTTCCAATATTTTATATCTTCTTTATTGATTTCTTTAGATGACAACCACCTCATGTATTTTCCAAGATCATATATAACCTATTTGACATTGTTGGCAAAGTGTTGTGCGAGAGATAGAGGTAGAACATACTGCAATATTTGTAAAATGATCTTGTCAATATTTTATAAAAGAATGCAATTGAAACTACATGTAGTATATAAATATATAGTGAATACAAAATAACATGAATTACCTTAATAAATGTATGCCAATCGTGTGTTTTCAACCCCGGCCCAAATTCACTTTTATTTGATATGACATTTTTTATGTTCGTAGAAAATCCTGTGGAAAATCATTTTTTTTGACTTCTTTTATAGCATTGCTCTGCTGCTCTAACAATAACCAACTAAGCGCACTTGTATCAATCTGGTCTCCATTATTATTTGGTTGAATACCATTTTTCATTGCATGGTTGGATTCTTCAATGTCACTACAAGTTTTGACAATTTGATCTTTGTCACACCTTCCATCCAAGATTTTCCATAATGTCTATGCTACATTCTTTCCAATATGCATAGGATCAAACAAATGCACAATTGGGAGTTTCTCGTAGTATGGCAACCTAGTAAATTGTGTAGGATAAATTTTTAGTCCTTTTGGAAGTTGCACATTGATGTCTTGACAACCTTCACAACCATCAATCACATCATCAGTAAACAAAACACAATATCAAAATATAAATTTGAAACAAAAAGCATCAAATGGAATGACATGACCTTGACGATTTATTTTATTATATGCCAACTTCCATAGGTGAGGTGTCATTCTCTGTGGCTTTGATGTAGTCTCTTCTAGACCATTGAAAAGATGTTTTTTGATAATTCGATACTTATGATTTCTATGCAGAATGTGTTTATTCTCATCAAACACCTGCTTTCTTAAACATTTTGAATGACGAGATTTCATCTTTGGACCAAAAACTGGACATGCAAATTTACCCTTTGTCTGAAGACCTACAAGATCATGTATAATTGAATTAAATGTGTTAACTTTGACATACCAAAAGAGGTGTCAAGAAGAGGCCATACCACAAAAATGTGTTAGCCCAGGGGCATCGTGTATTGTCCATATAAGCATTGCATGAAATTGAAATTGTCTTTGTCCTATTGGTCTACAAATGTCATACATAGTAACCCCATTCCATAACACCACCAACTCATCGATAAGGGGTTCAATATATACGTTGATATCTTTGACTTGGTACTTACCTAGTTGAATGAGAAAAAACATTACATAATTATTTTGACCATTTGATGGATTAGTAATAATAAATTAATTTAGATGACCACTAAATCAAAAAATACCTGGAACAATCAATGTCAACATTATGTGCTCTCTCTTTATGGACAACCAAGGAGGTATGTTATTGTTGATAACAAAAATAGGCCACACTGAGTAAGTAGATCTCATCTCTCCATAAGGATTGACACCGTCTGCTGCCAATGAAAGTTTGAGATTACGAGGTTCTTCTTTAAAGTGTGGCCATTTTTCCTCTATTTCGTTAAATGCTGAACCATCTGCAGGCACTCACATAATTTCATCTTGACTTCTATTGCGTGCATGGTAATCTATAAATTGTGCCAAGCTATTGCACTTGAATAATTGTTGCAAATGTGGAATAATGGGAATATGCCGAAGAACTCTGTGAGGCACCTTTTTTGTTAATCAATCTGATTGATATCTACTGATATGACAAGTAGGGCATTGTGTTGCAAATTCATGCTGTTTATAATATATAATATGATCATTCAGACATGCATCTATTGTTTGATACTCCATTCCAATATCTTTCATGATGGCAGATAATTCTCGGTACGAGTGAGGTAGAATGTTTGATGGTGGTAACAAACACTCACCTATCAACCTATGACCAAAAATATAATTTCTTAATTTAAAGAATATTAATTGCTACACAAACCCAATGTTAATTGTAAGGGAACTAAGAGTAAAATAATGAAAGAAGATGGCATACCTTAACATACATGTCATTGCTACATTGGATAAACCATTCATTACCTTCAAGTTCACCAATAGCAATACAGTGGCAAGAAGAGTTGTTTTGGAGCCTTCATATAGGGGCTGCTCTACCTTCTCAAGTAAAGGTACATCAAACTCTGCATCATCATCACCATCATCATCATCATCATCATTATCATCTTGATCATTGTGATCATTTTGATCATCATGATCTTCATCATCCTGATCTTCTTCCATGGTATCATTACCTTCTACTTCAATATTCAACCTCCATGTTCCCTCATTTGGAAAACCGCATTCTCTAAATTGTCATGGTCCATAACATGAAACTCAGGGATGTTGACCTCTATGAAAATGATGACCTTATATTAACCATGACCATGATTTCATCATCAAATCATGTCTCATGTAATTTATAAACTATTAAAATACATACCAATGGGCGATACTCGTTTCCCCCTACAATGTGACCATGTTGCATACAATGTTGCTCAGCTATTGTGATTAGATATCTTCGAGTCTTTAAGCCCTTACACATTTTGCAAGGACAATAACATTTTCCATCACCTTTTCTTTTTAAGTTAGACCGTAGTCTAGCAATTGCCTCCCTATTTTTTTGTGCATTGATATTGTCAGACATGGTCTTTCTTGAATGGAATGACTTGTTGGTGGAAGAAGGATGATTTGTTTGCAACCTACAGATGGATTAGTAAGAGGAAGATACATATAAAAAGGAGTTAGGTCTCTGAACCAAGTAGGAGTTAGGACATGCTGGAGTGGGGTCAGCCCAAGATATTTTGGAATCTTGAAGAACTTGGTAAAGGGTATCTGGAAAGGTGAAAATAAACAAGTATTTTTATAGCTACAAAGGAGGAATCGAGAGCATTATAAATAATGAAGAAGAAACTTAAATCCATACAACTTCACCTCTATTTACAATTTGACCTTTCTGCAAGTGAATTATGACAATATACAAAATTTCCAATCACATTTTCACTTAAAAAAGAACACCAAATATACCTTTGCTACAATATCTTCTTCAAATTCTTCGCTATCAGATTCTTCAGAACTGCAAGCTCCTGTGCAGAAAAAAATGAGATGTACTAAGTAATTTTTGATGGGCAATATTTAAACAAATCGACTATCAAAAAAACAATTTATGAAATTTAGTTGCTTTATTATGTAGTGAAGACTTGGCAAGATGTTCCCAAGTCTATCTATAGAATGCCTATTTGCATGGTTGTTTGCAAATAGTCTAGTATGGTGCCACTTTTGAACAACAAAAAATGTCACTGGGGCTGGTAATTTGGCTCAAGAGATGCACAAGCCTATTGACACCACAAAACTTTTAGTTCATCATATAGCATTCAGCTGTCTTCTTTAACAAAATCCAAAGATAATACAAACAAACTAATGAGCCATGTCTATCTCAATTGAATAGCAAGTACTATAGTGAGTATTAGGAAACTGACCTTGCAAATAGCATCCAGTTCATAAAGTATTAGGAAAGTGACCTTGCTAATTAGTTTAACATAGATTGGTGAATAGAAAATTCATAATAAAAATCTAATTTTTTTCCACACTTGTTCAAACCATATAATGAAATGACAAAAAATGAATTGTATACAAAGACCATATTGTAGGTTGTCCAAGTTGAAAGTGAATAGATGACCTTTATGGGGTGTTGTACCAAGTGGAGCAAGTATGTGAGAGCTTAAAGATGAAGGGCTCCTATTTTGGGGCCAATATTTGGTGGTTTCAAGGTGCCGAGGGAGAACCTTTGATGTTAAGTCTTAGTTATGTAGACTTTGGTGAATCTGGTGAGCTTTCTATGAGTTTTTACTTGCTGTATCAGTAGCCACTATGCCCTATTCCAGACCTTCAATATTCTGATTGACATCAATTATAAGTGTGCATCTAGATGTTAGCTACAATTGATTGGGGTGGCTTTTAGTGTGTATCAGTCTAATTTGACATGTGTGATGATAGTATCAACGTGTTATCAGCATCTTACATTATTTAGAAGAGGTTTAGTTTAGTGGGTAAATGTTCGATCATTGTGGGAATGGTATTCTATGCTTTCTGTTAGGTTAATTTGTGTTTTGCAGCAATCTGATTTTATAATCTAAATGTTGTATCAGTTTGTTTCAATAATGTTCTTGTTATTTTGCTATATTGTAATGCATCTCACTATAATGTCCCCTTTTTGACATGACATTCAATAATAAAAATAAAAAGTAAAAATATAAAAAATTAAAATAACATGTAATATAATTATAATTTAATTAAGTTTAGTGAATGATCAAAATGAATGCAATAAAGAGTTATGAGTATTGAAGGATTAAGATATAAAGGAGAGACCATTCAATGTTTAAATTTATATTGGAAAAGGTAGAAATGAATAGTTATTGATTTAACTCAATTTATAATTGTTATTTAAATATTTCTTAAAATAACATAATCCTTAATCTTTTTTTTTAATTCTCTTCCAACTATCTCTATTTAGTGCCTACCATGTTTATGTGCATGTTTTTTATGTGTTTTGGATAATAATTCTAATTTAATTTGTCTATGGACTAAGACCTTAAATTATTGAGCTTCTCTTTGTTTTGTGAAAACTATAGCATTCTCTACTTAACAGGGCCAACCACGTGAAGGTGGAAGCTCACCATGGCCCCTCCTAGGAGTCTCTTATGACCCTTTATGACATTTTAAGAGCTCTAAGATTTATTCTTAGGGATCGTAAATGGTCGTAAAGGGTCATAAGGGATCTTAGGACACAACAACTAAGAAATATAATTGTAAGCATCATGGTCACATTTTTTTGGAATCAATGTAATTGAGTTATATACCCAAGCGACGAAGTGCATCTAGAAAATGAAACTACAACCTATTGGGATTGAGACAAACCTTATAAAACAAAATCAGCTAGGAATGATCGCTTGCCAATATTTGTTAAATAGATTTGTTGGAGGACCTTGTATTCATGAGCTAGGAATTATCACTTGCCAACAGTTGTTGAATACATTTGTTGGAGGACCTTGTATTCATGAGCTACAAATGTATTTAGCAACTGTTGGCAAGCAATCATTCTTACAGATGAATTCGACTTGGAATCAAAGGTGTGGAAGTTGCTTTGCATTGCTTGGGTACACAACCCAATTATGTTTCCAAAAAAATGTGACCATGATGCCTACAATTATGTAAATCTACATATTTGATAGGAGAAGCATTTGAAGTTTATGTTGTGAATCCACTAAATAGGGTCAAGATTTGATTTGGGAATGTTGGTCAGATGATCTAAGAGAAAGAATGGATAGACAGATGGAGAGAGAGATAATACAAGTGGTAGAAAGAGCCATGCCATTTGCAAGATGCCACCATCCTTTTGGTAGATCAAAGGAAAACATGGTAAGGACTATAATACACATTGTCCTCAAGAATATTATCTAGGAGTCTTTCTATCACTTGTATTATCTCTCTCTCCATCTGTCTCTCAACTCTTTCTCTCAAATCATTAGACCATCATTCTCAAATCAAATCTATTAAATCAACAAAAATAAGTTTGACCCTATTTAGTGAATTCATAATTTCTTTTGCATTCAAGATCAGGATTAATGCATACGCAGTAGCCTAATACCAATCACCCATTACATGTCAACTATTAAAGCTTGTCAAACAGTTGCTGAGTTGTACTTCATAAGAGTTAGGTGCTCTTGCACCATAGAAGGAGATGTTGATGCAAGGTATGATGTTACTAACTTCCCTCTTAGCACCCTAGTCCACCAACTCATACATGAAACCATGAGACAAAAAAGAAAAAAATGTTGGATTTAAAAGCTTTTTTGATCGGTTATTAGGAGTATGAACGAGGTCTGCATGTTAGATTCGAATGAAGCCCTAAGATTAATTCAAAGCCCCCACACCAATATTGGCATGGAGGCTTCGAGTGAAGCCCCTTGGGACCTTCATTCAAAGATTTGCCTTCATTTGAAGCCCCTAAAATTTAGCTTCCCCACTTTCCATGATAGAAGCCAGTTGTTTTACAAGAGTCAAAAACAGTTTTTCCTCCATTGTAGAAGCCACTTGTAATACGCAGTTGTTTCATGCAAATCAGAGTCCATAGAATTTACCATCAATCTCTTTCAATACCTTAGTCCATCTTATCCACTGCACAATAATTCAGAGGAATGTGCCAAGGCATTCCAAATCTTTGCCAATGTATAGACATGTGTCTTAAAATGGACCCACATATAAGATAAGATTCAATGTATATCTACATGAAATGAAGTTGAATTCTAAAACCGTTTAGCTTTCATTTATTTCAGTATGGCCCATTTAATTTTCTATATAAATGTCAAAATGCAAGAGATATTGAATTGAGTATAATAAAGTAGAGAGGAATAACCAATGTCTTTTGTAAATGCAGTGAAATTCAAGTGTGTAGCATTTGCTGCACTGCCATTATTACCAACACAAGTATCTCAGTGTGAAAGGAAGAGAAGGAAATCAAGAGGTTAGGTGAGGTATGCATTCAATGTGAGTTCAAGTAAAAGTGTGGAAGTGGAAAGAGAGGAGAGGATTCAGATTGTGGAAGAGATTCTATCTGGAGAGTGGCCTGAAAGTCTTTCTATATTCAATTTTGAGGATTTGTCAATTTACTATGAACCACTTGTCCTCAAAGCTCAAGTAGATTTTGTTATAAATGTTTTTGTTATTATGTATTAAGTTTCAATAGATTCAAATCTAAGATTTTCAAGATGAAAAATTTACAATTTAATTAGATTGTCTCAAATTGATTTTATCAATTTTTGAAATCACACCCATCATCAGAATTATATAGATCTCAGAAAGTAGAAAAAAATTATGAACTATAATTAATTTTCATGATTCTTAATTCAGATATATAAATCAGAATTGAGGTGTCTGTAAGTGTAAGGAAGCCAAAACTTATGGACAAGAGATTTTTCTATTGAATGTTTATGGCAGAAATGATCAAAGTCCCTGTATTTGACAGTCACGGGTTTTTGACAATTTGTATAAAATTTTCCCTTTTATCTAATACAAGCTTATGAATTTTGAATCTATTTTAGTAAAAAGAATAGAAATACGGGCATCCACTTTGGCTTCCAATAGAATCCTAGGTGGATCCATTTACCATTCAAATTTATGTTTGCTCACTCCTTAGGTTTTTCCTTGGAGTTGAGATAAATTTTAAAGAAAATATAAATAAATATTTTAAATTCACATATGTGCTAGTTTTAACATCTAAAAAATTTAGTTAATTTTTTTTACATTTACACTAGCCTATATCTTTTTCATAAGAAATATTTTGGTATTAATGTTTTTTTGTAAAGGTTTAATTTTTTCTTATAATATATTACTATAATAAAAATATATTAAAGTAAATATTAATTGACATTGTGGTCATCTATTTAGAGCTGGGTCAAAATAGATAGGTGAGGCTGTCATCAAGGTTCAAATTTTCACTGGTCCATTGTACTTATAGATTTGTGTCTATGTTGGGTGGCTATACTGAGGAACTTGAATGATTCAAACACTTCAATCATTCAAGTAGTTGGTGTTGCTATTTCTATTAGTGTGAATTATGCAAAGTAGCCAATTGCATTTGATAAGAAACTCAGTGTCAATTCAGACGACATCAATTTCAAAGGAAGAAGAACTGATAAAGATAAGGCTCTTCAAGCCGTAAGGAGATCAAAAGTGTTCAAAATTCTAGAACCCTACACATTCGAGAGAAGACAAAGTGTGCAGAGTTTCCCCTAATAGTTGAGATCATGAACATAATCCAAACAGGCAATTCGTGGAAAGTCGCATAGTATGAGTGAACAATCTAATGAGATGATACACTGCATATCATAAAAAGGATCCCCCAAAAAAGAGTTACAGACTACAATCCTTGTCCCTAATTATGTAATCTGATCTATGCCGGAAGCTAATCATGTCACTAAACATCTCTTTGACTCCCTAAAATCTCTACCCTTAGTTTCACCATTTTAAGATTTATGTATTCACCCATGTTTTATACAATTTTTTACATTTTTTTGTACAATTTTCCAATCATTCCCTCAATAAACATACCCATAGTAGACAGTAATAAGTTGAAAGATTGACCACATGATGACCATTTTGACTGTGATGTTAAATGGTCTCTTGCATGGGCTATATAATTGAGATATTGAATAAGTTTCAGGAAGGTCCATTTTTACTATGGTGTGTGATGTGGTCTTGTTGAATAAAAGATTTGAAAAAAGATGTGCAGTGTATATGGCATTCAACTATGAGTGTTGTGGCCTACCACCCAACTCATTTGTTCCCCAATACTATGAGAAGTAATCTCTTCAAATATTTATGTAATGTTGTTTGGCTTCCTATAAATGCCTATGCAACCATCTAATTCAAGTAAAATATCAGAAATTCAGAGATAAAAGCTGTTTCTTTGAAAATTCATTGTTCTGAATGACCCACTGACCATTTTTATCACTATTTGATATAAATGGTTAGTGATAAAAATGGTACTATGATCGGTTGGAGTTCCTTCACAAATGAGAATAAGTGGAATGTTATGCCTATACAAATCAAAACATTGAGCCAACTTTAATTTTATACAATAACCAATTAATATGAATGCAAACTATCATAAACCCATCAATTGATGTCAAAGCATAATGCAGTAGATTGTTTGAAAGAAATTTCAAATGGAAATAGAAATGAAATGCACCCAAGTAGATATTCCTAATCAGAAATTAGGAATCCATTAACCGCTGCTCCAAACCACAAACATGGTAATATAAATAGAAAACCAAACTAAATGACAACACTCATTAGCCTTTTAGTTATTGAAATACAGGAAATAGTAAGATTGTAGACCCACCAAAACTCATTTCATTCAGCTAAATTCAATAATAATAAATATAATGACTTTTGTCCTTGAGTAAGTAGCATGGTAAAATGAATAGTATAAAAAAATGCACCTGATATAATATATAAGTATATGTGCAATTGAATTTAACCATTTTACGATCATGCGATGGTACCCAATACATTATTTTAAAGGCACATTGCAATGGTTTTCATAAATTAGTTAAATATCCAACTTTCTCCTAAAACATATTAGTTCCTACCGTAGGCAGGATACTAATGGAATCACATGGAACTCCTCAAAATTTTAGACGTGCCCTCAAAATTTCTACAATCAAACGCACCAGATCAGACATGCCCTCATGCCAATGTTGATGGAGGCCCTCGCACCAATGTTGATGACCCTCGTGCCAATGTTGATGGAGACCCTCATGACAAAGCCAGATGAAAATGATCTGTAGCAGAGCCAATGTTGATGGAGACTCTCGCTCGCGCCAAAACCAAATGAACCTCACGCAAAAGCCAAATGAAATGTTTTGCCCTTTTTTTTTTGTTTTATGCTTTCCTGTGTGTCGCAATTTTGACAAAACTAATTGGTCACAATTGCGACCAAAACGGGCTAGTTATTAAGAAAAAACAAAAATTTGCCCATTTAAAAAACTTGGTCGCAATTTTCGATCGCAAAATGACCTCAAATGCTTAAGTGCTCCTTTTCCTAAGGGGAATTAGAACCAACAACAACCTCAACAATAGCAGTGATAGAAGGGATCATGCCCTCAAGCACATAGTGGTGGCAGTAGTTCTAACTCTAAGAACTATCACAATAGGCAAAATTAGAACACTCATCCTTTATAGAGAAACTAGTCTTTTTCTAGTAGTGATAGACACTAGCAATCAAGTGCACCTCAATTAGGGAGGGAATTTGGCAGAGGCAGATGATGTTATTCTTCTGGGTAGTTTGGACACATTGTAGACCACTTTCCATAGTGTACATCTTAGTATTCAAGTTCTAGGCCAACAACATCTGAGCCCATAGTCAGAGATGTAGGTAGAGCTCACCGGGTATTTGTGGTGGTGGATGTGAGGCCTTGCCCTGACCCTTTGTAGCATAGTTGTTACCTTATTATTTTGATACTTAGGACTCGATACGTCGAGACATTATCAGATACTTGAACATATTATATTATTTCATGTTGTGTGATGTTTACTTTCAAATATTTGAGTTCATCATTTAATGCTTTATGAATATGTATGTTGATGAAATAAGTACATGTAGGATTAACACTATGATTAAGAGATTTTAATGGTTAAGAATATGAGTAGGATTAGAGAAACCCTGATTGATTTATAGATGTATGTTTTTAATTTATGTGATTTCCTAATATATATATACATATGTGCATGTGATTTTATGGGACTACTGATGTGTGCAATGAGTGTGCAACATATTTTAGCTGAGAAACCTGACGAAGGAACAAAACTTATCCCTATGTGCCATTTGTGGAAACCTTGTTATTCCTAATTTTATTTTATTGTGAGATGTATGAATGTATCTTTCCATGAGCAATAAATGTTATGTTTCATAACTGTATTCTTATAGTGTCACTTGACACTCGTGAAATTGTTTATGCTCTTTAGCATGATAGTTAGGGTTAGCTGTGTAACCTTTGGACCTAATTCAGATTAAGTTAGTGTCTTTTTGCTAATTTGGTTCTTAATTAAGTTTAGTCACCCTTAATCTGGATTAGTGCTTAATCTACATTTTTTTAGAGTTGTTAGATGGTCCTTAATTTTTCCTAGCTTTTGTTTGGTTCCAAACCTATTCATAAAGGTTTAAAACATGAAATATTTATACCCAAGGGGTATGGGTATGGGTTGGGGGCATTTTCCAACCCCTAAGCCCCTTTTATTGACTTTTGAGGTCACTCAAAAAGTCTATTTTTGCCTTTGTGCGAAAATTGCAAGTGGTTACCATGAGTTGCATGACCTCAACTCCACTTAGTGGTTAACCTTAGGATTGGTTGAGTTAGAAACTTCTAGATTTGTAGGTGGGTGGATGAAGTTACTACTTTTTGGTGGTTGAGTTTGGATATTATTTAGAGGCTCTTCTTGGAATAGTTTTGGTTGTTACCCAATCTCTACTTTTAGAGAGGAGTCTTGGAAGATTGAAGGAAAGAAAGGGAAAAGCTCTACTCAAATTGTTCATTTACCATTACCTCTTTGTGAAGGTAGGAGTTCTTCATCTCCCTTGTTCAGATTTGTATGCTTGTTTCATGTTTAAATGCTATGGTGTTGTTTTTGGGTGATTGTATGTATGTTGGGTATGTTGGGAAAGATTGCAACCATGTTTCTTCAAAGCTTTTCTTTCTTGTTTCTGTTTGAATTTTGAAGTTTTCTTGTATGGGTTTTTTGGCATTACTCACCATTGGAGAGGGCAGAAGTGGCCAATTTTGGGAAAGGTCTTTTTAGTTGGACTCCAACAGTGTAGAGTCTCTACTCAGGATGAGAAGAGGGAGAGAGGGTAGGGTGTTATGATCCCCTACCTATCAGCACAAACCATGTATGAGTTTTGGCATGTAAGAATGGAAGAATGGAAGTTCTTGAGTTATAGCCCCGATTGGGCACGTGGTTTGGTGTTGTGTCTGACATCTCCTATTGGAAAAATCCACCTTTCCCTAGTTTTGATTCATTGTGAATCCTATTGTCAAAACCTAGTCTGAATATGCAAGTTTGATTTTGTCTCTTGGTCATGCTTGTTTGACACCTGATCAGATTTTGTTCTCTCCACGGTTCTTAGAAATGTGTTGTAGAAATTGATATGGAACCCTTGATGAGGGTCATGAAGGAAATTCAAATAAATTTTTGTAATTTTCGGATTAAAATCCTACGTAATTTTATTTCAAAACTTTTTTGTAATGGCAACGACGCTGGGTTTTCTTCCTAGTTCTTTCCCGGCTGAGCCTTTGAATTAGGTTTGCCAATAAAATGGTTTTTGAGTAATATTGCTTATCATGAGATTTAATAGTAATTTTTAGTTATATGGATGCACATCAAAAATAGGATGGAAATGATGTTGATTCAATTAGGCAAATTTCAAGTTTTCCTATATGTTGGAAATGAAAATTGTATTATGAATGAAAGTTCAATTTTTGTGATTATTGAAATTAAATCAATTCTTGCATTGTGGTTTAAATGGATAATTAAAACTCTTGGTTTATTAATTTGCAAGTAGTCCTATTAGATTTACTTAAAAATAATAATAACAATCCCCTCTTGGTAAATAAATCAACTTCAAAATCTAGACTAAGAAAAATTTGACAAAAAAAAATTGTTCCAAGAGAGCAAAAACTATCTGGTTTTTGTATGGAGAACAAATTTAATTCTCCTTTTAGTAATAGAGAATCTTTAAAAGATTCCCCCTATATTTCCTTGTTGAAAAACATAAATAAATTAGTATGCTTACTTTCAATATCAAATTAATAAATAAATCTAAAAAAAAGGGATGAAACAATATTTATGATTAAAAAAGAGAATTCCTATCCTATTCTAATATATTTGTCTCAACTAAAAAACTTTATTGCAATAAATCTCCACTGCCTAATTTCTTCTTCCTAGGCGAGTTCCTTGAGCTGACATGTCTGACTTAATTTTCATATACTCTTGCAAGTCAAATTGGGGGGGGACAAGCATTTATTGGTGGCAAGTTTTCCAAATCGCATCTTACCTTTTTGTTAACCATGCATTTTCCTTCTACTACTTGGACCACGTGAGATGTCAAAAATAAGGAACAATGTTTTTATTGGGTTATACTATGTCCTTGGCCTACGAAATTCATCCCATTTTGGGACCATATGCTGAGGGAAGGGGGAGGATTTGATCCTCATTGGTCAACGCAGGAGAAAGGAACCTAGGGCTACGTATTGTCAGTTGTTGACAGCGTGAGGAGATGGGAAGTTATTGCGTGACGGAGATAGTTGTATGATAGGATGTGTAGGGTGTGGGATAGTATAGAATGTTTTGTAATTTTAGTAGTTAATATTAATAAGTTTTTAGGTTAGAATAGTATTAGTTAGTAGTTTTAAAATTGGTGTTAGTTTAAAATTGTGTTAGTTTATGCGATGTTAATTTAATTTACTAAAGTTTTAAGTTAGTCATATATTGATAGTAAGATTTAGATAGTTATTCATTATGTTAAGATAGTTGTATTTTTTAAAGTTTGTAAATTTTAGATATATATTTTAGTTAGTTTCTAGATTAGTAATTGTTAAAGTTAAGTTTTATTTAAATTTAGTTAGTGGATATTAGATTTAGTTAGTTTAGTTTTAAATTAATTTAGTTGCTTTATTATTTTAGAAAGTTTTGATTTAATGATTAGTTAAATTTAGTTAGTTGTTATTTAATTAAATTTAAGTTTAATAAGAGTTAGTTTGATGTTATTTAGATGTTTGTAACTATTAAGTTTAACATGATTTATTAATATAAAGTTTCCTTTCAAATTTAAGAAAGTTTAAATTATTATTTAGTATTAATTGAAAGTGTATAGATTGTAAATTCATTTGGAAATTAGTAGAAATTTTATGAATATCTTTAGAGTGATAGTAAACTAGTGAGTGTCTCGGTTATTATGTTAGTAAACGTTAGACTATTAAATAATGTTAATTAGTTTTGCTTTATTCATTTAGTCAAATTTTTAAATGGTTTTCAATAATTTTAAATACAATTTGGTATAAGAAACAAATTAACAAAAAAAAAATCGTTATTAAATTAATAATGAGAGTTCAAATTTAATGTATTTTTCCTTCTCAAGACATTAAACTTAAGATGAAATGTAGAGAACCATTACTTTAACTGTAAACACAACCATATTAAACCTAGAGCATTTTAATTATTAATTTAAAGAAAAAAGATTGTGTGTGTTTTTGCCCTCGTATTTTGGAGATGACATTTTGGTATCAGAGCCCATGTTTCAACACTAGGAACCTTAAACCATGATGCTTCTGAAACTTAAACTAAACATTAAATTGTGTAGGATGCCTCATATTACTCGAAGCAACTGACAAGGTAGACGTCATAGGGCGAGAGGTGGTAGAGCAGGATAGGAGGATGGGCCACCTCCACTACCTCCACCTCCACAACCATCTAACTCGAACTAGGACATTATAGATGCACTTTAGACTTTAATCGGTGTAGTTCAACAGAGGATAGTACCTATAGTTCAACCAGGTCAGCAAATTCCAGTAGTGGATGTAGAGGGACTTGGGGGAGGTGGGCTTGGAGGCATAGAGAGGACTAGGAGTCCCCCACTAAGACAATTAGAGGGGCAGGATGAGCATGAAGGTGAGTCAATACACTAGAGAGGACCCCCACTTGACAGACCTCCTAGACATATAAGAGATGATATCAGGGAATTGATTTGACTCGAGCCACCATTATTTATTGGTTCCACTGAGGGGACAGTAGCAGAGGCGTGGTTATAGAGCCTATAGTAGTGATTTGGATTACATCCTTATGGGAGTAATCTAAAGGCACATCTAGCAGTCCATCAATTGAGAGGAGATGTCTCCAATTGGTGGCATCAGGAGGAGACCATAGGAGGAGTGAGGATGGATACCCTCACATGGGAATAATTCTTAGAGAGATTTTGAGCGAGGTACTTGTCAGAGAATTTTTGACAGAAGCAGATAGAGGAGTTTTATTCTCTTTATCAGAGAGGTCTTATAGTGGCTCAGTACAAGAGCAAGTTTCTTGAGCTCCTTCCTTATGTGGAATACATGAAGGACAAGAAACTACGAGTGCATCACTTTATCATGAGTTTGAATTTCTCACTTTAGGGTCCATTTCAGATGGCCTTCCCTACCACCTTTAGACAGGTAGTGGAGATAGCACTAGTTGCAGAGGATACTCGAGGTAGACAGGAATCACGAGATCGGTCTCAGAACTGAAACTCTACCTGATAGAAACCCCCTTGGAAAGGGAATCAGAACTATACATTAGAGTCCTCTAAGGGCCAATAATCTTAGTAGTAGTAGCAAGAACCCTCATAGGGTTACCAAGGCTTTGAGCCCAAGAAGTGGCAGTTATAGCAGGATCAGAAAGTACATACCCCATAGTCATAGTCAGTGCAGACTTAGTTGTCTTCCAGGGGTGGATACAGTGGGTCTAGCAAGTCAAGAGGCCCACAACAGTCTGGATCATAGGATGCACTATCTTATATTTGAGGACCATGATACACTTGTGGTGGCATGGGTTACATAGCTAGAGAGTGTCCATAGGGACATTCATCTAGTGGTCAGAGATGGGCTTTTTTAGAGCCGACAATTGGAGACATGGGTAGGTCCCATAGAGTTTATGCAATGGTTGACAACCGCTAAACTGAGCATCAGGCTACAGTTATTGAGGTTATAGGTGGAGTTGGTCAGGTAGTTAGCATTAGAGCCTATCCATATTATTGCTCGATGGACCCTAGCACTTTGAAGTCAAGAGCTAGACCAGGTTAGGGTCCAGTGGGATTGCTATGATGAGGTTATGGCTTTATGGGAGGATGTGCCATGGATACGATTTTAGTACCCTTATCTTTTGATGAACTCCAGGAGGAAGTTCATGCCTAGTGGAGGAGGATGTGAGGCCTCGCCCTGACCCTTTGTAGCATAGTTGTTACCTTATTATTTTGATACTTAGGACTCGATACGTTGAGACATTATCGGGTACTTGAACATATTATATTATTTCATGTTGTGTGATGTTTACTTTTAGATATTTGAGTTCATCATTTAATGCTTTATGAATATGTATGTTGATGAAATAAGTAAATGTAGGATTAACACTGTGATTAAGAGATTTTAATGGTTAAGAATATGAGTAGGATGAGAGAAACCCTGATTGATTTATAGATGTATGTTTTTAATTTATGTGATTTAGTGATACGTATATACATATATGCATGTGATATTATGGGACTACTGATGTGTGCAATGAGTGTGCAAGATATTTTAGCCAAGAAACCTGAAAAAGGAATGGAACTGATACCTATGTGCCATTTGTGGAAACTTTGTTGTTCCTAATTTTATTTTATTGTGAGATGTATGAATGTATCTTTTCGTGATTAGTAAATGTTATGTTTTGTAACTGTATTCTTATAGTGTCACTTGACACTCGTGAAATTGTTTATGCTCTTTAGTGTGCTATTTAGGGTTAGCTGTGTAACCTTTGGACCTAAGTCAAATTAAATTAGTTTCTTTTTGCTAATTTGGTTCTTAATCGAGTGTAGTCACCCTTAATCTAGATTAGTGCTTAATCTGCTTTTTTTTTAGAGTTGTTAGATGGTCCTTAATATTTTCTAGCTTTTGTTTGGTTCCAAACCTATTCATAAGGCTTCAAAACATGAAATATTTATACCCAAGGGGTATGGGTATGGGTTGGGAGCATTTTTCAACCCCTAAGCCCTTTTTATTGACTTTTGAGGTCACTCAAAAAGTATATTTTTGCCTTTTTGCAAAAATTACAAGTGGTTGCCATGAGTTGCATGATCTCAACTTCACTTAGTGGTTAACCTTAGGATTGGTTGAGTTAGTAACTTCTAGATTTGTAGGTGGGTGGGTGAAGTTATTGCCCTTTTTGGTGGTTGAGTTTGGATATTATTTAGAGGCCCTTCTTGAAGTAGTTTTGGTTGTTACCCAATCTCTACTTTTAGAGAGGAGTCTTGGAAGATTGAAGGCAAGGAAGGGAAAAGCTCTACTCAAATTTTTCATTTACCATTACCTCTTTGTGAAGGTAGGAGTTCTTCATCTCCCTTGTTCAGATTTGTATCCTTGTTTCATGTTAAAATGCTATGGTGTTTCTTTTGGGTGCTTGTATGTATGTTGGGTATGTTGGGAAGGATTGCAACCATGTTTCTTCAAAGCTTTTCTTTCTTGTTTCTGTTTGAATTTTGAAGTTTTCTTGTATGGGTGTTCTGGCACTACTCACCCTTGGAGAGGGCAGAAGTGGCCAATTTTGGGAAATGTCTTTTTAGTTGGACTCCAACAATGTAGAGTCTCTTCTTAGGACGAGAAGAGGGAGAGAGGGTAGGGTGTTATGGGCCCCTACTTTTCAGCACAAACCATGTATGAGTTTTGGCATGTAAGAATCGAAGAACGGAAGTTCTTGAGTTATAGCTCCAATTGGGCACCTAGTTTGGTGTTGTGTTTGACATCTCCTATTGGAAAAATCCACCTTTCCCTAGTTTTGATTCATTTTGAATCCTATTGTGAGAACCTAGTATGAATATGCAAGTTTGATTTTGTCTCATGGTCATGCTTGTTTGACACCTGATTAGATTTTGTTCTCTCCACGGTTCTTAAAAATGTGTTGCAAAAATTGATATGGAACCCTTGATGAGGGTCACGAAGGAAATTCAAACAAATTGTTATCATTTTGGGATTAAAATCCTACGTAATTGTATTTCAAAACTTTGTTGTAATGGCAACGGTGCTGGGTTTTCTTCCTAGTTCTTTCCTGGCTGAGCCTTTGAATTAGGTTTTCCAATAAAATGGTGATTGAGTAATAATGCATATCATGAGATTTAATCATAATTTTTAGTTATATGGATGCACATCAAAAATATGATGGAAATGATGTTGATTTAATCAGGCAAATTTCAAGTTTTCTTATATGTTGGAAATGAAAATTGTATTATGAATGAAAGTTCAGTTTTTGTGATTATTGGAATTAAATCAATTCTTGCATTGTGGTTTAAATGGATAATTAAATCTCTTGGTTTATTAATTTGCAAGTAGTCCTATTAGATTTACTTAAAAATAATAATAATAATCCCCTCTTGGTAAATAAATCAACTTCAAATTCTAGACTAAGAAAAATTTGACAAAAAAAAATTGTTCCAAGAGAGCAAAAACTCTCTGATTTTTGTATGTAGAACAAATTTAATTCTCCTTTTAGTAATAGAGAATCTTTAAAAGGTTCCCCCTATATTTCCTTGCTGAAAATCATAAATAAATTAGTAAGCTTAGTTTCAATATCAAATTAATAAATAAATCTAAAAAAAAACGGATGAAACAATATCTATGATTAAAAATAAGAATTCCTATCCTATTCTAATATATTTGTCTCAACTAAAAAACTTTATTGCAATAAATCTCCACTCCCTCATTTCTTCTTCCTAGGTGAGTTCCTTGAGCTGAAATGTCTGACTTAATTTTCATATACTCTTGCATGTCAAACTGGGGGGGGACAAGCATTTATTGGTGGCAGGTTTTCCAAATCCCATCTTACCTTTTTGTTAACCAAGCATTTTCCTTCTACTCCTTGGACCACATGATATGTCAAAAACAAGGAGCAATTTTTTTATTGGGTTATATTGTGTCCTTGGCCTGTGAAATTCATCCCATTTTGGGACCATGTGCTGAGGGAAGGCGTAGGATTTGATCCTCATTGGTCAGCGCAGGAGAAAGGAAACTAGGGCTATGTATTGTCAGTTGTTGACAGTGTGAGGAGATGGGAAGTTATTGTGTGAGGGAGATAGTTGTATAATAGGATCTGTAGGGTGTGGGATAGTATAGAATGTTTTGTCATTTTAGTAGTTAATATTAATAAGTTTTTAGGTTAGAATAGTATTAGTTAGTAGTTTTAGAATTGGTGTTAGTTTAAAATTGTGTTAGTTTATGTGATGTTAATTTAATTTACTAAAGTTTTAAGTTAGTCATATATTGATAGTAGGATTTAGATAGTTATTAGTTATGTTAAGATAGTTGTATTGTTTAAAGTTTGTAAATTTTAGATATATATTTTAGTTAGTTTCTAGATTAGTAATTGTTAAAGTTAAGTTTTATTTAAATTTAGATAGTGGGTATTAGATTTAGTTAGTTTAGTTTTAAATTAATTTAGTTGCTTTATTATTTTAGAAAGTTTTAATTTAATGATTAGTTAAATTTAGTTAGTTGTTATTTAATTAAATTTAAGTTTAATAAGAGTTAGTTTGATGTTATTTAGATGTTTGTAACTATTAAGTTTAACATGTTTTATTAATATAAAGTTTCCTTTCAAATTTAAGAAAGTTTAAATTATTATTTAGTATTAATTGAAAGTGTATAGATTGTAAATTCATTTGGAAATTAGTAAAAATTTTATGAATATCTTTAGAGTGATAGTAAACTAGTGAGTGTCTCGGTTATTATGTTAGTAAATGTTAGACTATTAAATAATATTAATTAGTTTTGCTTTATTCATTTAGTCAAAATTTTAAATGGTTTTCAATAATTTTAAATACAATTTGGTATAAGAAACAAATTAACGAAACAAATTTTGTTATTAAATTAATAACGAGAGTTCAAATTTAATGTATTTTTCCTTCTCAAGACATTAAACTTAAGATGAAATGTAGAGAACCATTACTTTAACTGTAAACACAACCATATTAAATCTAGAGCATTTTAATTATTAATTTTAAAAAAAAAAAATTGTATGTCTTTTTGCCCTTGTATTTTTGGACATGACAGTGGATCACCATCAGGCAGACCATCAGGGGTAGTTGAGAGTGTGGGAGTTATTTGAGGTACACCTCTCTCTGTATTATTTGATTCAGGTGCCACAAACTCTTTTATTTTTGTTCGATACAATTTTTAATTGTGTATTGTCTTTGATGTTACAAAAATGTCATATCAGCCATCAGACAGAGTCTATCAAGCTCAGATGGTTAGCAAAGCAATTTATAGTGACTACCGAGCATTCTTGAACATTACACAAAAAGTTGGCTTTTATCGAGCTCACTCGGTAAGCGAAGAAAAGTTAGCTTTAACCGAGCTCACTCAGTAAGCGAAGAAAAGTTATCTTTTATCGAGTTCACTTGGTAAGCAAAGGAAAGTTAGCTTTTACTGAGCTCACTCAGTAAGCAAAGAAAAATTAGCTTTTACCGAGCTCACTCGATAAGAAAAAGAAAGTTAGCTTTTATCGAGCTCACTCGGTAAATGAAGGAAGGTCAGTGTTTGCCAAGTTAACTCGATCTTCAAAGGAAGTTGCAAGGTTTGCAGTGTCTACCGAGCTTCACTTGGTTAACACGGGGGAAACCATTTTGGAGCAGTGGTCACCGAGCTAGGTCGAGCAGTAAAGAATTTTATTATTCTAAAGAATTAAGTTTAATTGTTTTGTGCATTCGACTGATTTAATGTTTTTCAATTTTTGTAACTTGTAATTGAGTCGACTTAACAATCTGTAAGGTATTTATGAAAGGTCAAGTTGTGAATTCATAATGTGAAAAAAGTGTCGATGCATAGAGTGTGAATGTGTGGATATGGAATGAGCGAATATTAATGAAGGATTAGATATGCTTATGGAGCTGAAAGGTTGTATTCGATCAGTTAACAGAACATCTATCAAGTTTTAGCATTCATTTGTGTGGTTACCAAGTATCAGCAGCAACTATATTTTAAGGCATCTAAGGATCTATGGATTTAATTTTGTGGTAACTGATTCACCCCTCCCCTCTCAGTTACTCCATCTCTATTTCCAACAATTGGTATTAGAGCTCTTGGTGCTTGCAGGATAAGATTCCAAGGATCTAAGGTAAAGATCAGGATGTCTTATAAGAAGAAAATTCCAAAGCTTAACAAGAATAACTTCTCAGCATGGCAAGGGTTGATGAGACTTCATCTAGCTTCTATTGGAGATACAAGACTAAAATACCTTGATAAAAAATATGCAGAACCAGCTGGTACACTATCTATCAATGATATTGCTGAAAAGAAGACTCACAACATTATGATGATAGATATAGCATCTGCTCTGAGTTATGAAGAATTCAATGATATCAAGGACTACAAAACTACTTTTGAAATGTGGAAAAAGGTAAAAGAGTTCTATGGAGGAGATGATAATGTTAGAAGAGCCAAAGTAGAAAGTCTAAGAGGACAATTTGATCAAATGAGGATGAGAGAGGATAAAAACATTGCAAAATATGTTAAAAGAGTTAAAGCATGTGTCAGTGCAATCCAAGCTTCTAGAGGAGATATCAGTGAAGAGATAGTTATAAGTAAGGTTCTCAGAACTCTACTTCCCATTTATGCAATCAGATTTTCTACAATTCAAGAAAGAAGATGTGAAGCAAATCACAAGATAAATCTAGAGGCTATAGTTGAAAAATTGACTGCATTTGAACTGGACAACTTTGATAACTATGTTCCAGCTTCCAAGAACATTGAATCAGCATTTGAAGCCAAACTTTCACTCAAGGAGAAAGGCAAAAAGAAATCTCAGTCAGAAAATGAAGATGAATCAAACCAAAGTTTAGATAGTGATCTTAAAGTAATTGAAGCCCTTTTAGCAAGGAAGTATTCTAGAGGCAGAGGAAAATACAAAGGTAAAGTACCTCTAATCTATTTTTCATGTGAAGAAGTTGGTCATATTGCTGCCAGATGTCCAAACAAGCAGAATAAAGATGAAAAGAAAGATCACAAATGGAATGGCAAGAAAGATTTCAAATCATTCAAGGATAAAGGTAAGAAAACATGTTTTATGGCTGAAGATTCTAATGATTCTAGTGATGAAGAAGAAGATGAAATTTCCTACATTGCTATGAAAGATGAATCTGATAATGATGAGGAAATGGCACTCATTTCCCATATGAGAAAAAATGATACATGGATCATAGATAGTGGTTGTTCACATCACATGACTGGTAAAAAACTAAATTTGAATACTTTGAAGACTATGATGGTGGCAGTGTAAGATTTGGTAACAATGAACCTTGTTGTATAAAAGGAAGAGGAAGAATCTCTCTAACCAAGGAACTTATATGTGATAATGCCTATTGGGTAGAAGGACTAAAGCATAATTTGTTAAGTGTAGCACAGCTACTCAATAATGGAATCAAAGTAGAATTCATGAATGGTAAAGCAAGACTATTGGATGGCAAAGGAAAGATGATTGGATCAAGTATTCAAACCAAAGGTAACTTGTTCTATCTTGAACTAGGTGAATGTTCATGTTTCATTGCTCGAGTTGAAGAAAGTTGGTTATGGCATAAAAGGTTGTGTCATGTAAATTTTGGTAATTTGGTAAAGATAAGAAAATTCAAAAAAGTAAGAGGCATTTCCAACATAACGAAACCTGAGGTCGGTCTATGCAAAAATTGTCAAATTGGAAAGATAGGAAAGACTAGTTTTAAAAGAAAAAACTATCAGTCTGAAGATATATTAGAAATTTTTTATACTAATTTACGTGGACCCATTGGAATTGAAAGCTATATTGGAAAAAATTTCTTCATTCTTTTTGTTTATGATTACTCAAGAATGATGATAGTCATGTATCTAAGAAACAAATCAGAAGCATTTGAAAAGTTCAAATGGTATTTGGCCAGAGTAGAAAAGGAAACAAGGAAAAGATTAAAATGCTTGAGGTCAGACAGAGGTGGAGAAGGTATTTCACCTGAATTCAATAAATTTTGCATTGAAAGAGGAATCAAAAGACAGGTATCAGCCCCTGGAAGACCCCAGCAAAATGGAATAGCTGAAAGAATAAATAGATCCATCATGGATTGTTCAAGAACTTTAATGATTAAAAAGAGCATTGCTATCAAATACTGGAAGGAAGCTATCAGCACTGCATTTTATACCTTGAACCAAGTACAGCTGAAGAAAGACTCATTCAAAACCCCCTATGAGTTATGGTATGGCTATAAACCTAATGTATGTTACCTTAAAGTATTTGGAAGTAAATGTTACATTTTGAAAGAATCTAGAAAAGGAAAATTCGATGTAAAAGGTGATAAAGGTATATTATTTGGATACTCATGCAAAAGTAAGGCATATAGATGTTTGAACTTGTCTACTCACAAAGTCATAGAAAGTGCACATGTGAAAGTTCATGAGTTTGTAGAAAGGACTGAAGAAGAAAGCAAAAGGGAACTAGAAGATTATAAAAGGTTTGTCTTTAGTGAACCTGATACAATACCAGTTACATCAAAAAATTTGGAATCTTCTACTCTTGAGTCATCTGTAACCAAGTTACAGGAAGTTCAAACCAAGCCACAACAAACCAAGTTAAATTCAGTGTCTACCGAGCAAGTTTCTACCAAGCAAGTATCTACCGAGCAAACATCTACTAAGCAAATATTCACCAAGCTAGAACAGACAGAGCCTGAAGTTGAAATGCAAAAAGATAATAATGAAATCCATTCACAAGGCAAGGAACCTGTATTAGCTAAGTATGTCAGGAGACATCATTCAATAGATCAGATCATTGGAGATAAATCTGAAAGAACCATGACAAGAAATAAGCTGAAAGGTATTTGTTTACTTGCTGATTTTGAACCTAGAAATGTCAAAGATGCATTGGAAAATGATAGTTGGATTGAGGCTATGAATGAAGAGATAGTGCAGATAGAGAAAAATAAGACATGGACTCTTGTACCCAGATCTAAAGACAAAAATGTGATTGGAACTAAGAGGGTATTCAGAAATAAGTTGGATGAAGATGGTAAGGTATCAAGAAACAAAGCTAGACTAATATGCAAAGGATATGCTCAAGAAGAAGGAATAGACTATGGAAAAACTTTTGCTCCTATTACAAGATTAGAAGGAGTTAGAACCTTGCTAGCATATGTTGCTCACAAAGGATTCAAAGTTTATCAGATGGATGTCAAGTCAACATTCCTTAATGGTATACTGGATGAAGAGGTTTACATTGAACAACCTGAAGGTTTTGTTTATCCAGAGAAGATGAACATGGTCTGCAAATTATACAAGGCATTGTACGGTCTGAAACAAGCCCCTAGAGCATGGTATGAAAGATTGCATAACTATCTTATTCAGATTGGTTTTCAAAGAACTAATGATAACAGTAGCTTGTATATTAAGGAAGGACCAGATAATAAGATTATCTTGGCAAAAATATTTGTAGATGATACTGTTTTCACAGGGAATGATGATCTGTGCAAAGAATTCTCAGAAAAAATGAACAAGGAATTTGAAATGTCTATGTTTGGTGAGATCAAATTCTTTGTTGGTCTTCAAATTCAATAGAATTAAAATGGTATCTACATCACTCAATCAAAGTACATCAAGGAGATATTGAAAAAGTTTGGAATGGAAGATTGTAAACCAATTGGAACTCCTATGTGTACCGGATTGAAACTTACCAAGGAAGATGAATCAAAAGAAGTAGATCAAACATTGTATAGATCTATGATTGGAAAGTTGCAGTATGTAGTTCATACTAGACTAGATATTGCCCTTGCATTTGGTATTGTAGCAAGATTTTTAGCAAAACCAAGAGAAAATCACTTGATGGAAATCAAAAGAATAATGAGATATTTGAAAGGAACTGAAGAGTATGGTTTATGGTATAAGTTTGGAAGAAATTTGGATTTGAAAGTGTTTACTGATGCTGATTGGGCAGGAAACCTTGATGATAGAAAAAGTACAAGTGGAGGTGCATTCTTTCTTGGAAAGAGGTTGGTTTCTTGGACAAGCAAAGAGCAAAATTGTACATCTCAATCAATAGCAGAGGCAGAGTATGTTGCTGCAGCAGTAAACTATTCTAACATTGTTTGGTTTAAATAGTTGTTGGAAGGCATGAAGATGGAAATCAAAGACCTAGTTGTTATGTTCTATGATAATACAAGTGCAATCAACATATCTAAGAATCCAGTGATGCATTCCAAAACCAAGCACATTGCAATAAAATATCATTTTGTCAAAGAATTGGTACAAGATAAGGAAATTAGATTGGAATATGTTCATACAAAGGAAAAAATTGTTGACATATTCAAAAAACCATTACCTAAGGATGCATTCTTGTGTCTAAGAGGTAAGTTAGGGGTCACTCCTCTGTCTAAAGTTCACTAAAATAAGGTTTTGGTGATGCATCAACTCATACTAGATTGAAGATCTATCAGTTCTTGCAGCATAACCAGGAAATATTGTATATGAATCAGTACTAAAGGTACACTAAAATTCATTTGAGTTGAGTTCTCTTTGGCATGTGTTGTCAAAGAGGGAGAGTTTTACTGTCATATCTCTCTAAAATTTGTTCAAAATATAAAGAGTTTGCTATGTAATTCTTTCACAGAGGGAGATTACTATAAGAGGGAGAGTTTTCTATCTTAGAGGAAGAATTGTTATGTTGACATGTTGTGTTGCCATATAAGAGAAAGACTTGTTTTCAAATTTTATTTCTGCTATGACATGTTGTGTTGCCATCAATGCCAAAGAGGGAGATTGTTGGATACAATTGTTAATTGTGTATTGTCTTTGATGTTACACAAATGTCATATCAGCCATCAGACAGAGTCTACCGAGCTTAGATGGTTAGTAAAAAAATTTATTGTGACTACCGAGCGTTCCTGAACATTACACAGAAAGTTAGCTTTTACCGAGCTCACTTGATAAGCAAAAGAAAGTTAGCTTTTATCGAGATCACTCGGTAAGCGAAGGAAAGTTAGCTTTTATCAAGCTCACTCGATAAGCAAAGGAAAGTTAGCTTTTATCGAGCTCACTCGGTAAGCAAAGGAAAGTTAGCTTTTACCGAGCTCACTAGGTAAACGAAAGAAGGTCGGTGTTTACCGAGTTAACTCGATCTCTGAAGGAAGTTGCAAAGTTTGCAGTGTTTACTGAGCTTCACTTGATTAACACTAGGGAAACCATTCTGGAGTAGTGGTCACTAAGTTGGGTCAGGAAGTAAAGAATTTTATTGTTCTAAAGAATTAAGTTTAATTATTTTGTGCAGCCGACTAATTTAATGTTTTCCAATTGTTGTAACTTGTAATTGAGCCGACTTAACAATCTGTAAGGTATATATGAAAGGTCAAGTTGTGAATTCATAATGTGAAAAAGGTGTGGATGCATAAAGTGTGAATGTGTGGATATGGAATGAGCGAATATTGATGAAGGATTAGATATGCTTATGGAGCTGAAAGGTTGTATTCGATCAGTGAGGATCTAGTGAAGTAGAATAGAGATCTGTATTCAGCAAAGATAAGTTGCATATATTTTAGATCACTTCATTGTTGCTTTCTAATCATTGTAACAGTGATTCAAAATCTCTTAACAGAGTTGGTTTGACAGCCATTTTGTAAATCCTCTAACAAGGTGACAATTCAGTTGAATTTTTTTAAAGACCTCTGACAAGGCCACTTCTAATAGGGTGATTAAATCCTCTAACAGGGTCACACCTAACAGTGTGTTTTGTAACCTTTAACAGGGTTGGCTCCTAACAGGACTCACTTCAGAAGAGTGAAAATTGTTAACTAGTTACTTGGTGGTTTTTTCCAAATTGGGTTTCCACGTTAAATCTAGTGTCTCTTGTGTTCATGTTATTTCTTTATGCATGCATGTTAATCACTTTAAATGCTCAATAAGTTAACAGAACATCTATCAAGTTTTAGCATTTATTTGTGTGGTTACCAAGTATCAGCAGCAACTATATTTTAAGGCATCTAAGGATCTGTGGATTTATTTTTGTGGTAATTGATTCACCCCTCCCCTCTAAGTTACTCCATCTCTATTTCCAACAGTTTCACCATCATTAGTTGCTAAGTGTAAGTTGGAAGCAGTTAAGCAGGATTTGGTTTAGCAAGTGGAACCAGCCTCAGGCACTAGGGTTTCCACAAATTTTATAGTTCAGAAGTGTGAACTAAGCTTAGGAGGATTTGTGATGATAGTTGACCATTGGGTAATTCCTCTTGGCTCCTACAATGTGGTCTTAGTTATGGATTGGCTTGGCTCTCATAGGGCTAGTATAGATATAGAAAGAAGACCATTGTGTGTCAGGATGACTAAGGGTAGGATGCAAATATTATGGAGATATAGAGGCCCATATCTCTATGGATGATATCTACTATGGAATTAAAGTGAATCTTTCATAAGGGATGTTAGGTATTTTATATTATGGTAAGCAAGATGGAAGAAGAAGACCCTACAGGAAAGACTATCGACCACCTTATTCTATAGGAATATGCATATGTCTTTCTTTAGTGAAATTCTAGGCATGCCCCTAAAGAGAGATATTGATTTCAGCATTGATCTCATTCCAAGAGAGGAACCTATTTCTAGAGCTCCTTATCTTATCACCACTCAGGAATTGAGTGAGTTGCTCCTATAGCTTGAGGACCTTCTGGCCATGGGTAGTATCTGATTGAGTGTATCATCATAAGAAGCTCTAGTGCTCTTTGTGAAGAAAAAGGATGGTTCATTACAACTATGTATTGATTATAGATAGCTAAACAAGGTGAAAATAAAGAATAGGTATCCTTTACCAAGGATCGACAATTTATTTGATCAAATTAAGGGAGCTACAATGTTCTCCAAAATTGATCTTAAGTTAGGATACCATCAACTTCGCATTCAAGATGTTGATATTCATAAGACCACCTTTCAAACTTGCTATGGGCACTACAAGTTCACAATAGTCCATTTGGGCTGACAAATGCTCCATCAATTTTCATGTGTCTGATGAATGGAGTGTTTTGTTCCTATCTTGATAGATTTGTACTCATGTTCCTAGATGATATAGTGATATATTCTAGATCCTAGAAGGAGCATGAGGTACATTTACATTTGATTTTGCGGTGCCTGAGAGATAATCAACTTTATGCCAACTCGGTGAAGTGTGATTTCTTTCAATCAGAGATACAACACTTAGGGCACATCATATCAGGTGAGGGTATCTTTGTGGACCCTATGATGATTCAGGTAATGGTAGATTGGCCCACACCCACTACCATGTCAAAAATTTGTAGTTTCATGGATCTAGCTGGATATTATTAGAAATTAGTGCAAAACTTTTCCAGAATAGCACATCCTATCACTTCCCTTTAGAGGAAACTAAAGAAGCTTTTATGGACGGAGAAATGTAAGGAAGCATTTTGGAAGCTCAAGGAGCTTTTAACTAGTGCACCTATCTTATCAATACCTAATCCAACAAGTGACTTCATGTTGTGTGTAGATGCTTCTCTAGAGGGGATTGGAGTAGTATCTATGTAGGATGGATGGGTGATTGCATATGAGTCACACAAACTCAAGGATCATGAGCTAAATTATCCTAAGCATTATCTTGAGTTAGCTATGGTAGTTCATGCCTTAGTGAGATGGAGACACTTCTTCCTAGGACATAGATTTGAACTTCATAGTGATCATCATAGGTGTTGGATGGAGTTTCTTTGCAAGTATGACTTCAAGGTGAAGTATATTTAGGGGAAGGAGAATGTGGTAGCTGATTCTTTGAGTTGCAAGAGACATGTGATATTGTCTATGACTCTTAGTGTGGATTGGACAAGCCATATAATTTAGACACTCCCTACAGATATTTCGTATCAGGAGGTGAGTAGAAGATAGATTTAGGGAGACCATTGGAGGACAGGTTTTTAGATTATTTCTTGGAGTCAAATGGCCTTTTGTGAAATTTAAGAAGGATCTATGTACTACTACTAGATGAGCTTCATACATTGATCCTATCAGAGACTCATTGTACACCTTTGGCATATCTAGGTGTCAAGAAGATGCATGTAGACTTGCAACATCTATTCTATTGGATAGGGATGAAGGGTGATATTGTGGATTTTATGGCTAGGTGTCTTGAGTGTTAGAGAGTCAAAGCAGAGCACCAACATCCAATAGGGCTTTTATAGCCAAATCTCATTTCTTCATGGAAGTGGGACATCATATCTATGGACTTCATAGTAGGATTACTTATGACTTCTCGTCGACATGATGCTATCATGGTCACCATTGATCAGTTGACTAAGGTAGTACATTTCTCATTGATGCAGTGATCCTACACTATAGCTTCTATAGCTAATGTCTTAATGCATGATATCATGAGACTACATGGAATTCCTCTAAAGATCATTTCAGATAGGGATCTTGTATTTATTTCTGCATTTTTGACATCACTATAGCATAATCTTGGAGTGTAGTTGAACTTTAGCTCAACTTATCACCTAAAGACAGATGGATAGACTAAGAGAGTGAATCAGGTTCTGGAAGATATGTTGAGGATGTATGTGATGGATAGATAGACTCTTTGGGAGGACTACTATACCTAGTGGAGTTTGCTTATAACAATAGATATCATAGTTCTATTGGCTTGGCACCTTTTTAGGCCTTGTATGGTCATCCTTGTCATACACCTTTGAGTTGGGATAGTCTTGAGGATCACATCCTATTGGATCTTGAGATGCTTCAAGAAATGGAGCAATAGGTAGTGTGCATCCATGAGCACGTGTCTACAGCACAAGATAGGCAGAAAAAGTATGCCAATGCTCATAGGATGGATAAGTATTTTGCTATGGGAAAGAAATTTTTCTTGAGAGTGCATCTGCGAAAGAGTCCAATTTTTTATGGAAAGGGTTTGAAGATAGCACATTGATTTGTGGGACTGTTTGAGATTCTTGAGAGGATAGGTCTAGTTGCCTACCGTCTTGCTTTACTGCCCAGCCTAGCTTGTGTTCATGATGTTTTCCATGTTTCTATACCTAGGTAGTATATTCTTAATGTGATACACATTCTTGATTGCAATGCATTACAGGTAGAGGATGGGCAGCTAGCTTTGGAGACAGTTTGCATTCTGGAGCAGCGAGACTGATGAGTCATCAGTTGCATGGGAGGATGCATTTGGTCTACATGATTTATATCCCTACTTGTTTCTAATCTTCCAGGAGTAAGCCTAAGTTTAAGGGGTCTGGATGTAGTGCTTGCCAATAGTTTACATCTCTTTTAGGCTAGTTTATGCTTGATGATTAGTGGCATTATCTTTCAGATTATCAGATATTGTTTCATATTCAATTGATTTTATGATGAGACTATTTCGTACTATTTACTTCATGTATGCATTATTATACCTTGATGATGATTATTACAATGATTTTAGTTATTTGGTAATAATTAGTTAGATGGATTATTATACATGTTTTCTTATGGATACTTACCCCATACTTCATATGTATGGTGTGCATGTATATTTTATTTATGTATGACATTTTTGATGTGGTTAAGGAAGGGAGACGTAGTCACCTACTAGTCAAGATCTACATAGTGCACCACTTCGTGCCATTGCCTATTTAGTTTAGTATATATGTGTTTCTACATTTGTGGATTTTATGCAGATTATAGGTACTAGGTATCGACTTTTCTAAGTTTCTAAGATGAGTGTACCCTATCATAATAACTCAATGGTAAGAGAGGGGAGATAAATTCTTGAGTCCAAATCCTAATTTTAAACCCATTTTTCCTAGAAAATTAGGACAAGTATCTGATATGATTACCCTTTTGAATGCATCGTATGACATAAATTCATGATTATAACCCTAGAGTTTGATATTGTGTGTGGTATTTTATGATGGATTTTTGTATTCTATCTTATAGGTCTTTGGTGTTTTTTCGATTAATTAAGTGAAATTAATAGATTAAATTAATGATTTAATTTAACAAAAATTATTATGACATTTTCAATATTTAATTATATTTAATTAATTGGGAAATTAATTAAACAAAAAGAATTATGTTTAAAAAGAAATTTATAGTTAAATTATAGGGCATAATAATATTTATTTAATTTAATAATAATATATTTAGGGGATCATTTTTAAATAAATGCTAAATATTATTATTACTTAAGTTAATAAATAGTTTTATCAATTAACACTTCAAAAATAAATTAAAGAGTGAAAAAAGAAAGTAATTTATTAAAGATATTTAAAATTGTATAAAGTATGCATGAAGTTTTGAAAAAGATAATAAAGAGTTAAAATGTTGTGATCAAGGAGTTCCCTCGAGTGATTGCACAATTAGTGCCCCAAATTTAGGAGAGAACTCCTTATCAGCAATTGAGGGTCCATTTTCCAAGGACCGAGAATTTTGGAGAAGGGAATTTTCAAAGAGAAGGTTTTGAGAGAAGAGATTTCTCTCACAATCTTTGGGTGTTTGCAAATTAGCATCAGAACTAGGTAGATCCTTGTGTTTTGTTCACCCAGTTAATTATGTAATTTAATATGCTTGTCTCCATCGTGATTGTGAATTGTTTTTCCAAATTGTGTTGTAATGAACTCTTCAATCCTTCATTTGAATTTAATGGTATTCTTATTGTTTTCTTCTGTATATGCGGGGATTGAAATTTAGTAGAACCCTCATATAGTAGTTTTTAAAGTTGTAAATTAAACTGGGAAGCATTTCATAAGAAATGGAAATTTTAAATTAAAAATTTGATTAGTTCATCGTATTTTGCTATCAAAGTATTGATAGAACTTATGCAATATATATATATATATATAAGAAATTTGTGGTAAGGATTTTTTTTTAAAATTATTTTAAAAAATTATTTTAAAAAAATATTGTGAGAGGGCAGTGGTGGGGAAACCCCATGCCACCCCACCTTGCCCCACTGTTGCAGCCTTTAAAGTTGCGGCAATAGAGTAGTTTGCTGCTTGCAACAACAGTGATACTGATGTCTACGGCAGCAGGTAAAACTATTGCGTGAAGTAATAGTATGACACTGCTACCTACGATAGCAGTAAGGCATGTCGTCACAGGGAAAGGCCGACAGGCCTTCAAATAATCACATTTATTATTAATTATTTTAATTATTTTAACTTAATTTTATTATATTTTATTTGTATTTAAAAAATTAATTATTGTTTGTTAAATAATTATTTAATAAAAATTATTAATTATTAATTATTTAATAATATAAATATATGTATATATTATTAACATAGTTTTATTTTTAAATAATTATTAATTAATTTAATTGAAATTAGTATTCAATTAAGTTTAAATAATAATAGATATTTTTTTATAAGTTTTAAATTGACTTAGTTTATTATTATTAATGAATTGAGTTCTATTAATATGGTAATTATTTTAGATCAAAAATCATTATTTTAATGATTTAATAAACAATTACTTTTAAAGTATTTAAAACATTTAATTATAATCCAATAAGGGCAATTGTTCAATTTGTTCAAATACGAGAATGTGTTAAATTGTAAGGATTAAGATGTAATCTTTTATACTAAAAAATTCACATTGAAAACAAAAAATGATACCTTACTATTAACTCAACTATGTGTTTTCAAAATCAAACCAAGCTATGAAGCCTCTATGTATCTGTATGTTGTCTATGCTTTGGATTTGGGTTGACTAGAGTGTTGACCAATTTTAGGACATCTACTAGAGGCTCTGGAGTTCTGTGTCTATGGTATTATGATGATTTGAACTTGATCTATTAAACTCAACCATGTCAATGTGTTTGGTATGCTCTATAATGAGTTTGGTTATATTGTTTGCTATTACTTTTAGTGTCCTTGTATGATTACAAGATAAATGGTATGGCATACTTGTCTTGACCTTTGAGTCTTCAACCAGTTATTTTTGGGATGCTTTCCAGTTGCTCATAGAGAATTAATGCGTTATTGTGAATTATCTTTTGATGCTTTCTAGTCACTTGTATAGGACTGAGGGAAATACTATGATTTTTTGATTTGTGATTTTATGAGCTTAGGGTAGGTTATCTATATGTAATGTCAAGAAGTGGCTTGCAATGGAGGTTGGGGCCCAAAGTGGGTGCCAAGGTAACCCATTGTAAGTTGTTTAATAAGTGAAAACACTACACTAAATGAGAGTAAAATGAACCTAATAAGAGTCTTTTTTTGTTCTCGATCATGCCTTGAGTGCTAGTAAAAACTAAGATGGCAGTAGAGAGAACACTTGGTTGTGACCACGCATCATTAGTATCCCTTGTCCATACAAAAGGATACTAGTGGCACATAGAGTCACTAGGGGTCCAGGGTCAAGTTAGACTACCAGGATAACTCTAGTGTTGATTCATGCAATGCCACTTGTTCCTTTAATTCTATCTTTATGTATTATTATGGATGGTTATATCTTTATGATGGATGATTTCACTTATTGTATTCTACTTTGGTTCATGGATCTGAAAGGGATGATGTAATCTATTTTTATAAATATATATTCTTTTAGCCTTTCATACCTTGTGACAAGTACAATGGATGATTGTGCATTCTGAATTTTATTGCCAAGTGGCATTAAAAAAAATGTATATTATTTAAGTGGAATGGACTTGTAGTTATACTTTCATGGGGATGTGTTAATTATTGGACTTAGTATTATTTATATTGAAATGTGATTTAACATAATGGGATCCTTAAGGAATGTAATCTATTAGGTTGCTTATGTATGATTGTATGTTATTGCTTCCAATACTTTATGATTGATGTGTATGTTATTCTTTTAAAAAAAAATTGTTTGGAAAACTTAGTAAAACTTTATGTTAATTATTTTAGATCCCTTGGTAGAGCGTTACAAACAACATACTAAATTTTCCCAATCATAGATCTATATGTAGTCTAATTTACTTCTTTTGAATCATCATTATTGGATAGCTTATATCCAATAGACATGTGTGTTCCAACTAGTTTGGTATCTTCCATTCCAAAAGGTCTTACTTATCTCCTTGACATTTTTTTACTGAGTAATGTAAGTGCCATCCTTTATTTGATGAACTTGTAAACCAAAAAAGAACTTTATTTCTCCAAACATTGACATTTAAAATTCTTTCCTCATTTCTTCAGAGAATGACTTGCATAAGTCACCATGACTTGTAAATAGCATATCATCCACAAATATTTCTGCTAACAAAATCTTGTTCTGTGGTCCCTCTTTAATATATAAACTGCTATTATCATTGGTTCTTTGAAAACCAATATTTACCATATATCAATTAACTCTCTCATACCATGCTCTAGGATCTTGCTTCAGACCATATAAATCTTTGTGTAACTTATAGACCTTGTCTCTTTTATTTGGATCAATGAAACCGTTAGGTTATTCAATGTAAACTTTCTCTTCCACAATTCTATTCAAGAAAGTTGATTTTGCATCCATTTGATACACTTTGAATCTTTTAAGTGTAGTATATGCAAGTAGTGTTCTAACTCCTTCAAGTCTAGCAATAGGAGAAAATGTTTCTCCATAGTCTATGCCTTCTTCTTGAGTGTATCATCTTCACACTATGATTGCCTTGTTCTTTGATATGTCACCATTTTCATTCAATTTATTTTTAAATACCCACTTTGTACCTTTTGGTGTAAATATGTATTTACTATTTACACTTACTTAAGTTTACTTTGGTTAATGCATTATTTTATTATTTTTCTTATGAGACACTTAGGAGTTTGTGTACCTTTAATGATTTGTAATGTTGACAACATAGAAGTATGCAACTCTAATTCATCGCATGGTGTCTACAACACTAGAGTTTGCATCATTCACTGAGTTGTCATGTAGACAACACGGTTATTCACACTCCTAATTTAGCACATGGTGTCTACAACATAAATTTGCATGCTACACTATAGTATGCTTATTCTCTCATCATCACACTTACTTCTGTGCTTAATGGAAGATAACATATATCTGGTGGAAATGTGCCTGGTTGTATGACTTATCATGATGTTGATTCTTACGTATTCTAGGTGTATCTCAAAGGCCTTTATATATAGGCACTCCTAGTGTAAATCAAATACATATTGATATTTTGATCATACTCTCTCTGGTCTACAGTTGTGCTTGTGTTTGAGTTCTTTGTTCTTGGGTGAATTTTTTCATAAGGAAAATTCTTACATAGTATCAGAGCTTGGAGAATCTCTCTTGACATAGTCATTTGAGACCATTATTGTTTCAACATATTAGCCCAAATCTAGAGTACCACAAAAATTGGGAGCATCTAGAGCCAGAACAGACCTCGCCATTGCATCTAGAACGTCGATTTGGTGAAAATTGGTTATAAATTTGGCTATCCTATGCCAAAGTCGATCGTGAGGCAATTTATTTTTGTAAATCGGCACTCAAAGGCCCGATTTACAATTCTAGTATGGTCATTTTGAAGATCTAATTAATTTTTTTTCAGATCTCTAATTTTATTATTCTCTACATTTTTTTAGATACGTTTTTTAAAAAAATTGACCAGGTGGCCTAGCAGAGAATTTTTTTTGTAGAACCGGGTAGTCACACCCCGACCCTATAGTGTGGAATATTCCATTTGGTTCAACAAATATTCCTTGGCTTTATAGTGGGCTCAACTACCATTTTTTGGTGATCACATTAAGGTCAGGCCACAAACCCATCGGCCAACCCAAGAAAACATAGCGGTTCATTTTGGTTTAGCATTTGGCATGGTTTGTTTTTAAACAACAAAACAAACTCCCACATGCTCAATGTGGGATTTTAAATCCCAAAATCCAAAAACTACATTGTAATTCTGGTTGTTGCTGGTCTTTGACTCCTCTTGGCGGACATTGACCCCTCCTGACAACATCTTTCTTCCAATGACAATGAGCTATTATCCGATAGTCCTAAGCCCAGACATGCATTAACTACCTTACACAACCATGTGGGCCTTCATAAGCCTCTGACTCTGCACCTGTCCAGGTTAGCCGAGCGATGCCCAGTCAAGTGGGACATGTGTCTTTGCAATATCATAACACATCAACATCCACGTTAGTGCTTGCATAACCTGCCACATCTACAGTTTACAATGCCATGTCACCAAGTGACTAAGCCAAGAGATGTTAGTATTATGTATAGCTGACTTAGCATCATCGTACCACCATGTGTACATGTTTGTATAGTCATACACCTAGTCAGCTTGCCACATCACCAGGTAGTTGCTTTTCACTAATGTTAGTCGTACACGAAGTTAAATTTGACATTTGTCTGACCATCATTTCTAGGATTTTTCTAACTACTGCAATGGCCATTTAACCATCAAATTTAAGCTAGCAATTTTTTGCCCAAACCCCTCTCCAGATTGCTTTTTGATTTGGCAGCATGACTTTGAGAGGCCATAACTCAGTCATCTAGACTCTAAATCAAGTGCAATTTTTTATTTATTTTGGGTAGAATTTCTTGAGCATTTTAGCAATGGTATTCTTTTCTAGTTTTGGTGCAAAGATTTTTCAAAAATTGCATTTTTTGGTGACTATACCTATTTAATCCTGCATTTTGCAAATTCAAATGCTTCGTATGGGCTCATCTAGACATATTTTTAGGTTTTTTTTTTTTCAAAGTGTGTTATTTTTTGTCTACTTTCCATATCTACAATCAAACTCTAGGATTGTGTGGATAAAAATATCACTTTTAGAACTAGGGCCTTTTTTGCATTGTATTGCTTTGATTAATTTTTAGTACTTAGTGACAGATTTGGGCCTCAAAAGGTAGTTTTAAAAAGCAAAATCAGAATTCCACTTTGTACATTTTGATAAGTGGCATATTGTACACACACTACATATAAAGTACCAGAAGCATCTTGTTTTCTTTTTTCTTTTTTTTTGGGGGGGGGGACGAGGTGGGTGTTCTTTTGATTGAGTGAAAGGGGGGGTGTGTATTGTGAATTTTTGTGTCTCTCTTTTGTGCTCTTTTCATTTTCTACATCACGCATTCACCTAAAGGTCCACTTCTAATTTCACACAATTATTCTACATGGAGAGATATTGTATGGAGTAGATTAATGGAAAATGATCTAAATCTTTATGTTGATGGTACAATTCCAAAATCCACTAATGCTAAAGAACTCATTGATTGGAAAATTATAGAAAATCAGGCTTTAAGAATTATTAGGAGTTTTGTACATAGAGACCTCTTCTTCCACATTGCTAGTTTCAAGGAAGCCAAATCTACATGGGAAAAACTTGAATCATTGTATGGTAAGGTGGATGAGGAAAATGGATTTTAGATTGAGGATGATCTACTTCTCTTGGATCCAAAGAACTTTGATACAATTCAAGATTACATCAACAAAACCAATGAGTATAGGGCACTACTTAAAGATTATGGAAATCCCATGAAGGATGACAAGTTGATTCATCATATCCTGAAGAGGCTACCTTCAGAGTATGCCTCCTTTGTTTTGAGTTATAATACTTAGAAGTTGACCATGGGAAGTGCTTTCTAGAAGCCTACATTTGATGCATTTGCAAAGATGTTGATTTTTGAACAATCTCACTTGATAGATTTGGGACTTCTCATGACATCAAAGACCAAAGCATTGGTGGCTAGTGATGAGAACCAATCAAGTCAAGGAGGATGAAGTTCTAACAACAACAAGAAGTAGTGGAAGCAAAAATTACAATCCAAGACATAAAAATCCTCCTCATAGCAAGGCAATTCTTCTTCCAACAAGAAGGGATGTAATGAAAAGAAGAATAAACTTTTTTGTCCATATTGCAAAAAGCCAAATCATGATAAGCATCATTGCAAGAATAAGAGAATTGATGAGTTGGAAAACCTACTTAGGAAGAACAAAATTCAAGTGTCAAGTACTTCCAAGGATTCAACTCCACCCACTTCAAAGGGAAAAGGGCAAGCACTTATGGCAAATACAAGCTCTTCATCAGAATGGATTCTTGACTCAAGTACCTCCTATCACAGGGTTCTTCAAAGGTAGAATTTTCCTCATTGAAGCAGTCACAGGTACCGCACATCTTTGTGGGAGATGATACTAAAATGAAAGTTGAAGGGAAAGGACATGTGGGAATGGAAAATGGGGAATTCAAAGATGTTTTCTATTTTCCAAACCTAAGCTCTAATCTCCTCTAAATCTACCAAATCACTCACCTTGGAGATGGCAACAAAGTTGAGTTCCTTCCAGATTCAGTGATGGTGCAAAGTCTAAAAGATGATTCATTGGTTGTAGTGGGAAATTTCAATCATGACAAGAGGCTTTATTCCTTCTCCCACTTTGTGCCTAAGTCTCCTTCACAAGCCTTGATAACTCAATCTAATTCACAAATCAAACTATGGCATGAGCAGTTTAGTCATCTTGCCTTCCATTATCTTCAACAATGTTGCTCAAAACACATGGTCAAAGGTCTAAATAACATCAATTTTTCTAAGGGTGAATTTTCATCATGTTCAATGGATATGCATCTCGAAGAGAAGTATGATAAAGGGAAGTCTTCTAGAGCACCAATTATTCTCCAGATGGTTCACATGGTTTTAGCAAGACCTTTTATAGTGACATCAGTCAGCCAAGGCTATTACATCCTTATTTTTGTTGATGACTTTTCATGCTTTACATGGGTCTACTTCCTTCAGGGTGAACCCACAATAGTGGGTTACACTTTTTTGCCTAAACTGACATTGAACTCTGAATTTTTAAGAAAACGTTCACTTTAAAATGCAAATTCATGTTTAACGGTTAGGAATTTGAAGATGAAGTAAACTAGAGTCTTTTAAGATTTTGTGTCTAGATTCTAAATATATATATTTTTTTTTTAAATTAAAATTGATTTTATTGAATTATTTTTTCTCCTACGAAAATTGGTATGATATCAAAAACTTGATTTTTAAAGAGTGACACTATTTTTGACACACATAACTTTTTTCTACAATAGATATCAATTTGATTCTTTCAAATTTAGTTTGTTAACATCCATACCTAAACCGTAGAGTTGGTCTTATATCTTTATCGTTAGTATTTCATATTTTATTGTAGTTTAAAGTTGGCATAACACTAATTTAGACATACGTGGCTTTTGACACATGTAACTTATCATATATTTACCCAATTTTTAAAAAGTAAAATTTTATTGAAAGGTGACTCAAATACGGAGATCATACTTATTTTTCAAAAAATTTATTTTTATATTTACTATTTTTCCATGAGCGTTCAATATCTTAGTTTATTTTTTACAATAAACCTATATTTAATTCATGTTAAAAAATATATACCTAAAATTTTTGAAAAGAGCCAAATTCATAGTCATTAGAAAGCTAGTTCAGAGTACTTCAATCATGTACAATTTTAGTTCTTTAGTGCTCCATTTGAACTTGGTAATTCAGCTCTGAAGAAAGGAAATCATTGAAAAAACTTCAAACTATTCATGGGGACTTCTAACTAGCTAGTTTCGATAGAAACTTAGTTTCTATCGAAACTATTTTACAAACTTTCGATAGAAAAAAAATTTCTTAGTTTCTATCGAAACTATTGGCAGTTTACCCACGCAGTTAGCAAACCACTTACATAGTTCCGATCGAAACTATCCACCTAGTTTCGATCGAAACTAGGATAGTGGGATAACCCCTTAGAAGTCGACCATAGGGGTGTTTTTCTAGTCAACTCCTTAGGGTTTTTCCCTAGTCGGCTAATAAGGAGGTTTTTTTTTAAAAAAAAATTTGTATATAAATATGAGTTTCATTTTTTACAATTTGTATTTATGTGAAATCAAGTTATTGGCTTTTGAATTGGGTAGAAAGAAATATTTGACAAACTTCAACCTATTTTCAAATTTTGGAGGAAGAATTTACGACATGGGCAATAAAGATAAAAGAGCAAGTAAATATGCACGAAGAAGAACTAAGGAACAAGAAGATGAAAATTGTCAAAAAAATGCTAGCAAGATACTATCTTAGATCAAGTACACATGCACAATCTTTTTTCCAATGTATTTAATTAGTTTATTTAGTTAGGATTAGGGTTTAAATCCAATTAGGAATATCATATTTATCTTAAATTAGCATTACTAGATTAACTTAATATTAAGAGTTTATTTGAAATTATGTTCATATTTAGGCCATTAGGGTTTATTCAATTATGTCTATATTAGTCCTTAGGGTAAATATTACATTATGAATAAATTTAAATTATGAATTTATTTAGCATGGGAATTACCTTGTTTATTCAATTATGTTAATAATTTATAGTCCATTAAGGTTTATTAGATTATGATTAAAATTAAATAAATGAATTTATTTAGGACGTAGTCAACCAGGACAACCTACCGACATTGGAGAAGGTTCATCCCAAGTTCAAACAGGTACATGTGCATCTCTTGCAAGTATATAATATAGATCTTTCTAGAATTCTAGGTCTCTGTCAAACTTTATATCTTTAATTTTTAAATTTAGTGAGAGATATTTCCCCTTATAAACTTACTTGATTTTATTTGTTATATCATGCACGTGCAATTCTAGTAGATGATGAAAATGTTGGACATGAGGAAATTGAAGATGAAGCAATGGATATTGAAGAAGGACCATCTGAAGGTTAGATAATTTAATCAATTACATAATATTTCACTCAAGTTAAACATGTATATATGTATACATATATGTCCCCTAAAGAGATTGTATCTTAAGACTTTGTTTCATTTTTTCTTGTGCAGCCCGAGATCAAACAACAAATGAGGATGTTAATTTAGCTCAAAGATTGAAGAGCAAAATTAATCATAGAAACATAGATCATTTAATTGAAATGGATGTGAAAACATTGAGAGAATATGCTAATCAGCCTACACATACTACAAAGAGGAAATTGAATAAAAAGTCTAAAGACATAATTGCACAATTTGAGAATCTATCAACAGTGGAGAAAACTCAACTATTATCAATTTCACTTCTCAAAGATAAATTAAAAGAGCCACTAAGAATATTGGGTATAGATACAAGTATAAAAAAGATGAGGACTTCTAAACTAGAAAAAGATATTGTTGAAAGTGTTAAGGAAGGGTTACATTCCATTGGGAAAAAAACTAGATCTGCAGATAAATCCATTGCACGAAGAGTGATACTGACATCTATTTTAAATAAGAAAACATCCCAAAATAGACAGATCTCTTCATTATCATCTCATTTTGGGTATATTCGAAAGACGGTACTACATTATCTAAAAAGGAGAAACAATTTGAATGATAGTACATTAGAAGGCAATTGGGCACTAATGTGTAGAGCTCCTCGATCTGACATGATTGGAGAAACAGTTAAGAACTTAGTTATTCAATTTTGGATTGATAATACTCATCCTTCACCAAATAGAAGAGATATCATCAAGCAAAAGATTGGTCCTAAGGAATATATTCAACATGAAAAACATTGGTTAGATGTCACTCAACATGAATTGTATCTCTCATTTTGTAATTTAAATCCTAACATAAAGATTGGACAAACAATGTTTGAAAGATTGAAGCCCTATTTTGTGAAGATAAATAAATCTTTTGAAACATGTTGTTGTCGATATCATGTTGAATTTGATTTGTACTATGAAGGGTTTCGAAAGATGATAGAAGAAAGTGGTGAAACTTCTCAAAATACTTTTCCTAAACGACCGAGTCAATTCATAACATCAATCTTATGTGACAAACCAAATGATTGTGTTCGTGAAATAGATTGCATAAGAGGAACTTGTGAAACATGTGGTAACTTGACTAAATTTCCTTTGAGAGAAGAAGATACTAATACGACAAGGATGGTAAAATGTAAGAGATATAAGTACATAAAGTCAGAAACAAAAGCTGGAAAAGAATCAACAAGGTTAGAATATGTAGAGGACGAGATATCGGCTAGAGAATTTATGTCAAATTTTTGTAAATTTATTCAACCATATATACGCCATGCATTTTTTGCTAAGTGGCAAGTAGAACAATTTCAAACACTAAGAGAAACTTTCCCACTTGGAACAATTCTATCTGTTGTTGACTTTGCAGAGAATTACTCTTTCGTATCTCAAAAACAACTTCAAGCAGAATACTACTATACAGAGTAGGTTACTATTATGGTTCAAGTGTCTTATCGACATGCACAAATTGATCTGGATGGTGTGGAAAGTACAAATCAAGCATGAGTCATTAAAAAAGAGTATCACTTTTATATTAGTGATGACAAAGAACATGACACACATTTTGTGGAATATTGTTTTAAGACATTTTTTGAATATTTGAAAAATAAAAACATTAAAATAGAAAAAAAAATTGTATGGTCAGATGGATGTGCAGCACAATTTAAATCAACTAGACCATTTTATGCATTATGTAGGTATCATCGATACCTTAATATACCACACATTTGGAGTTTTTTTGAGAGTGGACATGGAAAGGGTGAGCATGATGGTGTAGGAGCTTGTATCAAACATGCTTTAAGAAAGTATCAAATGGACTATAAAGGATATCACATTAATAATGCTCATGATGTGGTTGAGTGGTGCAAAACACATTTTTTGGTGCCAACAAATATAGATAACACATCATCAGAAGCGGATCGAGTCATACCATTTAGAGTGTTTTGGGAGGTATCAGGTATATATAAATTAATTTGTTCATATTTTTAAATTGAATCTTAAATTTATATTTAATATGTTAGCTTAGATGATCTCTAACTAAATTATGGACCTTGTGTACACATTTAGGTGTTGATAGAAGATCAATGCATGCATGCAAGAGGGTAGAGAAGACACGATCTTTGTATTTAGTTATGAGTACAAATAGTAATGTGTGGTCATTGTATACAAGAGAATACTCATGTTTTTTTCCTAATTGTATTGATGAAGACTATGGCAGTTGCATTAATCAAGAACGTGGATATGTGGGTGAATGGACTTTGGTGCCACTAGATGTTATTAATACGAATGAGTTTGAGGACGAAAACTATGATGATATTCCATTGATTTCTAGTGATTATAACCATATTTTAGGATTGATCAGAGTTGGTATGTATGAACTATATATATACCTGGATCATGTACATGTATACATTTTTCATAATTTTGGTTAATTTTTATTATATATATGTACTTATGTAAATGATGTGTATCCAAAATTTTGACATATATAAGTTTGTGTAGGAAATTTTTTTTTGTAGTCATACCAAAATCAGAAAATGTTTTAGAATCTGATAAGATTAATAATCCAGAAAACTAGTGCAAAGAATAAATATCTAAACTATGAATGCAAATGATACAAAATCAAAATAGCATCATAGAGTTAGTCTCTAAGAGAGTAATGCAAATGCTGGAAGCAAAATAGCATTAAGAGGATGCAAAAATAAGAGATGCAAATACAAGCCAGGTAGCATGCTTATATAGGCTAGGAAGAGGGAGGAGGTGGCAACACCAACTAATGAGGAGCAACCATCTATCGGACTATAGATAGCAAAGTATCATTCCAAGATAGCTAATGGATGCTCACATGTAGGAAGATGACACCTAACAACCATTCACCTAATAAGACATGCTTTATTAACCTAAGCGAGATTATTAAAAGTATAGAAAAAACCTAGCAAAATAAGAAAAATAAAAAAGTACACTAACACTCCCCCATAAGCGAAGCTTAGGTGGATGTAGAAATGGGTCTCAACAAGTCAAGCCTGATGAGGTACCCATGTACATAAAATTCCCCCAAAAGAGAGAGAAAAGAGACTCCCCGAAGAAAATTAGGATTCCAAGTGAGAGGAAGAGGTCCCCCCAAAAGATGAAGCATCCTGCACCTCCAGCAAAGCTTGCAAATTTTGTCTGGTAGATCCACTTACATCAAACAAGTTTTCTTCCCTTAGGAAAAGGGACAAGATCCCAAGTGTGGTTTCTCATCAAGGAACTATACTCTTCCTACATAGCTCTATCCCACTCAGATATACCAAAAGCCTCATGAAAGGACTGTGGATTTGAGACAGTAGCAATGAAGATATGTAGAGCATCCTGGAATTGTGAACGAGTCTGCTTGGTGTCTGATGGATCCCCAACCTAATCACCTGCAAACTGCAAGGTCTGTCTAGCCCAAAGTGGACTAGAAGATGGAGAATCTAGAGGAGAATCATCAATCTATAAATGATGACTAGGAGAGGAAGGAGGTGAGTCCTCTGAATCACTCTCTACATCATAAGTAGAGGTAGAAGATTGTTCAAGTGAATCTGACCCATTAGAAGATCTATCATGTATTCCAAGTGACTCCAATGTCAAAGTAGAAGGCAACTCTATGACCATACTCTGCTAGTTAAGCTAATGCAAGTAGTGGAAGTTAAGATGGCCAAACCACTCATGCCATAATCTGCTCACATCATTAGAGTGAGTGAGTGAAATAGTCAAAGGAGGATTAGGAACAAAGTGAGAAAACATATAGAGTCATGACTGATGATCTGCTCTCCCAACTACAACTATAGAATCATTGTGAAACTCACGTATCTCCACTGAATCAGTAGTGAACTCAACCCACTTTCCTAAACCTATGTGAGTGATTTGGTGTACCGATAGGAGATTAGTTGACAATGAGGGTACACAAGGAACATCATAGAATGTGCCATCCCCCACATCAATAGACCCTCTCCCACACACCTCAACAAGAGTGTTATCACCCATCAAAATAGAAGGCATAGTACACAGCTCCAAGGATGCAAGTTCTTCCTTAGATGAAGCCATGTGGTGTGAAGCACCCGAATCAAGAACCCAAGTGGATGATGATGAAGCAACTGCAAAAAGGGCTTTGCCCTTTCCTTTCCCCTTGCTATTTTCTTTTTCCTTGTTAGACCCTTCATTAGAACTTTGTTTGATAGACTCAGAAACACTGATATTATTCTTCTCAAGAATGTATGTCAAGTGATCAAGTTGTTTCTGCAAACATTTATGTTCATCATGACCAGGTCTTTCACAATAGGCACATTTGACCTTTTCTTTCTTAGGCTTATTGCCCTTGGAAGATGGTGTATCAATAGTTGCTTTTGAAGAAATCGATATTTGATCCTTCTTCTCCTTGCTATTCATTTGTTTCTTATCCTTACTATTGTTGTTACTACTTTTTCCTTGTTGTTCTTTTGTGCCTTGGTTGGTAGCCAAGGCATGTGACTTAGAGGACTTAAGAGTGCCCATCTGGATTAGCTTGTCCTGTTCTCGAGTGAGATTGACAAAAAAATCATCTAAAGATGGCATGGTGAATTGAGTACCAAGTGCACCCTTAGTAGCATAGAAGGTAGAGACAAACACAGAATATTCTAAACTTAGCTTAGAGAGAATACTAAGAATTAATTGTTCATCTTTTTTTTCAATTCCACATTGTTTTAACTATAGCCTTAGTGATTTTACTTTGGTGAAGAAATCTTGGATTGTGTTGAAATTTCTTGGACTCAAACTAATTAATTCATTTTCCAACATATGACCCCTCATTGAATCTTGTGTGCCAAATAGTGTTTCTAGCTTTGTCCATACTTCATTTGGTGTATCCAAAGGCTCAATGTGAAATAGCAAGTTAGGAAAAATAGATAAACACACTATTCCAAATGCCTCATCACATTTGTTAAACCACTTAGGCTTATCTTCATCTTTAGTAGGTTCAGTTTCAAGTCCCATAGTTATCCTATTTAATCCAACTTTCTTTAAGTGAATTGTCATGCGTGATTTCTACTCAAAGTAATTGTATGGAGTTAGGATGGGCATATTTGTTTGATCCATGATGAAGAAATGTAGAGAAGAAATGCTAAAAAGAAGAGAACCTAGCCACGACAATGCCCCTCACTTTTTACTCAATCAAAGAACCCCCCCAAAGAAATATGATTTGGCACTTTATTTTAGTGCGTTTACAACTACTACTAGAAAGAAATACTTAGTGGTATTGATTTCAATGCATTACAAACCCTCATGAAGAGCATATGCTAAAAGTGAAACTTAGGCACAATAATCAAAAAAACAAATAGAACCACTATGATCTACTCAAAAAATCATGCACTTTCAAAAAAAGAATCGCCTTGATACGAGGTCATATGAGAAAGTTATGATCTTCTGAAGTTTCCAAAATGAGAACTGTGCACAGTCACGGCTAAGAATCTGCAATTTTTGAATAATTCATACATGAAAATCAAAAAACAACTCCACTAGTGGATAGAGCACAAAAAAATAGCCAAGTTCATAACAAGAATCATCAAAATCGAAGTTCGTATAAGCAAGAACGAGACATTTGAAAACTACGTTCAAATTTGTGACTGCCAATGGAGAGGGGTATGGCTGTAGCTTTGCATGCTCAATTCTACAAAATATATAGCTTGCATGAAAAACCTAAAAGATACCTAGATGGTTTTTTAGGGCTGGGAACAAAACCCAGAAAGCATTTTTCTTGCTGATGTATAGAAGATGTTGTTGTAGTGTAAATCAGACACCTTTAACAGTAAAAACTGGCTCCAAAAATCAAAAAACGACCCCAGCAACCAAAATATGACATGTCAATGCTAGATCAGCTTCCTAAGTCCATTAATGGCATGCTAGAATTTGCAATACTGATTGAAAACTCCAAATATGCAAGTTGATTGTCAGATTTGAGATTAAAACCCCAGAGAAAAATCATTTTTGTCAAAACTTTTCTGATTCTCAAGATCGTCCAAAGATGCAAGAGAAGATCATACTTTATTTTTCAAAAACTACAATAAAATTTATTAGCCCCCCCCCCCCCCCCGAATCTCTCAAAAAAGGAAACTAAAATCTACTCTTGCACATAGAAAAGCTCTAATACCATGTTAGAATCTGATAAGATTAATAACCCAGAAAACTAGTGCAAAGAATAAATATCTAAACTACGAATGCAAATGATACAAAATCAAAATAGCATCATAGAGTTAGTCTCCAAGAGAGTAATGCAAATGTTGGAAGCAAAATAACATTAAGAGGATGCAAAAACAAGAGATGCAAATACAAGCCAGGTAGCATGCTTATATAGGCTAGGAAGAGGGAGGAGGTGGCAACACCAACCAATGAGGAGCAACCATCTATCCGACTAAAGATAGCAAAGTATCTTTCCAAGATAGATAATGGATGCTCACATGTAGGAAGGTGACACCTCACAACCATTCACCTAATAAGACATGTTTTATTAACCTAAGTGAGATTATTAAAAGTGTAGGAAAAACCTAGCAAAATAGGAAAAATAAAAAACTACACTAACAAAATGTAGAAGGTGCTAGCTATTATTTATTACGTTGCACCATGGAAAGAGAGAAGCTAACAAAGACTGAAATAAGTGATCAAATTGTTTTTCCCACAGGTTAGTATATAGTTGAATTATGTATATATGTATGTCAAGTATCTATATTTTTAATGAATTCAAATTCTTTGACTTAAATTCAAGATTGATGTATTTTTTAAATGTGTACATGTGCAGGTTCTGTTGTTGTACAAGGAACATATTTGAAGCAAATAAAAGTACTTAAAAATGGGATTCATTTCATCGATTATCAACCTAAAAATAAGGTATATCAATATAGTAAGCATGTTATTGCCACTGGTCTAACTCTTCATCCAGTCAAAGGACCTGGAATGCATAAGTGGAGGCTCCATATTTATGATCATGAGAAAATATTAAATGTTATCCAAGAATGAGTTGATCCACTTGATATGAGATAGAAACAACTCCTAATTTGAAATGTAACTCAAGAACAATTTGAAATTTGGTTGAAACTATTTGAAATTTGGTTGAACAATCATTTGATCAATTTGAAATTTCATGGAATAACTAATTTTCTAAATTGAACTTTTACTCTTTCATTTTGAATTTCCTAAAGTAACTAATTATAGAAATTATGAACTTATATGTACATGTGTTTACACTAAATACCTGACATGTGCACCTTGAGGGAAAGAAATTCAAACACCACTTGACTTAAGGGGATGAAATTAGGATTTTATAAAATTAATTATATTGAACTTTCTATTTCACTTAACGTGTCAATTTTTGGACACATGTACGCTTTCAATTTAACTAGTTAGGACATCTGCTCTCAATTTCAGGACATGTGAGCTTTCAATTTAACTAATTACCTGACATGTGAGCTTTCAATTTTAGGACATGTGAGCTTTCAAGTTCAAATTGCAATTTGTTTAACTAAATTTTGAACATGTACATGTTTTAAGTTGGACTTGAATTAGAACATCGGGCTTAAGGGGATAAAATTCTAGGATTCATGTGTGCACTTGAATTAAAATTTCACTATGATTAAAATTTGAAATGTAACTCAAGAACAATTTGAAATTTGGTTCAAACTATTTCAAATTTGGTTGAACAATTATTTGATCAATTTGAAATTTGGTGTCCAATAACTAATTTTCTAAATTGAACTTTTACTTTTTCATTTTTAACTCAATGTCTTGAATTCATTTAACTTTCTATTATATTGAACTTTCTATTTCATTTAACTTGTCAATTTTAGAACACGTGTACACTTTCAATTTAACTAATTAGGACATGTGCTTTCAATTTTAGGACATGTGAGCTTTCAAGTTCAAATTGCAATTTGTTTAAACTAAATTTTGAACATGTACATGTTTTAAGTTGGACTTGAATTTTACAACATTGGGCTTAAGGGGATAAAATTCTAGGATATGTGTACAAATAAAAGGGATGAGTTCTATAGATTTACTTGAGTTAGGAATTATGTACAACTAATTACTTGATACTTTAACATTTAATACATGTGATATATTACCAAACATTTAAATTACATGAACTATTTATATATATATATATATATATATATATATATATATAATCAATATATTAAACATGCATGTACATATCTAAATAAATTATTTACATATCTTAGATAGAAACAATTTATAATATACTAGATCTAGATCTAGTATGTACATTAGATTCCACAACATAATGCAACATGTATCAATCATCTCGAGAACAAATAACAAAAACATGTATCTATCTAGAGATCTATCAGAAGATAATATCAAAGATAAATAGTGTACACACATGTAGACATGTAAATCCAGGTACATCTATATCAAATCAAATATAAATATAACATGCATCATGTGTGTATATAAAGTGTCTATCTAACATATATGAATGTCTCTCTGGGTGAAAGTCTACAACAAATCATCTAGATAAAAAAAATTATAGATCATCAAGTGCAGGACTATCATTGCCACGCCTCCTCACAATGCGCTCTAAAGACTGACTAGTATCAAGGTGCTCACTAGGATGTGCTGACCCCTATATATAAATTCAAGAGAAAGTGATATCAATACATACATACATTTAATCAAGATAAAGTGATATTGAAATACATGTGTGTGCATTTAATCAAAACATAAATAAACATTACCTATCCACTACTAACATCATCTAATTGAGTCTCCATGACGTACACGATTTGGCATCAAAGCTAGAGTAAAAATAGGCATGTCCCCCTACATTGTACATGTGCACATGCAACACATCAAATTAAAATTTCTCTACATGATTACATTTGAATCTACATGCATGATATACATGTACATGTGCACACATGCACATGTCTAAATTAAATTAGTTTGAAATGATTAAAATTTTAACATGGACAAAAAAAAATTTACCTGTGTAGATGGTGGCATTTGATAATACTCAGATTGCCTAGCATTGATCGTGTCCACTAATGCATCCAGATTTCGCTGCATCGCATCAAGCTCAATCTCTTCATCTATGCGGGCCCCATGGCTGGTGACTGGCACATGTCCTAATAATGACGAGCCAAGTGGACTATGTACATGAGATGGAATAGAAGTAGAATCATTACGTGTCAACAAGTCCATCCATCCTGTGGTCGACAAGCTCAAATCAACATCATCAAATCCCACATCTGAACTCTGAGCTTGCACTGTAACATTGGCTGAAGGGTCTGTGGTATGTATATGTCTTTGTGGAGAAAAAGAGTGGTCAGTAGATGGATCATCATGTGCACCACCACCATGACCACTACCTGATTGATGAGAGGAATATGGCTGAGGATGTGTCCTAGTACTACCATGGACACAACCTCGAACATCTGATATGGGTATGCCAAGATGCTCTGATACAAATCTATATGTATCTAATAAATCCTCAACTAGACCAATCATAGTATCTCGTGCCAACACTCCAGTGAGACCCTCTAAGCTAGCCACTGAAGGGATACCTACTGCAGTATACAAGTCTCTTGAAGATGAAGCATAGGATGATGATCTGGAATGCCAATGAGACATCAAATACTGACCAACCTCATCACTCAAAATAGATTTGATAGCTGCTGCAATCTCTCCAACTCCCTGAAGGACCCCACGTAACTGAGTGCTACGCATGGCCTCATCAGCTGATGGACCTAACACAGGGGAAATAGTAGGTGCTCTCTCTGACAATCGATCTATGTGCCAGTGGGGGATGACCTGGCTGGCTATCAGCCAATCTACCATGCCCCTATCCTAAATGTCTTAGTAAATCTGTGTAGTTCACCACCCTACATAAGCGAACCTTTGCATAAAGCTGTCAGGTAAAATAGAGTGGAATTTGGTCATTATTTGGATAACGACCATGGGCAGCAAGGAAGCGTGGGTATATCAATGCAACCTTCTATGGATCTGTACACTTAAGGGGAGAATACCCCTTCACATACTTTTGTGAAAGATAATGAGGGAAACATTCCCTCTTCAGGACATCTTTGGGCACCAAGCCCTGCACCTCTTGGAGTGAAAGACCAGAGGAGACCTCTCATCTCTTACTGTCAAGGATAGCCTGTATAGTATGTGCAGAATATGGGGCAGCGCCATGAGTCTGATCTTGAATAAATGTCAGGTTGCGTAAGATAGTCTGGCATGTACCACTATAAACACTGGAGCATGTGCCACTAGTCAGGGATTCCTGAAGTCTATGAATCTCCTGGTTAGTGCGATCATAGAGCTCCTGAGGTGGGATAGGTAGCTGATCATAGGGGACATGATACTGCTCAGGGGGGATAGGCTGATGTTAGGGCCTGGGATAGGCTTCTCGGGCCTAGGTATAGGCTGCTGCTCAGGGCCTGGGATAGGTTGCTCGAGCTCAGGTATAGGCTGCTCGAAGGGGGACAGGCTGCTCGAGGGGAATAGAAGGCTGTTGAGCAGCCATGTCAATGTATGTAGGTGCATGTATAATGTGTAAACCTAAAAATTTAAATTAAAATGTATGACATTTTAAAAAATTGAAATTTATATTAACATATATGTATGTACAATTTGACAAAATTAAAAAACTTCTATCTAAATTGTTTTAATAAAATTAAACATGCACGTACATGTCTACATATATATATAAAAGTCCTAAAACTTAAATGAACATATACCTTAAAAGAAAACTAAATTTTAAAACACACATGTTGTTATTTATATAATGTTTGTAACTCAAGGACCTTTTAAGAACTACATGTGTGCAAGTTATATTTCTATCTAAGTTAGATTGAATGTTCAAAGGTTTTAGACATATGTGTGCACATAAACTTGACAGGTGTAATTTAGGTCCACGAAGTTTAAATATGTGCATATATATGTATATATAGATATATGCATATATACATGTACATGATATGTATATTTGCACATATAGATCTATCATGCACATGTGCATATATAGATGCATACATGTGCATATATATACACATGCACATGATATGTGCAAATATACATATCATGAAACATATGCATATATAGATCTATTTGTGTACATATATATAACATTGATGTATCATTTTGAGACCTTGATATCAATGTTTAATTAGTTTTAGGATTAGAGTTCAATTTGGTTTGTACTATTTGATTAGGTTTACATGCTTAGGTTTCAATTAGGACAAGAGTTAATAAATTGAATTAACATTTCAATTCAATCTTAGGGTAATGGTTCAATTTTGTTAATGGTTGGGGAAAGGATTTAAGGTTAAATTCAAGGTTTCTACTATTAACTTGGGATATATAATTACCTGTTTATGATCATGGTTTAATTCAATTTGGTTTATAAGTATAATATTAATTAGTTAAGGGCTAGGGTTACCTTTCAATCTAGTTTGATATATTCAATTTGGTTCAGGGTTGACCCAGGGGTTAGTTTATTTTAGTGTTAAATATTAAGATATAATGCTAAATGATATCACTCATTTTTTGATTTTTTGATATGATGGACATGTCGTAAATGACATTTCTATATGATTCTTTTGATATGATATGCATGGATTATATATATATATATATATATATATAATCTTATGATTTAGCCCGTAAATTATCATTTATAATATAAGGGTTTAGAAATTAAATTTTAAGATCTTGAGGTTAGGGTTAGGGTTTGCATAATTAAATTTTAGTTTTAGGTTTAGGGTTAGAGTTAGGATTATGGTTAGGGTTATGATTTAGGATTGAGACCACGATTAAAGGGTTAGGATCATGTGGTCAGAGACCAAGTACCTGAGTAGAAATTATAGTCTATCAATTAGGGTTAGTAAAGTAGGCAAGTTAGCATTTAGGATTTAGGGTTATAGTTATGATTCTAGGGTTAGGGTACATTGGGTTTACATTTCCATTAGTATTATTTATAGGGTTAGGATATGGGTTGACATTGGTATTAGTATTATTTTTAGGGTTATGGTTTGTACATCAGGGTTTAAATTTATGGATCTAGGATTATGATTAGGGCTTATAATTTAGGATAAGGGTTGGGGCTTATCATCTAGTATAAGGGAACTTACCATAATTTATGATTAGGGTTAGAATAATGGTTTAGTACTTAAAATTAGTTTATATCTAGCTAGCTTTTAAAATTAGAGTTTAGCATTTAAATTTAACAAATTTTAGGATCTTAGTGTACATACATCTTGATTCTAGAGTTTAGTGTAATTTAGGGTCATGGTTTAACATTTATGATTATAGGTTATAGGTTTGTACATGATCATTGCTAGAAGTATGGTTAGAGGGTTAGGGTATGGGTTTACATCATGTTGAACTAGAAGTATGATTTTGAGGGTTAGGATTTGTATTAGCAATAAAAATTTTGATTATGGTTTTAACACATAGTTTTAATAAATTTATATAATTAAAGTTAGGATCAAGTATTAATATGATTTACTATTTAATGTTGGGGTTTATCATTTAGACCTCTACAGTTCAAATTGAGATTTAGGAAATTTTTATGGTTTCAAGTGTGGATCTTAGATTAGGGGTTATAATTTATGATTAAAGGGTTTTGCAGTTAGGATTATGACCAGGTTTAGTATAATTTAGGGCTAGTGTTTAGCATTAAGGAACTTAAGAGTTAAAATTTAAGTTAAATATATTTAATCTTTACATGAACATTAGATTATATGATGTACATTTTTTTATGTAACTCGTATATTATTTAATCAAGTTATGTTCTTATAATTAACTTTTATTAATTAAAGGTTGTAACATGTATTCTTTAGGTCATACACATTCTAAGTTATATGTTCTTATGTATGTATATGTATGTTATATTCTTACCTAGATGCAAATTAATCTAGACATTCTTATATATGTATTTAATTTAGGATCTGGACCCAAGTTAAGACATGTGATTGAATTATAATATAGTTAATTATATACTTAGATTATTTTTAAATTCAATTTACAAACTGACATTATAGTTAATTCTAAATGAGGCTTAGCCAAGGGATCCAAAGAACTAATTAAAATTTTTACTAAGCAAACAATAACATACATACAATAATTTACAATTATAAAAAACATAAGAGATTGCAAATTCCTTAATGAGCACATTTACATTTCATTTTTAAATAATTATAAGTACTAAAAGTAAAATAAATAACACATCCACATGAAATAATATTAACTAGACTTCAGTTCAATCCATTTAAATAATTTATATACATTTGTTCTGAATGCCACTTGGCAAATTAATTCGGAATGCACAATCATCTACTGTACATGTTACAGGGTATGAAAGGCTGAAAGAATATACATTTATAAAATAGTTTACATCATCCATTTTTGATCCATGAAACAAAGTACAATACAATTTAAGTAAAATCATTTTAAATAGTACTAGAAGCTTTTTGTTTGGATCCCTTCGCGAGTTGTTATGTGATTAAGTACTTAGTTATATATGTTTAGGGTTTTATTGTACATAACTATATGGTTAGGTCGAGATTATAGTTTAAATAATGAATTTAGGTCGAGGTTATATGGTTCTAGGTCAAGGTTATATGGTTCTAGGTCAAGGTTATATGGTTTTAAGTCAAAATTATATTTATTTGTAAAATTACATGTAACTTAAACAATGAATTTACATCTAATCTAATCATTCAACATTGTAATAAATACATAAATTAAATACATTTCAAAACATCTAAAATAATAAATTTTTAAATAAATTTTAAATTAAAAGACAATATCATATATTTAGATCTAATATAGATGAAAAATTATCTTTAAAAAAATCTTATTTGTGCATTTAGAGATTCATAATAACATTAGAGGCTTAAGCATGAATAGTAAAATAAAATATACAAAGAAACATATATAAAAAACAATAAAATATACAAAAAAACATATAAATTTTAACTAAAACAATAGAAAAAAGGAAAAAAAAAATGTTTCATACCTTTTTCAGATGGTCGATAAAGCGGATGCCAGTCTCTCTCCAACTTTCGATCGAAATAATGAGGAGACAATCTGACCGCACCGCTATTTATGCTATTGGGTTTCATAGTTTCGATCAAAACTTAAGTCAAGTTTTGATCAAAACTTTAAAACCACAGAGAAACCCGCATTCCAAGTTTCGATCGAAACTTGACTTAAGTTTCGATCGAAACTTTTTAGAGCGGTTAGTTTCGATCGACAGTTGCTTTCTATCGAAAGTAATTATTTTCGATTGAAACTTTTAAAATAAGTTTCTATCAAAACTATACGGTTAATTTTTTGGGTCCGTGCTTTTTTGGAGGAATTTATTCCTCTGAAAAAGTGTAACCCACTATTGTGGGTTCACCCTTCATCATAAGAATAAAGTGGTTGATAAGCTTCAAGCCTTTAAGAGTCATGTTGAACAAAAATCAAGGAAAGCCATCAAGGTTCTTCGGATGGAAAATGAAGGCAAATATGTGGACAAAAGACTTAAAGACTTTTGCAAAGTTGAGGGAATTGATCTTTAGAATCCACCAACATTTAGTCCGCATAAGATAGATGTTGTAGCACTGAGGATTAGGACTCTTAAGTCCATGGCAAGTGACATGATTAAAGCCAAGTCTCTTGATCCTACACTTGAAGTCAAAGCCATTAGTAGTGTTACCCACATACTTAACAGGTCTCCTCATAATGCCCTAGATGGGAAGACTCATTTTGAGGCATGGTGTGGTAGAAAACTAGTTGTGAGTCACTTCAAAGCCTTTAGTTTTCCTGCATGGGCAAACATATCTTCCAGGGGATGCAAGGCACCAACACCTAGGCCTTGTACTTTTATCGGATATGAAGATAGTGTTAAGGCTTATAGACTTATGGATCCAGAGACTCATTAGTTTTTTGTGGAGAAGGATTTTCACTTTGAGGAAAGTTCACCCAACTTATCCTCTAATCCTCTCAACACTTCATACATTATGGAAACTGATAGTAACACTAGCGATAATGCTTCAATAGATTCAAATACATGGGGTTCTATTGATAGTTATAGTGAGAGGTCACAACATTAGTATAGTCCACATGCAGACATTGCCATAGTGATAGATCCAACATAGTAGGGTACACATTGTCTTCCAACTCCAGCAATAGAAGATGACTCCATGGCAGACATTGTAGGTTTGTTCATGGAGTCACACACCATAGATTTGAGAGATAGCCTTGATGATTTACATCTTCTCTTTGATGAAGATGATCCTTCTATAGTTGTTGTGAGGGCTCACTCTAACTCTCATGTCCATTCTCTACATGATTGATCTTCACAAATTGATGAGATTATGGATCCTTATGAACAATAGTTGTTGGAGGTCTCCTTATTAGTTGAGGAGACTAGTGATTCTTTAGAACAAGTTCTATAGACATCCTTACTAGATCTACATTCATTATTTTCAGCACTATTGGAAGGGGCGACCATCAACATCAACACAGGGACACTTGAGCAATTTTTAGGGCCACCATACATCTTCAGGATTGTACCAGTGCCTTTGTTTCTTCCAAAAGGGAGGAACATCATTCTGCACTCATGGACCAACTTCTTCCTCTGAGTAGAAATCACTAGTCGACACTCTTCATTAGGGGGGGAGGGGGGGGGACTACCTTGTCTCTCTTCCTCTTCTTTCTTATGGGGGGGGGGGGAGGACTTTTTCCTCTCATGAGGTCTTGTTCTTCTCATACTTTACTATTGTATATACTTGATGTATCTCATAATGGGCGGTATTGATTACTCCATCCATCCATGTGTTGGAGTTGATGAAATCCAACTCTGAAGATGCCCAAGATCACATGCATGCAATAACTTGTCAAAGGGAAGCCAAAGAGAGAAGAGTTTAGAGCTAGGGAGAAACCCTAAATAGATATGAGAGAGAAAATATGCAAACAAAAGAAAATATGTATTTACAATATGAAAAATATGATGATGATACAATGAGAGAGAGGTTGCTTATAAAGGTCTCATGGAATCTCTTAGAACAAGCTAGAAGATGCTAGGAGATGAGTGTGACAACTAAGCATACATCCACATTAGGTGGAAAGTCCTCGAACAAGGTGAGAGGATAAGTATGAATTAGGAGAGAACAAACTCCTATATTGTCAACAACTTATAACAAACTCCTAGACTACAACTAATAAAAAAATGGATTTACCTAAGTAAGCTTAAGTAAATAGAATAAATAATTAATTATTAATTATTTACTCTAACACCCCCCTTAAGTGCAACTTAGGGAAATGCCTTAAGCTCGCAAAACTAAGATGAAATGCAGAATGGGTCTCGTCAATGATGCCATGTTAGGCACCCATGAACAAATACAAAAGAATGCAACCTCTAAAAATGGGGAAAGAGAGAAAACCACGTGGGAAAAACCATCCCCCCAAAAAGAGGAAAACCTAGTGAAGAATAGAAGAAGCCTCCAACTAGGAAAATTTCCCCTAAAATAGGAACAAGGAGTGATCATGAAGAGCATCACTAAAGCATGAAGAAGCTACAAATCTACCATCAAGAAGAAAATTGTTGATCTGAAGAACCTCCATGGAAGAAGAAGGCATGAACTGAGCGTGTCTATACGGTAGATTATCCATCTCACCAAAATGCATAGGTAGCCAGCCACTGCAATGGCCTTGTAATAGGATCAACCATTGAATACATAGTTCACATTATTGAACCATTGAACCAAGGATGCATTAGAACAACAGCATAACCCCCCCTTAATGCAGACGGGGTGTGATGACCGACAATTGAGAAGATGGGCCAAAGTCTCCTGCAAACAAACCAAGAATGATAAGAGAGGGAAAGAGGTACAAACACCCATAAAGACATGGTCATAATGATGCTACATGGGGCTAATGTCATGGAAAGGACACTCACTTGTCAAAGGGAGAATGCCTAAAATAGCAAACAACTATCCCCCCCATGGTGCTTTATAAAAATAGTGCATGTACAACTAACTCAAAAACAACGTTCATTATCCCTGAAATGAAAGAGTGGCACTTTATCTCAGTGTGATACATAAAAGTGCTTCAAAATTATAGCTACAATGATCAAAAATGAAAACAAACTGCAACAAAACAAAGTACAACCCAAAACAAAGGAAATCATGCCAGGAAAATGATCCTCGAACCTAAAACACCTAAGGTATCCACCATGGACCAAAAATGCCAAAATAATGATAGAAAGAGCATGGGGCAGAATCTAAAGGAAATGATAGAATTTTTGAAAAGTACACAGAACCAACTTTTCAGAAATATAACATTTTCAAAAAATTGACATGGGACATAAAAGATATGCTTATCAGAGTCAAAAATAAGACTTTGGACTTTGACTAAAAAAATGGGAAATAAAAATGTATCAAAACCTAAAAAAACCTACACCAATGTCTCCATCTCAGAACTAGCTTTTTGGTGCTTCTTTCATATTGGAAAAATACCTCTGTATGATCAAGTTATGGCCAAAAAATTGTAAGTAGGTCAAAATAACCTAAAAGAGGTGTTGGTGGTGATGTAGTGCTAACATCATGCTGACATCAACAAATTATAGGCTTAAATTTGATGACCAATCAACCATCACAACAAAAAAAGAGGCCACATGGTAGTGCCACATGGATTCCACATGGAAAAGTGCTGAGTTAGCAGGGTGATGTGGCAAAGTGGCATTGCTGCCATGTGTCACCCCCGCAGTGGCTAAAATTGCAGCTAACTATGCTAAGTGGCCACACAGATTGCTTGAAAAGTGCTAAAGTGGAGCTGACTATGCTATTGACCTATCTGGTGCTGAGTTGGAATCAGGCAGCAGAGGAGCAGAGCTATCTAGGCTGAGCAGTGATCAACAAAGGTGTTGCTTGGAGGAGATGGCACTCAGGCAGAGTGCGGGTTGAGGCCAAGCCGTAGCGCTATTGGCTGCAAACACTATAGGCTACGAGTGGGCAGCATGGTGGTAGCCCCACGGTGGTGTGGTGGTGGCACTGCAAAATTTGTTAATTTTTTAAATTTTCTTTCAACCCTGCATCTGTATGATCTGTACGGAACCCCTGCAAGTAAAAAAAATTCCCTCCCAGAGCCCTGTCTCCAAAATTGAAAATTTTTATATGATTCCTAATTGCAAACGGCCTTCCAAATCCAATGGAAATGTCCGTTTGGGTCCAATGTGCTCCAAAAAAATTTATTTCCCCTAATTTGAAGAAAAAATGCACAAACAAACTAGGGTTTGTGACTCCAAATCATGGCTTCAAAAATCTTTCAACAAAGCATCAGTAGGGAAGCTCTAATACCATGTTGGAGTTGATGAAATCCAACTCTAAAGATTCCCAAGATCACCCTCATGCAATAACCTATCAAAGGGAAGCCAAAGAGAGAAGAGTCTAGAGCTAGGGAAAAACCCTAAACAGATATGAGAGAGAAAATATGCAAATACAAGAAAATATGTATTTACAATATGAAAAATGTGATGATGATACAATGAGAGAGAGGCTACTTATAAAGGCCTAATGGAATTTCCTACAACAAGCTAGAAGACACTAGGAGATAAGTGTGAGAGGATAAATATGACTTAGGAGAGAACAAACTCTCGTATTGTCAACAACTTATAACAAACTCCTAGACTACAACTAATAAATAAAACGCATTTACCTAAGTAAGCTTAAGTAAATAGAATAAATAATTAATTATTAATTATTTACTCTAATACCATGCACCTTATTTTTTCATCTCTCTTTTTGGGGGAGGGTTTTTCCCATGAGGTTTTCCCTCTTTCTTCACTTTATGAGAGATTGCATTTTCATTATGTACATGGGTACCTAAAATGGCCTAGTATCTGAGACCCATCTTGCATTTCATCCTAGTTTTCATAAGCTTAAGGGTATTCCCCTAAGTTGCACTTAAGGGGGGTGTTGGTGTAAATATGTATTTACTATTTACACTTACTTAAATTTACTTAGGTTAATGTATTATTTTATTATATTGCATTATTTCTTTTATGATACACTTAGGAGTTTGTGTACTTTTAATGAGTTGTCATGTTGACAACACTGAAGTGCACAACTCTAATTCAGCACATGGTGTCTACAACACTAGAGTTTGCATCATTCACTAATTTGTCATGCAGACAACATAGTTATTCACACTCCTAATTTAGCACATGGCGTCTACAACATAATTTTGTGTGCTACACCATTGTAGGCTTATCCTATCATCATTGCACTTACTTTTGTGCTTAATAGAGGATAACCCATATTTGATGGACATGTGTCTAGTTTTATGACTTATCATAATGTTGATTTCTAGGCATTCTATATGCATCTTAGAGGCCTTTATATATAGGCACTCCTAGTTTACTTTCATAATATTGAATCGAATACATATCAATATTCTGATCATACTCTCTCTGGTCTATAGTTGTGCTTGTGTTTGAGTTCTTTGTTCTTGGGTGCAATTTTCCCTAATGAAAATTCTTACAGTACCAATTATATTTTGTCCTTAGGTCTAGGAATAAGAGTCCAAGTATTTTCCCTTTAAATTTTCTCAATCTCTTCATTCATTACCTATATCCAACTCTCATTATTCAATGCATCATTAACAGTTCTATGTTCAAATTTAGTAAGCAAACATGTACCTTTTAGTTTGTTCCTTGTCATTGTACCTCCTATCTGATATTTAATTATTTTCTTACCCACATGATGCCTTATAACATATCTAGAAAGTAAAAGTATCTTACTTCTAAATTCTAGATTGGATTCACTTGGTTCATCATGCTCAAAGGTTCTATGAATTTCCAAATTTTACTCTATTTTTGTTGTCTAAGACTTGGTTCCCATAGACTGTGACTTGGGTTCCTCTATTTGGGACTTTTTTTGAAGTGTCTCCATTTTAGGTTGAACTAGATGTAACTTTGTTGACAATGGATGTAACTCGGTTGACACTCCAAACTTGGGTGACTTGGATGGGGTAATATTTTGAATGTTGGGTAATGTATCAGGCTCAAAGTAAACAAAGTTTCTATAATCTCTAGGTTCATTGTTACTTTTTTCTTCATTCTCTTCTACAAAATCATCAATTTTTACATGTACACATTCTATAACCTTGTGAATACCAAATTTGAAACATTTATATGCTTTGCTCTTGTTGGAGTATCCTAGGAAAATGCCTTCATCACTTTTCACATCAAAATTTCCTTTCGTTGTCTCTTTCAAGATATAAGATTTGCTTCCAAATACTTTGAAATAATAGACATTATGTTTATAGCCATACCATTATTCATAAGGTGTTTTGATTTGTACCTTTCTTTAGTTAAACTTTGTTCAAGGTATGAATTGTTGTGTTGATTGCTTCCTTCCAAGATTTGGTTGCAACATTTTTCTCTATCATCAATGTTCTTGCACAATCCATGATGGATCTATTTCTTCTTTCTACTATGTCATTCTGCTAAGGTGGACCAGGTGCAAATACCTATCTTTTGATTGCTCTTTTATGCAAAATTCATTGAATTCATTAGAGATGAATTCTCCTCCTTTGTCTAATCGTAGGCATTTTAACTTATTAACTATTTCTTTCTCAACTCTAGCCAAATGCCACTTGAGTTTTTGAAAATCTTCAAATTTATCCTTCAAGTACATTACTATCGTCATCCTAGAATAATCATCAACAAACAAAATGAAAAAAAATTCTCCAGTGTAGCTCTCTGTACCTATTGGTCCACAAAGATATGTATGAACTAGTTCCAGGACTTCTTCAATATTGAAATTCTTACTTTTGAAGCTAGTTTTACCCATCTTTCCAATTTGACATTGTTTACATATGGCCATTTTAGGTTTCTTCAGATTTTGAACACCTCTTACTCTTTTATTCTTGCTTATAGTGACCAGATTATCAAAGTTTAAATGACACATCCTCTTATGCCATAACCAAATTTCCTCTACTTGTGCCAAAAAGCATGAACTTTTAGTGAGATCTAGATAGAATAGATTGATTTTTTCTAATTTCTAGTTCCAAATAGGTTTCCTTTACGATCCAGAAGCTTGGCCTTCCCATTCATGAATTTGACCTTAAATCCAATGTTGTTCAGTTGTGCCACACTTACAAGATCATGTTGTGGTCCTTCAACCCAATAGGCATTATCACATTTGATTCCATCAGTCAATGCAATGCAACCTTTCCCCTTCACATAACATGGTTCATTATTTCCAAATTTAACACTTCCACCATCATAGTGCTCCAAGTGTTTAAACTTAGTTTTATCACTAGTCATGTGGTGAGAACACCCCCTATTTATTATCCATGTGTCGTTCTTTTCATGCTAACATGATAAATAAGTGTCATCTTTTCATTATCCTTATCATCTGATTCATCTTTAATAGCAACATATATCATTACTATAAAAATTTAGCAATATAACAAGATTTATTACCTTTTTCTTTGCAGTCTTTGTAGCTTCTGAAATCTTCTTGACTTTGAACTTTTTTGGATTTTCTGTCATCTTTACTTTCCTTGTTTGGACACCTTTCAAAAATGTAACCAACTTTTTCACAAGAAAAAAAAAGGAATTTTTCCTTTATATTTACCTTGGCCTTTTGGTAACCTTCTTGCAAGTAGTGCTTCAATGGCTTCAAGGTTATCGTCAAATTCTTCTTCTTCTCCACTATCAGACTGTTTGCCTTTTGATTTTCCTCCCTTTCTATCAAGGGTTAGTTTGGCTTTAAATTTTGATTCTATGTTGTGAGATCCAAGCTTGTTATCAAATATATCCAACTCAAAATTTGTTAACCTTCCCACTAGTGCATCCAAATTTATATCTTTTTTGGGATCACATCTCATCTCTTGAATAGCTAAAATTCTAATTGCATAAATAGTAAGAAGATTTCTCAATACCTTGTTGACTATTTTTTTATCTTCTATTGTTCCTCCTAAAGCTCTAATTGCATTTGCAATTGCTTTGATTCTCTCACTATATTTTGCATTATTTTCATCTTCTCTCATCTTTATCTAATCAAATCTTCAAACAACACATGGACATTTGCACCAAAACCTTCTGACAAAAAAGTGATTGGAACCAAATAATTTTTTAGAGACAAGATAAATGAGAATGGAGAAGTGGTAAGGAACAAGGCAAGATTGGTTTTCAAATATTATGCACAAGAAGAAGTAATTGATTATGGAAATACTTTTGCACCTTTGGCAAGATTGGAAGGTGTAAGAGCATTTTTGGCTTATGCTACCTAGAAGAAATTCAAAGTATATCAAATAGATGTTAAATCTGCATTTTTGAATGAAATACTTGAAAAAGAAGTCTACATTTAACAACCAAAAGGATTCATTGAGCATGATCATAGGAAAATGGTTTGCAAATTGAACAAGGTACTATACAGATTGAAGCAAGGACCAAGAGCATGATATGAAAGGTTATGTTCTTATTTGATTAAGATAGGATATTATAGGACAAGTAAAAACAATAATCTATATTTGAAATGTGAATCTGAGAATATAATGTTGATTTTTAAAATATTTTTTGATGATATAATATTTGGAGGAAATGAAATTTTGAGTAAGACATTTTTTGACTAAATGAGTAAAGAATTTGAGATGTCTATGTTTGGTGAGATTAAGTTTTTCATTGGATTACAAGTCTTCTGATGCAGGAGCATCTTGCATGGGAAAAATTAAATTATTTTTTAAAAAAGAAGAGAAAAAAAATTGTGGAGGAGAGAGAAAGTGACGAAAATAGAAGGAAAATTTAAAAAAATAGAAAAATAGGAAAAAGGGAGAAAAGAGAAATTTCTATTTTCAAGGTGCATAGGTGGCGTAAATAAAATAATAATAAAAGTAGTTGTTATTTCATTAATTGAAGTGTGTAGGTGGCATCTTAGAAGTTTGTGGAAAGTTCCTTAAATCGTGTATTTAATATTTATTGCGATCCACAAAAGAAATGTAATTTTCTAATTGGGCCACATGGTCATGCTTAGTTGTATTTAGGTGGAAATTATAGAAAGTTGTAGATATTGTAGAAGGTTGTAGGTGAAATTCTAGAAGGTTGTGGATATTCCAGAATGTTGTGGATAAATCATCCATTGGGTGGTAAGTGCCTATTTAAGGAAGGCTTATGTTCATTTGTAATCAAGCTCTTCAAGTGTAAGCTCTTGCAGTAAAGCTCTTCGAATGTAATCTCTTGTAAGAAAGCTTGAAAAGTAGAAGTTTGGGAAGTAGAAGCTCTTTGAGTATAACCTCTTGAAGGATAGGCTCTTCTTGTAGAAGCCCTTAGTGAGGCATCTCTCTTATATTATAAGAGTTTGGAGTTTTTCCATTTGGAGAATATTGTAATGAATTGCAAGTATTAATGGATGCTTTATGAAGCATTTTTGTCATCTCTCTATCTCCATCTTGTTGTGATTTTGGTTGTGAGTTTGTAAAGGTGGTGTTGACCCTTCATCAAAGTCTATTAAACAAAGAATGGAATATATGTTACTCAATTTAAGTATGTCAAAGAAATCTTGAAGATATTTAGGATGGATGAGTCTAAGCCAATCAATACATCTATGGTGAATGGAGTGAAGTTATCAAAAGAAGACACTAGTGGAGAGGTAAATAAGACACAATAGAAATCTATGATTGGTAAATTATAGTATGTTGTATATAGTAGATCAAATATTGCACCTATTGTTGGAATTTTTCAAGGTTATTATCTAATCCAAAGAAGACACACATGGTTGTTGTGAAGAGGATATTTAGGCATCTAAAAGGAACTGAAGATTATAGCCTATAGTATAAACAAGATAATGACTTTAATATTAAAGTCTATATAGATGTTGATTGGGCTAGAAATATTAATGATAGAAAAGGAACATGTGATGGAGCTTTATTTTTAGGAGAAAGAGTGGTTTCATGGATAAACAAGAAATAAATTTGTATTTCACTATCTACTGTTGAAGCTGAATATATGCAGTCAATTGTTCAAATATTGTATGGATCAAGCACTTGGTGAAAGGCATGTAAGAAAAGGTAACCAAACTTGTTACTATGTATTATGATAATACTAGTACAATAAATATTTCAAAAAGTCCAATGGTGTGTATCATTATTTAAGGGAGAACATACAAGAGAAACAAGGCTTGAATATGTGAAGTCAAAGGAGAAAATAGTAGATATTTTTACCAAACCACCCCCTAAGGATACTTTTGAGTATCTAGAAGGTAAATTGGGGTTTGTGCCCCTATCAAAAATTTACTAGGTGAAGAGGCACATTGCATTAATTCATGGATGAAATGCAATATCTTTATGGAGTTAATGCAAGAGTTTGCACTTTAGGAATAGTTTTGAAGTTCTGAAGATGACTATTATGAACTTACTAAAAAATTTACATGTGAGTTGCAATGATAACTATGAGGTTTTATAAGTTTTTTATTGAAATTTATAATGACCTTTGTCATTTCTGTGAAAAGGGGAGAATATGTTAAAGAGAGAGAATCTATAGGAAAGGACAATCAATCTGAAGAGAAGAAATAAAAGGAAGTGAAGAATAAAGAGAGATGAAGAAATTAGAAGAATTTTCAACAAAATGACATCATATCCTAAGGGGGGGATATGCTGAAATATTGTTGCTGCTGCTGAAGATTGATGATGACACAAACTGAGTTATAGAGATCCTATCGATGAAGTTGCAGTACTAAAAAGTTGTATTGTCAACAATGCATACATTTGATTATCTTATGTAATTTTTTGAGGGGGAGATTATTAGTCCCAACTGATAATGTAATTGATAATGTTGTTAATGTATATAAGAGAGTCATATTAGTTGCTATGTTATCATTATTGTCAAATCTTAGTAGGCTAGACATTATGCTAACTCATTAGAGTGATATATTATTATGACTGGTGAAGAGGATTTGAAGAAAGTATTATAAAGATAGTATTGATAAGTATGGTATTCAATGGGTACTTGAATGAGTTGGAAAATGATAATGTAATGTTGGTTTGATTATTTTACAATCATGCACTAGTACATTTGGCCTCTATTTTTGACAAAAGGCCAAATTGGCTTGTGAAGTACTTTTTTTTTTGTTTATGCTCTCATGTTCATTGAAATAGCCACAAACATGGGAGGTAAATATATCCATGAACATGAGATTATATTTGAAAAAAATGAAATTTGAAACACATTTTTCATTGTTCGTGGGAGGAGGCAGGTTCACATACAAAGGTGGGTTCGCATATAAAAGTAGTAAGTTTTTTTTTAGGTAATGCATTGCAATGCATAAAAAAGTTGAGAGACCCATTTTTTATATACTTAAAATCATGCATTCTTTAAAATCCCTACACAAAAACCCCATAGCCGGCTAATTTAGGTGATTTATTTTCTAAATTATGCTTATTTCATACACATGGAATATCTTTTCTCCTTGCACAAAAACCTCTAATTTTTTTACACGGCCACAATTGTATTGTTTGGTAGGGGATCCCCTAAAGATAGACCCAAATACATATTGAGAAAGATTGGGCTACCCTCACCAAAGCATAATCCCCACAAAATTGTTCTCTTCAAATGCGACAAGGTCTCGGTTAACCTGAGAGCATTCCTTTGAAGATTGACTAGCAAACCTTTAATCTAGGGTAACACAAGAGCATTCCAATGTAATATTTTTCATGATTTCAATTGAATGTGGAGAGTTGTAGATAAAAAATTTCCAAGTGATTTTTAGGAACCCATTCAAGGAAAGAATGTGCATTTGATTACTAGAATGTGACTAGTAAACTGTCTTTGAGTGTGTGAGGTTGCAGCATGGCTTTGTCCATTAGATGGGTGGTTAAAATATGGATATAATATTTTTGAAAATAGTATAATAAGAGTATATTCACATGTGAAAGATTTGTATTAAGTCTAAAAACAAGATTTTTGGATTGGATACAAGGAATTGTAGATTTGGAGTAGACTGTCATGACATGATAGCAAGGTACAAAACTTGTTTTTATTTCATTTGATTAAAGATATTTAGTGTGTGAAGATGGTTGGAGTTTTGGAAAATCGATAGAGACATCTAAAAGTGTCTTTAATGGTAGGGGTAAGGAATATACTATATGTTAAGGTTACTAGATGGTTGTGTTAACCTATATGCTAATAGGAAAGTGCAAACTTGTCAAGTTTGGGTTATGGGCAATGTAAATGTTGATCACATCATGATTGCTTGTAAAATATTCAAAAGATGTAGCTTTTCATCATAATGAACTTGTGGAAGGGCTTAGTATCCTCATTAAATCATGCAAACCCTGATTAGATTTGTCATGGTTTATTGTGAAGGACGATTGGCTTGAAATAGGATAGTGTTGTGGTATGTCAGACAAATACAGTCATGATGAATACAAAGAATTAAATAGGGAGAGAGATAATGAACTATGAAAGAGTTTTCAAATGATATGTTAATGATGTTTTATATATATAAAGGTGAAGATTGAGAAATAATCTTGTGATAGGGAATATGTATGAACACAAAATCCTTTAACCAAGTGAGAACAATTTTTTCATGCAAGTTGTTGGTTGGTGGATACAATGTTAAGGTTTGGTAATCCTATGGTCTTGATTGCAGGAGTTATGGATGATACCTTAAGAAGATAATGTGTAAAATTGGTTATGTACAATTATTATCCCTATTTTTATCAAGGGTTGCAATTTATGTCAAAGTTTTTCAATTGATATTGGGATTATTCTTTTTTTTCATCTTGATAATGGATCATTAAATGTGTTTGATTGAAAAAAACAAACATTTAAAAGTAAAAACAATCATATTTTAGTTTATAGATTGTGAAAAAATAATATCAAGAATCATTTAAAAATAAATCATTAGTCCTCTTGCTTTGAATGTATTTACCATCCAAGTTTAAAATCTCATGCTCTCTAAGAAACATCTTGATCTTCAACTGAATCCAACATTGGTTCAAACCACTTGGCATCAAGAGTTTTGATTAAGTAAATATAGGTTTTAAAGGACCCGAAACCTTACATCAGCAAAGTATTAAGAAAGTATTAATCAAATGCACAACCTAGTCCACCAGAGAATGCATAGTCTCAGTAGTAGCATTCACCTCGTCCTTCTTAATAGTTTTCTCCATCTTCTATGAATTGGCCTGAGTACGCTTGCTAGGACGTTGAGAGGTTGCCCCTAGGGGAGAAACCTGACCTTTATCTACCTCATTCTTTTTCAGGAAGCTAATCATGTTATCCCCCAATTGTCTAAGTTTTTTATCCATGTTACCCAGCCTGGTTTCAAATTTGGACACCTTCCCCTGGATACTACTAATGTCCTTGTCCATCACCTTCTACTTGGCTTCCAACACAAGGATCTTATGCATCAGATTTTTCACTTCTTGCATTACCTATGACCTCCAAGATATTGTCGATATGCTGACCTAATGTTCTTTCCCCTCTAGCCGTCTTGCTAAGATGCTCCATTTCTTTGTTCAACAACACCATTTTATGTTTAAGAATGTCAATGTCCTTCTTTATAGAACCAAGGTTACCAAATAAGCCTTTAGAGGGCCTGATTCCACCACCAACACAATCACCTCCATTATATTTGGACCCCTATTCACCATTATCAGTAAAGTTGGAAGCCTCAATCCTTGTTTTCACATTTTTGTTTTCCTGTCGCCGTAAAGACTTTCTTTTTCTTTCTGAACATTTAGCAAGGGGCTCATCATTTGATAGAGAAGAAGCCCTCTCATCAATATGACCTTTTCCCTTGCCTTTGCTACATCCCCTATTTTTTGCATGTTCTCTAACAATGTCATCAACAAAATTACTTTCCCTCTCCTGATCAGAATCATCCTTCTCAACACTCTATTTTTTCTTTTTAGTGTTACTGCTTGAACCTCTTTTGGGAGTAACCAAACCCCCTTCTACCTCATCTTGTGTCTCAGAGTTGTAGCCCTTTTCTTGAATAATTCCTTCAGTATCTTGATCTTCCTCTTTAAAATTTCTAGGTTTCAAGATTTTTTTAGATTTCAGCACATTCATAATCAAAACCATTAATCCTTCATGATAAACATGTTCACCAGTCGAGTCACACTGAATAGCTAGGGTAGAATTGGAGAGAGATTGCAATAGGTATGAAGGAACATTTACCCTAATGTCATGATGAAAATGATTTGCCAACACAAAATGGTAACCATACAGTTTTGTATATCTTCCATCCAAAGTCAGATATTCCATAATAACATAGAACACAAACTGCCACGGACGAGACACAGAAGTTGGGTTAAAATAAGTACCTATTTTAACCAATCGATTTCTTTCTTATTCAGTCTCAAAAAATTCATTAATCAACTTATCCAAGATATTCCTTTCCTTGTAGAAATTCATCCCATCCAACTCCAAACCCGTAGCCTTTGCAATGATTTCTTCTGTAACCTCCAGCCTCTGGTTCCCGACCATAACAGAACCATCCTTCCAAGATTTCACAAACTGGTACATAATAGATGGATTGTTACCTTTGAGTCTCTCCATGTAACTAGTAAAATTGCCATGCCTAAGGATATCCCACACCTCGGTTTTCTTCTTCCAATCCATGCAACTCAGCGGTTCAACCCATTTCCTCTTACCTCCCATGATCTTTGCAACAAAAGCACTAGTTTGCACACACTGAAAGCCCCTAAAACTCTGTGAATACCACTACCTAAGCATGGATAGAAAGAGGCAACCCATAAACCATGCATTCTACCCACATTTCTAAAAATAATTGCCCACCTCACTCCAAAGGAGTTAAAATCATAATTCTCTGACAACATCATAATTAAAGGATTTTTGTTGGTATTTCCATTTGTCATGCATAACATGCTCACAGCCATCAATAGGTAAAGTGTCATATGAATCCCATATGATTTTTTGATCATTACAACATGCCACATTCAAAGCCCAATTAGCTAAACCATTGGCTTCCCTATAATTATGGGATATAATGCAATTTTGAAAGGAGTTAATAATATAACAAGCCTTAGACATAATATTACTAATGGTCCATGAAGGTGGATAATTTTTTTTTAAGTAGTTTATAATATTGAGGGAATCACCTTCAATCCAAATGTTCTTCAAGTTCAGATCTTTAGCGTAAATAAGACCATAAAGTACAGCAGAGGCTTCAGCAACATGATTGGTTTGACGAACCAACGGTATTGCCATACAACCAACAAAGTCCCCATTAGAATTTCTAATCATCACTCCACAATGAGCAATGCCTGGGTTCCCTTTTGAGGCCTTATCAAAGTTAATTTTGAACCAGTTAGTCAAAGGGCAGTCCCATCTAGCACTTTCCCTAGGTTTGGGATCTTTAGTATTCAAAATCATATTCCTGATATTCTAGTTATTCATCACCCTAGCATCCCATTCATTAAAAGGTTGTTGTCCCTTACCACAATTTTTGATATTTTCATGCAAAAGGACTTTGATTTTATGGAAAACCTGAGTAGGATTGGATTCCACCCCTCTAAAGATTCTATCATTACATTCCTTCCATATACCCCAGCAAAGATAAGGAAGAATAAGTTCCCAAAATTTGATAATTAAAGTATTTTTGGAAGGAGCTCGCCAAGAAGAAAAGAACAATTGGATGGTAGCATGGGATACCAAATCCATGTTCATCAAACTCCAAATAAAATCCCACACCTTCTTACTAAAGGAGAAATGGAGCATAATATGGTCCACCGACTCCCCATCATATTTGCAAAGGACACATCGATTGACAATGAAAAACCCCCTCTTCTTAAGATTGTCAAGAGTTAAAATTTTGTTTTGCAAAAGAATCCAAAAACAAATATTAAATTTAGGAGTCATACCTTTCACCGAAGCCATAGCCCAGCAAGGCACATCATGATCCTCAAAAGAATTTGTGTAGGTAGACGAAATGGAGTATTCTCCACTAGGATCATCTTTCCAAATTAGAAAATCCTCTTCTTGATTCAAACAACAAGCATTCAAAAATTTAACAAGCTCCACCAGATTCAGGTCCACCCTAAGAAGATTGACCCACATATCATTACTCTAGTAATCACTAACCAAAGTACCAAACTTATTCTTGCACTGCACCATAAACCCATTCCATCTAGGGTCATCACAAAGGGGGTGACCCAGAATCCAAATGTCTTCCCAAAAAAGGACTTTCAATCCGTTACCAACCTTCCATTTAACTCCTTTCCTTAATATATGTTTAAATTTTTTAGCATTCTTCCATATCTGAGATCCCCCTTGATCAGCATCAGAGAAAAGGAAATGCTGAAAATCAAATTTATTTGAATTGTATTTATCTACCCAAATGTTCCTCCATTCCCCCTCTTCCTTATGCTATCTCCAAAGAAATTTAGCCAGTAAAAGTTCGTTCATAGTAGAAATCCTTCATAGCCCAAGCCCACCTTTCCCCTTAGGAATACAAACATTCTCCCAAGCATTCAGAGGGAGTCTCTTTTTAGACTCCATACAAGTCCACAAAAAGGTCTTCTGAATTTTCTCAATAGCAAGAGCAAACTTTCTTGGAATCTTAAAGACACTCAAGGCATAAAGTGGAGCACTTTGAACAATAGATTTCAAAACAATCACCTTCCCAACCTGACTAAGGAGAGAACCCTTCCAGCTAGCAAGTTTGACATGAATCTTATCAATCAAAGAATTCCAAAAGCTATTAGGAGGGGATAAACCCATAGGTAACCACAGATAAGTGCCTGGCAAAGAACCACTCTCACACTCGATAATCCTTTTAATATTTAATTGTCTAGCTTCACTAACATTGATAAAGTAAATCACACTTTTGATCCAATTAATGATCTGGCAAGTAGCATCTCCATAGTCAGTCAAAGCCCTCTTAATATTCCTTGCATTACACACTGAAGCCTCCCCCATGACAATAGAATCAACCACAAATTTCTGATGTGAGAAAACTAGAGGTGAGGAAGATGGACTAAGACACACAAAGTCTCCTTTGACAACCATATTATTAACATATCTTCCCAAGTACTCAGCCAAGATAATAAAAAGAATAGGAGAAATAGGGTCTCCCTGTCTAAGGCCCCTAGAAGCCTTAAAAAAGGGGGAAGGGGAGCCATTAACAAGCACAGAGAAGGAAGCCAAAGAAATTAACATAAAAATAAGATCCCTGAATCTCTTATTAAAGCCAAAAGCTTCCAATCCCCTTAGAAGGAAGTACCAGTCAACTCTATCATACGCTTTAGAAAAGTCAAGCTTAAGAAGAAACCCTTCCTTCTTACAAACCACAAGAGAATGAATATTTTCATGAACGAATATAATGGAATCCAAAATCTATCTACCTAGAACAAAACCATTTTGCTATCTAGAAATAATAATTGGAAGAATAGAGAGAATTCTAAGAGTCAAAACTTTGGAGATGATCTGATAAAAAGAATTACATAAACTGGTAGGCCTAAACTGATCCATACAATCAGCACCCAGCTTCTTAGGAATAAGAGCAATAAAAGTACCATTAAGCTCTCTAAGGAGGTTTCTTGAGCCAAAAAATTCCTTAACCCCATTACAAACATCAAAACCAATAATATGCCAGAATTTATGAAAGAATAGGAGAGGAAACCCATAAGGACTTGGGGCATTATCACCTTTTAAAGATAAAATAGCTTTAGAAATGTCTTCCATAGAAGGTATGGATGAAAGAAAAGAATTTAGGGATTCAGAGATACACGAAGGAATATAGTCCAAGAAAAAATTTTGCTTCTCAGCACTGAGGATATGGTCACATTGCAGCAAGTTGGAAAAGAACAACATGGCCTCCCTTTTAAAGAACAACTTGGTGTCAAGAGTTATACCAATGCACCCTCTTTGTTTCTCCTACATGCAAGAAACATCATTTAACTTGTAAGATCATCTAAAAATTTTATACTTAGATTTGAGTCCTAGCTGATCCATGAAAAGCTCACAAAGGAAGTACCTTCCTCCATTGAGTTAGCCTTCCTCCATTGAGTTTGCCTATACATATTGACAATAGAAAAATGGGATAAAAGTATGTTGTGAGAAACTATGTAAGGTTATGTTTAAGAGTTTGCTTGATTACAAATAAAGTGAGAAAGTATTGAACATCTTCCTAGAGCTCTACCTTAGATGAACACACCCACCACCTTCAAGAGGAAATATTTCTTCCAAGGAGCCCTTCTCAACAATAATTGGGGTTACAATCTCTATAGATGAGTTCATATTTTAACTTGATGAGCCAGATATTTCGAACATATTCTCAATCCTATATATCAAGATGAAACTCACAAAGTTCTTTAAAAATAAACTTGTTTGAGAAATGGTGTCGCCCTTGCTATCAAGAAGTGACACAATTAGATTGTCTTGAAGATTTAGTATAGGGCTACACCAAATTGAGATCATTAGTAGAAATAAGAGAGTAAAAATTATAGTTGCAAAAATAGTCACTTACAAAGAAAAATTTGAATTCCACATTGTTGTTTTTCTTCCATTTACCTCAGAAGGACTTCTCTAGAATTCTCTTTTGCCAATACTAATTGAATACAAAAGGAAAACTAGTATCATTGCTTTACGCTTTACATACATGATTAATTTTAGCAAATAAAAGCAAAATCTAATGGGTTACTCAAAAAGTGAAGTCATATATTGGACTAAAAATAAATTTGTAGCCTTGGTAGCAGACATTTCAGAAGTATATATACAATTTAAAATAGCATACCTTTAATTGACATGCGTTTTCCTCCTATTCAATATCAAACAAAGTGCTATTAGAACCTTGCTAGATAGTCCTGATAATTAATTATTGCACCATGTTTCCTCTAAATTACAAACCAAAATAACCAAGGAAGGTTGAAAGGACAAAATTAGGTTTTCTTGTCTATGAGAAATTTATTAGTCTTAGGATTTGACAAGTTAAAGCTTGTTAATGGGTAGAATGTTGAATATTCAAAAGTCATTAGAGTGGATTATATAGGGCACATCAGTCACACACTCTTAGGATTTGACAAGTTAAAGCTTGTCAATGGGTAGAATGTTGAATATTCAAAAGTCATTAGAGTGGATTATACAGGGCACATCAGTCACACACAGTTTGGCAACAAACTAGTAGCTTTAATGTAGAATGGAAATGTTGATTAAATCAAGAATTTCCAAAATAAATTTACCAAAAAAAAAGGTTGATTCAAGTGCTTTTTATTTCTCACCAATGGCTTCCAGAGGAAAATCTACTAACTCGAGAACTGCATAGACGAAGAAATAGTAAAAGATTTAGTCTGTCTAATAGCATGTTATTCAGATATATAATTCACTTCCACCACTCAATATTTTTGTAGAATCTTGCTCATGTATGGATGGTAGAATCAAAATCATTTAATCCAATTTCTTGTTAAATACATAAACTAAAAAACAAGTGAAAATAAATTACATATGATTAATCCACCATAAATTCAAACTTAGTTGAGATGAGTTTAGGCAAGACACTTGATACTTAGATACTTCCTGGAATTGGATTATTTCCCTCTTAATTGCCTCTACTTTCATTTAAGTTACAATTCAATTAGAAACTAATTTGATATCTCTCAATGTATAGTTTATCCTGCAAAAGGGTATGCAAACAAAATGAATGAATTTATTGCTCTTTCAAACTATTAGTGATACAACCCAAGTTGCAAGTACAGAGCCTTATGCACAAAAATAAATAGATTATAGCTGCCAATTTATGTATAAGGAATGGTTATAGGCAAAGGAAAAAAATTGAAAAAATTATGAATCCTATTGTCTAATAGATTTAAGAAGCTACTCTTTACAATTGTCTATAGATTTTAATAAACAAGTCATGTAGGTGGAAAGGGGATGCCTTTTTCTTTAATGTTGGTAATCGTAATTTTTTGTTTGGTAGGGAAATTGATTTCTCTTCAAGACTTCTATAACATTATTCCAATTGAGATTATTCCTACACCAACTTGGCAAATGTAGTTGAAAGACTAAAGAGATTATTCTTTAGCATTTTGAAAAAGTAGGATTCCTTCACTTTGCACTTCCCTTGTCAATAGAATTAATTATAAACCCACATGCCTAAAAATCCAAATGAAATTCAATTAGCATTTCATGCACTGTATGCTTCCACAAAATTAGTACACCTACATGCTCAGTAAAAGCTCTGTAACTGCAAGGCCAAGACTTTGAGCTTTAGGTTACACTTAATAAATACTAGACTATTTTTCAAAATTTAGGACTCCTTGGAAGAACTATTTCCTCTTAAAGGTGTTGGGTGTGTTCATCTAAGGGTGTGTTCATCTATTTGTTTCATGTATTTCTGATTGATACCAGTCCCTACCATAATCAATGATTATATTATTATTGGTGATGTAAAGATATTCCTGACTAGTCTTGTAAAATAACTGAGGAGAAGTAATGCAAGGTTAGATAATATATGATTAGTTTATAATGTGAATATTAATATGTTAAGTAATAATATATTTATATATTTTTTTCAATCCAGCTATCATGCTACCAAAAGGCATCATGATTATTAATGTTGGATGTTCTTTTAATACACTTGATATAGATTTATCTATAGGTTGCAAACAAATCATCCTTCTTCCACCAATGAATCATTCCATTCAAGAAAGATCATGTCTAATGATATCAATGCATAACAAAATAGGGAGACAATTGCTAGATTGTGGTCTAACTTAAAAAGAAAAGGTGATGGAAAATGTTATTATCCTTGCAAAAATTGTAAGGGCTTAAAGACTCAAAGATATCTAATTAAAATAGTCGAGGAACATTGTAGGAAAAATGGTCACATTAAAGGGAGAAATGAATTTTGTCCATTGGTATGTATTTTAGTAATTTATAAAATATATAAGACATGATTTGATGGTGACATCATGGTCATGGTTAATACATGAGGTGGTTGTCATCAAAAGAAATCAATAAAGAAGACTGAGGATCTGAACTCCATTAACAAATTTGAAGGGGAGTACTTGATGGACAAAGGTAGATTGAGGAAAGTGAAAGGTAAATATAAGATGTTATTGTAGTTAATTAATTCTTATAAATCTTCAATATAAGTTATTTTTAATTGGTGTAGTTTTTTAATATAGCTAGTTGAGAGTGGGTTGCAATACATTAGTATATTGTGAACAATCTTTGATTGGATGACAATATGGATTGAATGATGTCAACAAAATGGTTACTCATTAACATGGGAAGGTGTTGCTTCATTGGTTATAGAAGCTCATTGTAATGAGATTACAATGTTACGCCAATGGTAGTTGATCTAGTAAAGGGTTTAAGAGGTGGACAGGTACATACAAATTTAATATTGATCATCACTCATATGTTTCATATCAACTCACGATGCAAATAATTTCTAGACACTTCAAAAATTGAAAGTCAAGCACCACAAAGCTATCTATCATGGGCACAAATTTTGCATAAAAAAGTTGGATGATACTAAGAAAACTTGTGATTCTGGGATAGTTGTTTTTGAGGTCACTAATATATCATCTATAAATGACATACATCCTCAAAAATCTCAAAATTGATACTATGGCATCTTGGATGATATAATTGAGTGCAACTTTAACTCCTTCAAAGTAGTTCTATTTTTTTTCAAATGGTACAGGCTATGATTGAATCAAAATAATCTAGATAATGATCAATACAAGGTCATTTGAGCCAATTGGAGTTGAGCCCTATGTTCTTCCAAGCCAATGTAAGTAAGTTTTTTACTCAGAGGTTCCACATAAATAGGGTTGGTCATTTGTTGTTAGACATGAACCAAGAGGAAGGTTGATAAAGTATAATGCTATGGAAGAAAAAGATGTTGAAGATGATGATGAAGATCAAGATGATGGTGATGATGACAACAATGATGGTGGTGGTGGTGATGATGATGAAGATGATGATGTTTATGTCGATGATGATGATGATGATGGTGGTGGTGGTGGTGGTGGTGGTGGTGGTGATGATGAGGGTGGTGTTGATGATGACGATGATGATTGTGATGATGATGATGATAGTGGTGGTGATGATGATGATGATGATGATGATAATGATGGCAATGATGATTAGATAGATAAATAAGATGATCAATGACATGATTGAAATGTACAAGGTATGAGATCAATGACTCCTACTAAGCTTTGATTGCTAATTACAACATACACAATTTTTTTTTCAAAACCATATGTGTAGATATAAACATTAAGTACAACATGTCCAATTTTTTTAAGAAATACATGACTCCTAATAAGCTCTGATTGTTAAGTACAACATACACCAAATTTTTCTTTCAAAACCATATGTGCAAGTATAAATATTAAGTATAACATGTCCAAATTTTTTAAGATATACATGACTCCTAGTAAGATTTGATCATTTCACATGTAGGTGTCCTAGAATAAATTGAGTACAATTTTCATGTTGTCTTCTAAGTTATTTGTAGCTAACATAAGATAAATGATTAACATATGCAGGAAATTTAACCCCTTTGGTGAGGATCGTGCACAATGACATGGATCAGCATGTATAAGTCAATAAATAGACATAATTTTCTTATATTATTCTTTTTTAAATCAACAAATAACCATATAGACATGTAATTATATAATCACTTTCAACTTAGTACATTTTATATCTCTCACATATAGACAAAGAAGAACCGTACACATGGGTCATGACTTGATTATTCTATGTATATTATTTAATTATTGTCAAAATTCTCTAGTAGTTGAAGTGGGGACATGACAATATCTCATTTGATGGATTGTAGGGACCACCAAATAGGTACTTGTCAGATCTATCTACATTGAATGAGGGAAATGAGGGAATTGTAGATGAAAGTTCTACATTTACTATGGCTAAAATGGGGAGATCAATTGAGGTCAAAATATTAGAAAAATTCAATAAATGCATGCAATTTTTCCTTGCTAAAGGGGGGTCATGTTCTTATGATGATGAGAGCAAAGGCGATATCAAGGTGCCCTTTCAATACACACATATTAAGAAAGAATGGGTACCTAATGAGCTAACTCCAATTAACACCAATTTTTGTGTTAATGAGAGGATATATCACATAGCTCCATTCTCATTACATGGTTTGGGCCTATTTTCCATGGATGGGATAAAGGTATCTTACAACAAAGTTGTTGAATTGATGAATTAGGTTGGTCCTTGTTACAATTACAATGATTGGATGTGGGTTGTTCAATATATAAAAAGTATATGTAGGTATGCACTACCAAAAAATTATATACAATGGAAAGAAAATTATCAAAGTAAAAGATTTTCTATGTACATTAATGGGAGACCAATAGAAAAAGGTAATATTGTAGGTTTTATAAATAGTATATGACCTTCCTCAACTAATAAGAAACCCAATTACATTTTTGAGGTGCATGAGGGGAATCAACTTTTTGTATGCATGATAAAATCAATAAGTGCAAGGGAAGAACTACTGATAGATTGCCATTTAAATTGCATAGATACAAACAAAGTTACTATCATGAGGGTGGTAAGTACTATATACCATTTTATTAATAAGCTTTTTTTGCTAAGATCAACGGGCTAAAGTTTTTATATTTAATCTTTGTCACAGGATGATATGGATCAAACACAGGATAGAGACCATGAGGATGCTCCTCCTACCCATTCTTTAGCCATGGTAAACCTTATAGAAATTGTACAAATTAGATAGTTGAAGAATGTTATATTATTATCAAGGTTGCATGGGGATGGGGGTACTTAGGGTACTTAGGGTACTGGTATAGGTACCAGTATGGCTATTTTTCATAAAAGGGGATGGGGGTACTTGGTTATCAAACTTAATTTGTAATTATACTTTTATATTCATAGAAAATCTGAAATTATGAGTCATAAAAAGTTTTTTTTAAAACAAGAACAATGATAAAGTTTGCTAATGTAATGTATTGTTTTCAATTTCAGATTGTTGTATGTTTATAATAATAATATATGATAACTATTTAGATGCATAATAGAGAAGGAAGACTTTAAACATGAAAAAGAAGATCATAATTGGCAAAAAACTAGTTTAAACTTGAAATGTTAAAGCCCAATAGGACAAGAAATCATTGGTGTTTGAATCACTCATAAATGCTTTCAGACATTTATTATATAAATAATAATTTCATCTCCCTAGTTAATAATTCATTGTAATAACAACCCTTTCCTAAAACTCTCTTGTCAAATGAACACCATAGTAATGAAAATAAAATTTTCTTGCCATATAACATAGAATTGCAAAACTAAATTATTACAAGAACAAATCATTTCATTCTTTGAATCTTTCACAATGTGAGAAAATAGAACATGTCATTTTAGTCAATTATCCATGTAATTGATAAAGGACAACTAATAGCCTCAAAATGTTACCTACTATATAGAAAATCTGAAATTAGGATTCATGAAAACTTTTTTTAAAAACAAGAATAGTGATAAAGTTTGCTAATGTAATGTATTGTTTTCAATTTCAGATTGTTGTATGCTTGTAATAATAATATATGATAACTATTTAGATGCATAATAGAGAAGGAAGACTTTAAACACAAAGTAGAAGATCATAAATCATATGGAAATGACATATTGCAAATGATAAACTTCTGACTTAAATAGTGATAAATTTTATTGTTAATCAATATTGTATCAAAGTTTCAAACTGATTAGGTATTGAATTAAGATTGATAAACAACAAACTGATACATTAAAAAAAAAACCAAAAAAAATCAGAAATCTTAATCAATGTCCTTAGCTATGATTTTGGAGTTTTTATGAAAGTTTTACTGATATTTCTATCACAATTTTATATTCAAGATCGGGGAAGAGACCCTACAAGAATAGAGGCAACTACTAACCCTTTTGATGAGGATATCACAGATGTCCCTAATTTAACATACAAGAGGGGGAAAAAAATTAAAAATATCAATATAGAAATAATGAGAATTTTTTATGATCGCTGAAGTTTTTGTATTTAATCTTTGTCACAAGACAATATGGATCACCCATAGGATAGAGGCCACAAGGATGCTCCAACTCCCACTCATTCCTCAATGATGTTAAGCCTTATTGAAATTGTAAAAATTAGATAGTTGAAATTTTTTATATTATTATGTTATTTTATTTAGGGTTTTAGAGTTTTTATGAAAATTTTTATTGATATTTATGTCACAATTTGATGTTCAGGATAGGGGAAAAGCACCTGCAACAACAGAGGCACCTACCTTGTCTGATGACAATATTGCAGAGGTGCCTAATTTAACATATATGATGAGAAAAAAATTGAAAAAAAAAAATCAATTTAGAAATTATGAGCATTTTCAAAGATCCAAATCCAATGGAGGAGGTGTTGAAGAGGCAACAGGAATTGATGGCCACAGAACGTCGTCTTGAAGTAAGCAGTAATGAATCTTTAATTATAACAAAAGTTCAATAAAGGTTAATTTTATGTTGTGAACTAAAATATTTATGTGTTCTTGTTATAGTATTTTTAGCAAACTCAAGTGCCTGGTCCAGGACATCATAGTGAGGCTGGTAGTAGCGTAAAATAATCCTTAAGTTGACAAGTTACAAGGAATTTTTTATTTGATTGAACATTCAAAAACTTCTTAAGTTAACTCTTACTTTTATTATATTAGAATGTCTTTTCTAACAATTTATTTTTTAGTAGGTCATCAAGTGTAAGAGACTCCTACGAGGTTGACATAGGTCCATCAGAGATTATCGACTGCAATGTCAGCAATAAGGGCCATGCAAACATTGACACCTTCATAGTCTATGCATGGTAAATCCTTAATTTTCTATATTTGGTTTTGTGTTAATTATGATTTGATAATTTGTACTTTAATCATGGGTGCATCTAGTAGTACATTCATTTCCAAGGTCTGAGACACTAGATATAGATCATAGTACATGTATTGGTGATAATTCACCATCATTTCCTAGATCGACCCGTGTTTCTAGCACAGGAGCTATGTAGAAATCATTGTTTATTGACGACAATGAATTGATACCTTTGAAATGTCCTAAGCTTCCTAGAACTTTTAAATTCTTATTTTTATATTGTAATATGTATTTACCTATTCATAACAAGTTTTGGATTGATGATCCCATGACATTTTTGCAGGAAATTATTGCTTTTATAAGACACTTTATAACCATGTAGTGAAGATATTTGGGCCCACCATATGTATAAGGTACACAAATTTTCTTTTAGTATATTCAAGGTACACAACTTTAGTTAATTTTTCTATCTAACAATTTTTTGTTTTTTCTTAAAAGGTGGAATTTGCAAGATAAAAAATTAAAAGATAAGTTCATTGTAGATTTAGAGCATGAGTTTGGTAAAAAATTTAAGGAGAAGAAAATTTTGGAAAAAGCTACAAAAAATCTGAGCACTATGAGGCACTCCTATAGAAGGATTCTTGTCCACAATCCAAAGTATGAACATCCTCCCTTTATTTCAATGAGGGATTGGAATGACTTCATTTTGGATGCAAAGGAAAAAAATGGATGTTAAAAGAGGAGTTACACCTACAAATGAGAGAAGAAGGTATGCAATAGTATTAATTACTAGTACAATGTCATAATGCACTAATTAGGCATCTTTATATCTATATCATCTAACAAATTTTAAACTTTTCATAGGTTGTAGGATATGTCAAAGGCAATAAAGGCCAAACTAGAAAAGATTGGGTAGCACAAACTTGGCTCTGGTGTGTATTCAAAAATTAAAGCACAAATTGTAAGTAGGAGTAAATAAATTCCTTAAAAAATTATTTATAAAATGGAAATAATTTTGTTTAATCAAAAAGTTCAAGGCTTTGAATTTAATTTAGAGGCCATGAGAGAACACCAAAAAATTGCCTTCAAGGAAGGTTATCAAGTCGTGGTTGAACGCCTGCGACAAGCTTCCACTAGCCCAACCCAAGAGCCCCCCTACATATGTGAACAAGTAAATATGCAAAAAAGAAAAAAAATTAAATACTTGAGAAACAATAATAATGTGTGCATGACATTGCAATGCAATCTCCTAATTGGAACACAAATTCTTATTATACATCGCATGATGAAGCCCTTGATGTGCATCATAGTGTTGATGAAGGTGTTCATTTGTTGTTTAAAAAATAATTATATAATTATTAATACAATTTAACATCTTAAATTGAACTTGGTGTAACCTTTTTTGTGTATATTTTAGAGAATATAGAATGTCATGTTGAATGAGTGTCGGAGGATGTTCAAACTGATCACCATGTAGATCATGTGGCACATTTAGGAAAAGAAAATCTATGTTTTATTCATTTAAATAATTTTATTGATTTATACTTCTTTTTCTTAATTAAATACATGTAATTCACTACTATAAATGGTTTTAATTTAACTCATGATGCAGTTGTTTTTGCAGTAGACTCCCCTTTGCTGCAACAACCACCTCTTCCTGAACAGATGAGGAGGAGACATGCATTGACATTAGAATCAGTAGATGAGGGGAATGACGAGGACATTGTTATTCCTCTTACAAGATACTTTTAAAAAAAAGAACATTAAGAATCCCAAAAGGAAATGATGTTAATGAAATATTCATGAATGTTGCCTGTTAATGAATTTTATGTGGTAATGAAATATTCACGAATGTTGTGTGTTAACGAATTTTGTGTGGTAATGAAATATTCATGAATTTTGTGTGTTAATGAATTATTCATGAGTTTCGTGTGTTAATGGATTTTATGTGTTAATGAATGTTATCATGTGATTATAATGATTGAATGTTATATTTCAAAAATGGTCGAATGAATGAATGTTATTAGATGTTAATGAATTTTATGTGGTAATAAATGTTATCATGTGATTATAATGATTGAATGTTATATTTCAAAAATGGTTGAATGAATGAACAAATGAATGTTAGTGTATGTTAGTGAATTTTATGTGTTAATGAATGTTATCGTGTGATTATATTGGTTGAATGTTATATTTCAAAAATGGTTGAATGAATGAATGTTATTAGATGTTAATGAATTCTATGTGTTAATGAATGCTATTATGTGATTATAATGATTGAATGTTATTTTTCAAAAATGGTTGAGTGAATGAATGAATTCTATTAGATGTTAATGGGGAATTTAGAGTAATTTTGGTTGTGGGGGGGGTGGGTGGGGGGGGGCGCAGGGGGGATGGGCCAAATGAGCTTCCACCTTCACGTGGTTGGACTTGTTAAGTACAGAATATTAAAATATTCTTGAAACCAAGTGAAGCTCAAACTAAACTAAACAGAAATATAATTTCTAAGGCCAGCTATATATAATCATCTATGCCTTATTAGGAAGAGGATGTTGATTATCTTCTACGCATGCACTTCGTAGCTTATAATCAACCACTAAACTCTTTTCTTCTAGTTCATTACCATTCTCATCAAATTTAGGTACATACATGGCATTGCAAGAAAATGGACTGTTACATCATCTGATTTAGATTTTTGGATATAAGATTAATGATTTATTTCTCACACAATTCTTGCTCTTTTCTTTTTATCAGGAAACAGTTGGTTTTTCTTCTTGGAAGAACTGGCATCCCATCTCCTCTATTGAAACATTAATTTCTGCTTGAAACCCAAAAGTTCATAATTATCTGATTTAAAATTGATTTGTTTTGTAGTCTTTCGAGAAATGTGCATCTCTATTACAAAGTCCATAATTATTGTAGAAGGAAACCCACAAGTAAAGGAATGATTATTGATTTGGTTGTTGTTGGTTTTTGCATTCTCAAGTGTCGGAGATGAGTCTTTAGGTAACAATGGAAACTTTCTTTCTTTACCTATGACTTAATTCAATGGCAAAAGAATAAGAGTTCTTCACAAAAAAATTGAGGTATTGCATTGCACCTAGAAAGCTTCAAGTCCCACTCATGATTGTGAATTTTGGTCATTAACAATGGCCTCAACCTTGGAAGGAAGAAATTAGAGTACATTTCTTAGGCTGAAATTTGTGAGAATCCTACATTTGGAATCTTTGAAGATCTTATTGAGCATATTTTGTTATTCCTCCATTAGAGTGAAGGGCTATCAAAACATATACCTTCTTTCCTTCGGGCTTTGTAATTGTTAGAGCCAAAAGTGCCCATGTCACTACTTCTTAAACCTAGATATAAAAAAATGATGTAAATGATGTCAGCACTTTAAGGTATTTGCTTCTTTTCTTTTATTTTATTATTGTGAAGCTAGTATTTTTCCAACAGTTCTTATTTATTAAACTTGGAGGATAGAAAAGATTAGATCCTTGATTCAAAAAGGTCTCTTTTTGGCCTTTTTTTGCTAGTTTTATATGCACACTACTTTAATTCTATACTATTTGGTCACTACAAGAGTTTTCAATCTTGTGCATGCAATTTGCAAGTGTCAGATACTATTTTGACATAGTTAGAAGAGGCTACTGATGTTGCAAGAATAATGGACGAGCATGGATATGGTTGTATAATCGATGCTACACATTACAAAGATGTTTTGTTATTATTTTTCCCACTTACAGAGTAGATTGTTTCCAAGATAATCAATATTGTTGTTCGCACTTGCACAGGCCTTGTTGATGCTCATGGCATGAATGGAACATTTTATTCTTCACTTTTTAGTAGTTCCACAATTGACTATTCATGGTTAACCTCTTGGAATATAGACATTCTTTTAGATTCTATTAAGGAATTGGTGAGTCTTCTATGATTTACTTAACTTGTTGCAAAGCTATATATTTTATTTGTGTCATGCTTTAAGGAGCTTTGGATGAAGTTGATACTGGTTTTTATTGTAGGCCCCACATATTAGTTGGGTTAAAGTAATGGAGGCTTTAGATCATGAAGGTTTTTATATACTAGATCAACAGTCATTCTCAATGCTAATGTTGACCTATGCAAAAATTTACCAGGTAAACATGGTAGAGTTCTATATCACTAGATCCTATTTGCATGCTTATATATTTTATGCATTTCTGTAATGCTCCCTAAGTAGGGAAAAAAGGGTTTGCTAACCATAAATAACAAAATGAATATAATTGGTTTTGGATTTTAATTGCCTGTAGGATCCACTTCCTATTTAGACATTTTGTGGAAGTGTATAGAATAATGATGAAGGTTAGTTATCATTCTTGAGATTTGTTGTATCTACATCAGCTGAAATTATGACATTCGCAAAGTCAAGAAGGCTATAGGTGTTGACTTAGCTTACAAGTTCATCTACTTTTTTGATTGATATTCTAATGGTGGAGTGCTCTTTACCTTTCAATGTTAAGAGTGTTAGTCATCTCTTCAATCAATTTCTCCATGACTTGCATGAAGCATTGCCCCATTGGAGTACACAAACTCAGAATTGGATGCAGTGGTTTACCTAGTTTAACGTACATATTTTATTCCAAATAAGCATATTTGTGTTTTATTTTGGATTTGAACACGGCTCTCCACTATGAAAGCTTCAATGATTTAACATTTTATCCCATCACATTTGACACAACCTTCTTACTTGTTATGCTATTTTTTGATTTTTGATTAATTAAAAAAATCCCACTTTTGACAGGCACCCTTGGAAGGTCCACATGGAAATAAACTTCCATTTGGTAATATGAATCAAGCATGGTTGTCTGTTGACCTCGTAGAAGTATTGTGCCATTTGGAAGAGATGGGGCATGAGGTTCTTGTGTGCTTGATGTTTGAGTATCCTACTAATCATTGTCCAAAGACTTTTCTCGTCATTGTTGCCCAAGTCAAAGTTAGCTACCTATGGCACTTTTGTTTCATTTTTTTTCTATGTTTGTGACACTTAATTTATGTTGACTAATCAGAATGCAACACCACTTTTGTAGACCAAATTCAACATGCTTCAGCATGATATATTTTCTACTCTTTTTTCCTTATGCCTTGGGGGAAATCTTAGCAACAGCATTGTACTTAACCAACTTTGGCATATTTGTTAGGATAAACCACGGACAGAAATAAAAACTACATGCAAATATAACCAATAACAGAAAATAATAGAACACACAGAAATGAACACAAGGCACCAAGATTTAACATGGTTCGCCCAATCCCTGGGCTACGTCCACCAAACAGCAAGTCCGATCTTATTACAATCCAGTGATTACAACCTGATTACAATCCGTAATCCCTTACAGCTCAATACCGCCGCAAGAACCAATTTCGTATCACCACATATCACAAAATACCCAACCCTAAGCCCTTTTTATACAAGTATTAAACCGCTTTAGGGTTATAACATGTCGGCCATATGTCGGCCATAATATGTCGGCTACCATGTCAATGTCGGCTACTTCCAAAAAAAAAAAATTTCGGGGCAATGCCCCGAACCCCACTATTTATGAAGTATGTACAGTACTTTCCTGATCAGTCACCACAATCTAACAATATTGATCCTCAAATTGTCCTCTGGAGTATGATGGACATCCATTCAAAAGATCCTAGTAGTATCTCGAAAGTTGTAGATGCATGCCAAGAGATAAAGGTAAGATAGTGAATTTATTACAACACAATTATGTGTGCATATTTTTATTGTTTTGTATGTAGGAATGAAGCTATATTGTTTTCCCACATTTTAACACAAACTATTTATGCATATCATATCTCACTAATGGGCCATAAAGAAAGAACAAAGTGTCATAATTACTAGTAATTTTGGGTAAAAGTTAGTATTAGAAACATTAGCCATGTCGTTGCTTATGGATTGTGTACTAGGGATAGTTAGGGAACCCCATGTTTTCCTTACCCTCCAAAAAATTTCAAAGAAAAAACTGGAGAAGGCTCCTATAATTAATGTTTTATTATCTTAGAGTTGCTTTTGGTTTAATATTTAGGTTATTGTCATCATTATTAAACACATAACTTGCAATTTTTAGGCATTGTCTCTTATGTTGGACATGATGCACTTTTCTTTTGCAATTGAACTTGCGGCTTTTGCATCCAGAAGGGAATATTTGAATTTGGAAACATGGCTAAATGACAATTTGAGCACTCATAGGGATACTTTATTTTAGGTAAATATTTTGAATGATGCTTATCCCTTTCAAATTGGTTACAATGAGCAATGTTGTATGCTTTTTTTAGTGACATGGATTTTATTTATTTAAAATAAATTTTTATTTAAAGGTGGTTTACCTTTCTAGTGAAAAAAAGGTGACCCAACAAATGTTTTGGCCATTAATGCATACTATTTCATGACATTGACTAGGTGTATGTCTTTTAAGGGATCTTCACCTTTCTAGAGAATATAATGACTAAACAAATGTTTTGGTCACTAGTGCATACTTTTTCTTGTCATTGACTATAGGCATGTCTAAATTTTTTGAGAGAGAAAACATTATTTGAAGCATCAAATGATGCACTAGGAAATTTAGCCCAATGTTCTAGACCTATAGTCAATCTTTCTTTGGATACCACTGCAAGCTTCTTTAAGGTTGGTCATATTTTTCTCTCCCTGATATGTTTAGAATGAATGAACATATCTTGCTTAGCTATAGGACTATGATTTTTTTTCAAGTGCTTCAGTCTAATGTTGGCCAATTGGAGTCTTGAGATCTTGTGGAAGAAATGAAATAGTTACATTCTACAATGGTCTTTGTGAACCCATGATTATTAAGTGTTGGTGTTGTAGAGAAGTCACCATCTAAAGCATTTGCTACTGATATTGATGAAAAGTCAAATTCTTAATTTTAGAAGATCCATGTTGGGCAATTTACTATTGAGGATTTAGTGCAAATGCTTGTGTGCTTCAAGGAGTCTTCTGAGAAAAGGTATATTACTTGTTGACCAATTAGCTAGCACAATTGATTGTTGCAGCTAAATAAGATGTCATTCAATAGATTTAAAGTCTATGTTATTTTCATTTTGTTCTTTTAAATTGTCATTGATTCAAAAAAGCATGCAAACTATCTTAAATTATTTTCCTTTTAGATCATCTAATATCATGCTAAGCATATCTGTACATTTTCACTAGTATCGACCTACTCAATCATATGTGGGCATTAATGCATTTCATTCTTTGTTTGCCATTGGCTTGCTTTGAAAATAAAGTAGCAGGTAGAAATGGAATAGTAATCCAGTGCCACATACACATGGGGTGCTTTGGAGTCTCAAATTTATGCAAATAACAATGGAGTGGTATGTTTAAAATAGGACAATTTATACATCACACACTAAGGCTTGATTCCTATGCTAAAAGTATTAAATAATCAAAATTGAATTATTTTTCCAAGCTTAATTTCCCATTAGTATATAATGTTTAAGGGTGACCCTTTAAAATATGCCAAGTATTTTTTTATAAATGGCTAAAATAATCATGAAACTCCATCAATGACTAGAAACCATCTATTTTTTTCTATAGAACTTTTACAATTTCCTACACGATAATTCATATAGTTCTACTAGAACTTTATCCTCAGCAAAAGTCGTTGTGAAAAGACTATCAAGTAGTACTCCTTGTCACTACATACAACATCTTATCTCTAAGAAAGGAAACGCTCAGATTAAACAAGCAAGTTATTCAAGTTTTTTCAGTGTAATGAATGGGCCCATTCAAAAGAAACTTAACATCATTCCATCAAATGTAATGTATGATCATTTTTTTTTAATGAAAAGATTTTTGAACTACTCAAGCATAAATTTTTTTGAATTTTTTTTTAATCTTCATTAAGCTCAATAAAAATAAAATAAAAATTAAAGTAAGCTCTTCCTAGGGGGTAGTACCTATTATATTGATCACCAAAAAATAGATACATATGTTACAGAGAAGATCCTCCAATACTAGACTAAAAATACATCCTCAACGATAATGGTATCCAATAGCCTCACCAATTGAGCCCAACCTAGCTACAACATCCTTTGAAAAAGGCTTGTCATTAACTTGATAGAATGACAAAAACTTTTCCATATCATTAACTTGAGAAACATAGTTCTTGAAGATCATCCAGGCTTTTTTCATAATCTTTTTCTTTTCCTTATCTTTCATAGAAAACAATGCCTTTAGCAGCCCACCCGAGAGATTAGCATCCATCAGGTCTAAGGCCACAGTCACTTGGTGAAAGATTTCATCCATGAGCATTCTTCTAACCATATCATTGACAAGTTTTTGGTGGCCTATAACTTGAATGATGAGTAGGAAAAGGTCATGAATAAGTTTTCCATCATGAACATGATGGCCAAACCAATAATCCACCCCTAGAAGCACAATCATGGCCACCTTCTCCCTTCCATTTCTTTGCTGAAGATGTGCTACAACTACTCTCCTAACAATTCCCTCAGCTCCACTTGCAAGAACTTACAACTGATTCCCATCATCTGATTCATTGCCTCCCTTATCTCTATAAACTACAAGTCCTACTAACAAAAAATTGGAGAGGTCTTTCCTATTGAGGGTTTTTTTTTTTAAACTCTGGTAGTATCAAAAAAAGTTTCAAACACTCTAGACTTGCCTATGGAGGCCACCATTGCAGAGCTTGAAGGACTCTGCAACAGTCACACATGATAGCAGAAGGAGCTTGTCCTTCCTGCCCATGCCAGCAAGATTTCCTATCCTATCCCTACCCTATCAATAGATTTGATATCTATTTGGATTTGAAAGGCATTACATATTTTAATTGATAATATAATTTAAAAAAAATTAAAAAAGAACTGGACATCACAATTTTGACAAAAGGGACAACAACATTTCGATGAGGATGCTATATGTGTGATGTGAGTTTTGATGAGTATTTGTGGAAATTGTAATGAAAGGAACCATAGTATTTCCATGAGGATGCTATACCTACAACGTAAGTTTTGGTAAGTATTTGTTTCCATTTTGATGAGACAAAGCATATCATTTCAACAAGGATGATGTCTGTGTGACATAAGCTTGGACATGTATTCATCACAATTTTGACGAAAAATAGCATAGCATTTTGATGAGGATGCTATACATGCAACATGAGTTTTGACAAGTATTCGTCGCATTTTTTATGAAAAAGAGCATAGCATTTCGATGAGGATTCTTAAAATGCTTGCAGGTTGAAGTGGATATTCCAATAATATTTTTGCTGATATATCTATAGTAGTAACATTAAAATTTCAACAAACATTTTGGGTGTTCAAAGCTAGATGAAAAAAAATCAACAATAGTGTTCATCATTTTGTTGACATAGTGGTGTCAAAATAGTGACAAATCCTCATTAAAAATTAGGTCTAAATTTACTAGTGATGCCATAGTGATTTCATGTCTATTTGCCTAGGTTCTAAATCCCTCAAATTAGGTCAATTATCAATATCATGTTGTGACACATTGCACATAATTCAGGGAAGCCCTATTTGATGAGTTATAACTTTTGACCAATTGACCCAAATGATGAAATTCCTTTTATGTTGCTTTTTAGAGGTCAAAGACTTGTTATGTTTCAAGTTTTAGCTCATGAACAAATCTGTTTCATCAGTTTTCAAACGCGATTCCAAATGGAATTTCTATGTTTTTACTAGTGTCAGCATTTGCAAATTTTTTGGAACCCCTATTCGTGACATTATAACTTTATATCTTTGATTGCCTAGATAAAATGGATTGTACCACTATGTTGTCCTCCAAAAATAATCCAAGTGTGTCAGTTTTTAAGTCATGATGAATCCATTTGCACACTTTTCCAGGTCAATTCCATTTGCAGAAATTTATTTCCTGCCAATGTTTCCAGTCAGAAACTCTGAGTAGCCTACTTTGACTATCTACAATTTGCATCTAGTTATTCGTCATGATCTTGAAGCGTAGATTTATAATATCCTCATGATAGAGAATCAACGCCCCAATTTTCATCTTCCCAAGTGTCCATTTGCCTAGTTTTCAAGACCAAATCCAAACCCAGTTTATTGTTATCTGACATGTTTATCTGCAGGTGATTCTGAGAAGGCAACTTTGACAGCAAATATCTTTTGACCTCAAATTTTTCATGAGACAAAATTTGACGGGATAAGACTATGTGGAACAAAGAATCATCATGCCAGTTTTTAGAGCTCGATTAGGTGATTTGGTCAATTTTTAAGGCCATTCGAAGGACCTCCTAGCACTAAGTTGACAAATTGCAGAATGATGTCAAATGAGTTTTAAAAGTCAAATCAATGACATAGATTATTTCTAGTTGGAGTCAAGTGTTTAGTTGATCAATTTGATAGTTCAAGTGTTTGAAAATGAAATTGTTTTTATCCGAACCCACTTTGGGGCCTGAATAATTTCACCATATTTATGACACTTGAAGAGGATTAATGATGGTTTAAAAGAGCTGATTATGATGACATTGATTTTATAAGGTTTTGTCATGCGACATCAAAGGTATGTATGAAGGAATATACTCGATGATAAATGATTAAAATTCAGGTGCAATAGTTGGCAATGGTGGGAGAACTATATTCAAGTAGTTTTGGATATTGACATTGGAATCAATAGAAATGGTCTTGATATTTAGAGGTGCAATCTTCTTATTCATCAGACTAAGAGGATGTGTATGAAAGAGGCAGCCCATGCAAGACTACGAGAGAGGGAACTTTGGGGTGAAGAAAAATGAAGCAAAAGCTCTAGGACATAGGGTATCTAGATGGTAGTTATGTGGATGAAGAGTATGGGAAAAGAAAATATGATCTTATGGGTCATTCACAGGTGCATTATGAAGAAATTGGATATGAAACTTGAGAGGAGGTCGTAGCATGTAGGACGACCCTTTGTTGAAAGGAAGAAACATGAAGTAAAAGCCAAGTTGCTTATGAACTCAAAACTACTTGTTGAATATGTCGAGGATCTCAAAACTCAAGAAAATATTGTAACCAGAATTATGAATTTATCAATGAATGAGAGCTATAAAACTAGAATAATGGAGTCTAGTGCATTGCAACCAATTATTAGTGTTGTAAAATGTGCATGCAGCCATAAAACTAGAATGCATCTACAACATTCTCTTAGGATTTCCTCTATAGATAAATATGGAGAAAAGGTGTTAGGAAAGAAGTTACACGTAGTCAAAAGATAGAGGCTCGCATTAAACAAGGGTGGTATCTATAGGGAAAGACTAGTACAAAATCTTGCAAGGAAGAGGCAAAAAGATGAAAGAGGTATCTTGTGGATCTCGCTAGCTCTGAGAAAATAGAAAAAATGCCTCACAATGATCACCAAAAGCAAGGAAAATTAGTAGCCAAAAACCCATGAAGGCAGAAGGGACCATGGTTTAGTATCAGGGAAGTCTACATTTTCTTGAGCAAAGTGGTACGTTTAGCTGGGAGCTTCAACATCTATAGTAGTCCATTCAATGGGGAGGCAACACTACAAAAAAAAAATTACTCCCATCCACTCCCAGTGGCAACAAGTAAGGTGAAGATGGGAAACCTATGATAGGGAGCCCAAGGATAGGGGTAAGAACCGATGTATTAGAATGAAAATCCCATGCCTCTTAACAGACTATTCCACAAGCAGTCGTAGTCAAGCAGAGAAGACCTTGCATTTGAAGCCACCACTTTCACAAAAAGACCTTGCACTAAACAAGGGTGGGCTATTTTTAAATGAAGAACACGTAGCATAGGAAGCTTCAACAGCAGTCCACATCCAACAAAATAGTCCTCAAACCCATGCCAAGATTGCAAAAAACTAGCCATTTCAAAAGGGGAAATTGCAGTCTAAACCCTTTATCCCACATTCGATGGGAGTGGGAATTAGGAAGTTTTAAAATACTATTCTTTGCAATCTACTTTGTGTCTTGAAGACAAAAGGCTTTTGAAAGCCAAAGCTAGATTGTGGGACCCTAACAATGTGTACACAGAGGACAGTTGGCGAGGAGATAAGGTAAAATTTTAAACAAGCACGCAATTTGAAGTACCATCGAAAAAGTCAAAAAATCTACCTAGTCGCTATGTTGCTAGCTAGAAAATCCCAAATTTTTTGGCTAGCGACATAGTAACTAGCCAAAAAATTCAAAAAACTAGTGAAAGACAAAAGGACAACATGGGACCAGCTGGCTGTGACATGGTGCTGATGTGGAAGGAGAGATCAGAGGAGTTCACAGGGAAAGGTTGTCAGAATCTGGTGATCGCCATGTCGCCACCAAAAAATAGGAGATTTTTTGGCAAGCAGCTTGGCAACTTGCCAAAAAATCCAAGAATCTGGTAGAAGTTGTGAGAAGGAATGTGGAGCCCACCCGGATACAGAGGGCTTATCAAAATTTGACATGTGGTGTCTCATGAATGGTTAGGGAGTTATAAGGGTATAAATTTTAAAATAATGTCTTTTTTAGTTTTAAGCATTCAACCTAAGAATTTGGAAAATTTATTTTAAAAAATGATTCTCTATAGTTTACACTATAGAAATATTTTAAATTTTTCAATTTCATCCTTTCAAATTGCTCTGTTCATAGTTGGGGACTTGATTTTTCAAACAGCTACTAGAGGCTCATTTTTTATCCAAAATAGGCATTCCAATATACTGCCAGAACCAAGAAGATCTAAATTTTCCAAATATGAAGTCGATTTGTACACAGGTGCTCACTAGTTCAATCTATAAGCCATTTTTTTGATTCCCAGGGCTTTCTTAGTGGAATGAGCAAATTTGATCATGGAGCATCAGAATTGGTTAGAGGGCAATTCTAAAGGCTTGTTGGGATTTGAATGTAAAGAAAATCAACTTTAAACAGTTTTCTTGCATTCTGGAAGTTACATTTCAACTAACTTGTTACTTTTACCTTGTGTTCATTTTAACGTCAAAAATCAATTATGATGGTGAATCAAATATCTCAGATATTCCTTGCTTATAGAAACAAAATGATGGGATTATGATAAGCAATTATAGAGAGAAGGTAGAGAGAGGCTTTTTCAGCTTTTTAGGAAGAATTCAGAGGGGACACTTGTCATTTGTAAATTCAATCTGAGAATTACTTCCTTCCTATATCTCTCTTCCTTCTTCTCTTTTGCAAGGTTTTTGGCAGTTTTCTCTGGGTAATACCAACAAGGTTCCAGTGTTTTACTGTCAAACCATTCTTTCAGCACATTCTCTCTTGTATGAACAACATTAAGAAGGTTAATATAGATAGTTCAAATTTGTTAGGTTGTTTCATTTTTTTCATTTCATGCATATGACTGTATAATTTCAAGGAAATAATACAAAGAGCAAAAGAATTTCATTAGTTTCATTCTGATTCTCGTCTCTAGTCTCAGTGAATTTTCAATATTTTATGATCTTTGAACAAAGAGCTTAGGTCATAGTTACAGTCCCTTAAGGTTGTATGTTGTTTTATTGTTGTTTATGACTCAAGGAGTTATTTAAATGCTTCAGGGAATCAACAAGGTTGCAAGTTTATTGAGAAGGATATCATGTAAGAATGAGATTCAAATTGAACATGGATGTATATTTACAAGGTGAATGAATAGATTGTATCTCTGAAGATACAAATATGTCTTAGATATCTATATGTATGTGATTGATTCATGGAATTGTCCAATAAATAAGGCACTGATCATTTACAAGATCACTTGTTCATGCTACTGCATATTAGGGGTTTTGTTGAATTCAAAATCTTTTAATCAAATTAGTTCAGTTTTTCATGTTTTGTAGTGGGCTGAAAAGGATTAACCCTCACTCAGCTTATGAATGTCATAGATTTTCATTTAGCTACTGTAGATCTATGTTATTGCATGAGTTATTAGGAGATATAAGGGTTGTAATCTACTTTTTTAGATCCAAGGATATGTTTTGCATTGGTACAATATCAATTGGATCTGAGGTTCACCGACCTAGGTTTTGCAGAGCCTGAAGTAGAAGAAGGAGTTATGCCTTAAATTTGGCCCAAGACTGCAATTAGGTGCATTCATCATAGGAATTTTTTAGCCTTACATGCATTTTTCTAGTTTCTTGGTTGTTTGTAAAACTCTTAAATTAGGAGCCAACAAAATGGCAACTCTGTTGGGATGATAAGAAAAGAACAAGAATCTTTGCAGAATAAATTTGTTGTAGTAGTAAGGTATAGTGTTTTTCATCTCTCTGCTGAATATTCATGCACCCCAATAAGTTTTATTAATTTATAATAGTAACTTTGAGGGTGAATCCAGATTTTTGGTTAATAAGTTTTATTTCTAGTCAATTCATCTAGTTGTTGTTTGTAAAGTATTGTTGCAATTTCAAAGTTAGAAGTGATCAAAAGTTTGTCTCTCTTCAAAGTGTTGGATGATTTTCAAGTCTCATAAGTTGAAAGATGCAGTTCAGATCTGTTATGTTGTAAATCATATGTTTTAAATCTTTCTCACAATTGTGAGTGGCAACTCTCTATAAAGGATCTCTGAACCAGTGTAAGATTGGTTACATAAAATTTCTTTCAAGAGTTTTTAGTTGAACTAGGCAGATCTAAAAGTTGTGTCAAATTTTTAAAACAAGAAGAGAGATCTATATAAATTTATGACTGATAAGTTTAGAAGTGTTGTTTGATCTATTGTCATAAGATTTTTGAATGAAAAAATGAATCACATCAATGATTCCATTTAGTTCTCTTCAAGGAGATGGTGACTCTATAAGGATATGATTAGTGGTGTGAGGAATTGAGATCAACACCAGGCCAATTAGTTGATCAGTGGTTTCATGTAGCAACACTTGAGGTATTTCATTTTCATGATGTTTTTCTTGTCATGAAAGAAAGTAAGTTTTACATATGTGTTCTCCGTCTAGTTAAGTTTCAGCACTAAGAAGAGGAGAATATTTTTTAGGTTTTATACACTTCATTAGATCAAGTTTCAGTGGGTTGTGTTTAAGTTGGTGAAGTGTGTTTTAAGTTGAGATTGATAGAAGGGTATAGATCTGCTGCAATTAATGAATACTAAAAGTAATCTTGGTGATTGAGCTTTAAGTTTAAAGGATGTCAAGATTCATTTCAACTAAGATGCAACCGATTAATGAAGTTTCCTAGATCTATTTCTACCAAGTAGTATATGCCATTATGTTTCAATGGAATTTATGTTTTCCCGAATCTCATTCCTAATGATGTTAGGAAATGTTTGCCTAAGTTTATTGGGAACCATCTTGTTTCAGCTAGTCATCATGTTGAATTGTTCAGTGATTTAATGGGTGACTATGAGATTGCTCATGAGGATGTGCACATGAGGTTATTTGTGTAAACCTTAGAAGGCGATGCTAGAGATTGGTTTTATTTTCTACTAGCATGTTCTATTTCATCTTGGAGTGAATTGCATTCTACTTTCATCGAGAAATTTGGAGAACGGGTAAGCATATCTGATTCTTATGACAAGTTCTTGAAGATTCATATTCAAAGTGATGAACTTGTCCCTCAATTTAACATCAGATTTGCAAGAATTTTAAATGAAATCCCTGAGAGTTATAGACCCGATGATCAAATGTGTTTAGTAGTTTACTTTGATACATTTGACAAGAAAATGAACTATCTACTAAGGGATAAGGAATCACAGACATTATATCAGGCTTTTATGACCGCTAGGGATATTGAAAATAATATGAATTATGGATTGATTAGAGGTCATTTTGCTATGAATGATTTCCAGTATAATGTGTTTGAAAGAAAGGATGAATGTGGTGTAGAAACTTCAGCTTCAAATAAGCATATCAACACCCCTACTGTAATGTATAATCAAATCAAGAATTCAAATCGGAATGTGTGTATAAGGAAGGTTAGTCTGATTGCAAATGAAGACACATGTGTTCATGATATTGTAGCAGTAAGAAATTTTTTAGACTTTAATAGGGTTTAGCATTATGTTGATTTTATGAATCAAGGTTTAGTTACAATAGTAAGTTCTTCTCAAGATGATCATATGTATGGTGATGTAACTAATGCTTTAAAGTTTGAGGTTGCTGCACCTAGGTCCTAGTCTTATGTAAGTGAGCAGACTGAGAATTATCTCTCTAATCATGAACTTGATGTTGCTGATCTAACATGCCATGAAAATATAACACAAGATGAAGAGGGTGAGTCACATTCATCTCAGTCATAGTCAAAAGAATAGAGTGCATATGTTTATAATGTTTCAGCAATAGATGATAAGGTGGGTTCACTTGACCAGTCAGATATGCAAGAAATGAATTCTCTTATTGAGAAATTGTATTATGTTGAGAATATTATTAGAACTAAAGTCAAAAGATAGTCATCTCAATATGAGTACGAAGAAGTTGAAGGTCATCTTTCAAGTGATAATGAAATTGCTAATTCAATGTATTGTGAAGAGGCATCATGTGAAGACAATGACTAGAGAGGTTGTGCAAGTCAAGAAAAGGAAAGTGCTAGTATGTGTTCGTCTTCATGTGAATCAGATAAAAATTGGGAGGAAGAAAGAAATGATGGAAGTGAGTATTCTCATTTCAGTAGAGGTATGAGTTCTATTTCTAAATCTGAAAGTGAAGTTCCAGTTCAAAGTTATACAAGTCAGCTAGATGTTGAAAGTTGTGATGAGTTGTCTACACAATATGAGGATAAAGAGGTTGTTTATAAGAACGGATTACCTAATTATGTAGATGAATGTCTTGAGAATGAATGCAGTGATGATCAGTATATGAGTGATCCTATGGTTAATGCATCAGCACCTATTGGTAAGATAAATAATGATAGGTTTGCAAGACATTTGAATCACCTACATGAAGACAATGAAAGTAATTTTGATTTGTATTCCACATACTTTGTTGATGGAGTAGATAGTGAGTCTGCATGTAGTTCTAATTTTCATTCACATGCTGAAATTCTCCTGAAGATCAAATGGGTAGTGAATTTAAGGTGTATACTAATGCTTTATATGATGAAGATTGTGATGATGATTAGCCCATTTCTTATCAAAATGTTCAACAAGGATCACTACATGGAGTTGTTAACCTGTTATTTTAATAGCACATGGACAATTCAGATTTAGTTGAGAATGATCTTAATACTAATATTTTATCTGTAAGAGGTCGTGATTCTTCTTCTAAGTATGATGGTGAAAGCATTGATGAGATTGCATCTCATGAGATTGAGAACAAGGTGTTCGATGAAGATATTATTAAAAATTAGTGTGCACCTTGTAAATATTTTTATGATGAGCTTTCTGATGTGAGGACTAATCTGTTTTTTGATTGTGAAGAGCCATTTGAAGATTATGGATTAGTTTCAGATTATGATATTGATGACATGTGTGAATACCAGTCAGATTGTTCTTCAGAGTACCATCTAGATATGAATAAGGAAACACAATTTCAAGATGTGTGTGATCCTTTTCCCTATGTTGAATATTAAGCCTTCATAGTTGAGAATGATAGCATGAATGATTTGTCTAATAAAGAAGAGTTTTAGTTTCAGTCTGATATGTTTGAGCATGCTAATCAGTATTTTCATAATGAGCAAATGGTTGAGAATGAAGCTAGTTGTTATATGCATTATGAAAGTGAAGTAGATTCAGTTTTACCAAGAGAGTTGATGCATGATGCTAATATGATTGGTGAAATTGATAGGAGAATTATTTCTAGTTTACCTTATGAATGTTCAAATGAGAATCAGGTTTATGACAAAGGTAAACAATTTTGTTGAATTTCGATGGCCCGGGGCCATCGTTTGTACATAATCTTAGTTGTAGTTGCTTCCTATTTTCAATAAAGTTGTTCGAGAGAGTTTTTGTAGTTAGGCATGTTGTCTGCTTCCCCCAAAGATCTAAAATCTTGCCATTCCAACAAGGGGTATGCATACCCAGACAAAGCCACTATTGGTGCTCAAAATTGCATTCCCATTTTAACCATCTATTTGAAATTTTGAGTCAAATCAAGCCCCATAAATGCGCTCATAAATGAATGCATATCCACTTATACCTTTGAGGCACCTAAGGTGTTTAATGTTTCTAACACCCTGCATTCAGCCTATCTAAGTGTTCCATGAAGAAAAATTGAGATTTTGAGCCATTTCGTGAAGTCCCATTTTGAGAGATTGCCAAATCTGCATTTTCACCTAAGTGTCAAACAGCGACAAGATGCTATGTTTGAAACTGAATATCTTTTGCCCAAAAATGTTTCATAACTCACTACTTTGGAAATGTCTAGTGTCCATACTTGAGAGCCTATGTTTCAGATTTTGAGTTGTTTCGAGTCTATTTTCCTAGGTTTTGAATCCCTCAAAGTAGATCAGTTATCAATATCATGCTGATACACATTGCACATAATTCACAGAAGCCCTGTTTGATGAGTTATAACTTTTGACCAATTGACCTAAATGATGAAATTCCTTTCATGTTGCTTTTTAGAGGTCAACGACTTGTTATGTTTCAAGTTTCAATTCATGAAGAATCCATTTGATCAGTTTTCAAATGTGATTCCAAATGGAATTTCTATGTTTTTACTGGTGTTAGCATTTACAAATTTGTTGGAACTCTTGTTCGTGATGTTATAACTTGATATCTATGATTGCCTAGATGAAATGGATTGTACCACTATGTTGTCCTCCAAAAATACTTCAAGTGTGTCAATTTTTAAGTCATGACGAACCCATTTGCACACTTTTCAAGGTCAATTCCATTTGCAAAAATTGATTTCCTACCAATGTTTCCAGTCAGAAATTCTAATTAGCCTACTTTGATTGTCTTTCATTTGCATCCAATTATTCTTCATGAGCCCAAATTACAAATTTATAATATCCTATAACAGAGAATCAAGGCCCCAGTTTTCATCTTCCCAAATGTCCATTTGCCTAGTTTTCAAGACCAAATCCAAAACCAGCTTATTGTTATCTGACATGTTTATCTGCAGGTGATTCTGAGAAGGCAACTTTGATAGAGAATATCTTTTGACCTCAAATTCTTCATGAGATGAGATCTGATGGGGTAAGAGTGTGTGGAACAAAGAATTAGTGTGCCAATTTTTAGAGCTCGATCAGGTGATTTGGTCATTTTTTAAGGCCAATCGAAGGACCTCCTGGCACTAAGTCAACAAATTGCAAAATGATGTCAAATGAGTTTTAAAAGTCAAATCAATGACATAGATTATTTCCAGTTGGAATCAAGTGTTTAGTTGATTAGTTTGACATTTCAAGTGTTTGAAAAACAAAAATAAATTTAGCCAAACCCACTTTGGAGACGGACTAATTTCACCATATTTATGACACTTGAAGAGGATTAATGATGTTTTAAAAGAACTAATTATGATGACATTGATTTTATAAGGTTTTTTCATGCGACATCAAAGGGATGTATGAAGGAATATACTTGGTGATAAATGATTAAAATTTGGGTGCAATAGTTGGCAATGGTGGGAGAACTATAGTCAAGTAGTTTTGGATGTTGACATTGGAATCAATACAAATGGCATTGACATTCAGAGGTGCAATCTTCTTATTCATTAGACAAAGAGAATGTGTATGAAAGAGGTAGCCCATGCAAGACTATGAGAGAGGGAACTCTGGGGTGAAGAAAAATGAAGTAGAAGCTATAGGGCATAGGGTATCTGGATGGTAGTTATGTGGATGAAGAGTATAGGAAAAGAAAATCTAATCTTATGGGTTGTTCACAGGTGCATTATGAAGAAATTGGATATGAAACTTGAGAGGAGGTCGTAGCATGTAGGAGGACCCTTTGTTGAAAGGAAGAAACATGAAGTAAATGGTAGGCTAATTATGAACTCAAACCTACTTGCTGAATATGTCGAGGATCTCAAAACTCAAGAAAATATTGTGACCGCACTTATGAATTTATCATTGAATGAGAGCTATAAAACTAGAACAATGGAGTCTAGTGCATTGCAACCAATTAGTAGTGTTTTAAAAGGTGCATGTAGCCATAAAACTAGAATGCATCTGCAACATTATCTTAGGATTTCCTCTATAGATAAATATGGAGCAAAGGTGACAAGAAAGAAGTTACACGCAGTCAAAAGATAGAGGCTCACATTAAATAAGGGTGGCATTTGCAAGGAAAGACCACTACGGCATCTTGCAAGGCAGAGGCAAAAAGATGAAAGAGGTATCTTGTGGATCTCATTGGCTCTAAGAAAGGAGAAAAAATGCCTCACAATGATCATCAAAAGCAAGGAAAATTAGTAGTCAGAAACCCACGAAGGCAGAAGGGACCACGGTTTAGCATCAGGGTAGTCTACATTTTCTTGAGCAAAGTGGTACGTTTGGCTAGGAGCTTCAACATCTACAGTAGTCCATGCAATGGGGAGGCAACACTAAAAAAAAAATTTACTCCCATCCACTCCCATTAGCAACAAGTAAGGTGAAGAGGGGCAGCTTGTGGTAGGGAGCCCAAAGACAGGGGCAAGAACTAATGTATTAGAATGAAAAGCCCATGCCTCTTAACAAACCACTCCACAAGTAGTCATACTCAATCAAAGAAGACCATGCATTTGAAGCTACCACTTTCACAAAGAGACCCTATGCTAAACAAGAGTGGGCTCTTTTTAAATGAGGAACACACAACATAGGAAGCTTCAACAATAGTTCACATCCAACAAAATAGTCCTCAAACCCATGCCAAGATTGCAAAAAACTGGCCATTTCAAAAGGGGGAAATCGCAGTCTAAACCCTTTATCCCACATTCGATGGGAATGGGAATTAGGAAGTTTTTAAATACCATTCTTTGAAATATGCTTTGTGCCTTGAAGACTAAAGGCTTTTGAAAGCCAAAGCTAGATTGTGGGACCCCAACAATGTGCACATAGAGGACATCTGGCAAGGAGATAAGATAAAATTTTAAACAAGCACGCAATTTGAAGTAGTGCCAAAAAATTCAAAAAATTCATCTAGTCACTATGTCGCTAGCCAAAAAATCCCAGAATTTTTGGCTAGCGACATAACGACTAGCCAAAAAATTCAAAAAACTAGCAAAAGACAAAAGGAGAATGTGGGACCAACTGGCTATGATTTGGTGTTGACGTGGAAGGAGAGATCAGAGGAGTTCACAGAGAAAGGTTGCTAGAATTCGATGATCGCCATGTCGCCACTAGAAAATAGGAAATTTTTTGGCAGTGACATGGCAACTTGCCAAAAAATCAAGAATCTAGTAGAAGTTGTGAGAAGGAATGTGGGGCCCACTCAGATATAGAGATCTTATCAAAATTTGGCATGTGGCATCTCATGAATGGCTAGGGAGTTATAAGGGTATAAATTTTAAAGTAATGTCTTTTTTAGTTTTAAGCGTTCAACCTGAGAATTTGGAAAATTTGTTTTAAAAAATGATTCTCTATAGTATACACTATAGAAATATTTTAAATTTTTCAATTTCATCCTTTCAAACTACTTTGTTCATAGTTGGGGACCTAATTTTTCAAATGGTTGCCAAAGGCTCATTTTTTATCCAAAATAGGTGTTCCAATATACCGTCGGAACCAGGAAGATCTAAAATTTTCAAATATGAAGTCAATTTGTGCATAGGTTCTCACTAGTTCGAGCTATAAGCTATTTTTTTGATTCCCAAGGCTTTCTTTGTGGAATGAGAAAATTTGATCATGGAGCATCAGAATTGGTTAGAGGGCAGTTCTAAAGGCTTTTTGGGATCTAAATGTGAAGAAAATCAACTTTAAACAGCTTTCTTGCATTTTGGAAGTTACATTTCAACTAATTTTTTACTTTTACCTTGTGTTCATTTTAATGTCAGAAATTAGTTATGATGGTGAATCAAATATCTCAAATATTCCTTGCTTATAGAAACAAAATGATGGGATTTTGATAAGCAGTTACCGAGAGAAGGTAGAGAGAGGCTTTTTCAGCTTCTTAGGAAGGAATTCAGAGGGGACACTTGTCATTTGTAGATTCAATCCAAGAATTGCTTCCTTCCTATATCTTTCTTCCTTCTCCTCTTTTGCAAGGTTGTTGGCAATTTTCTCTGGGTAATACCAGCAGGGTTCCAGTGTTTTATTGTCAAACCATTCTTTTAGCACATTCTCTCTTGTATGAACAGCATTAAGAAGGTTAATATAGATAGTTCAAATCTGTTAGGTTGTTTCATTTTTTTCATTTCATGCATATGACTATATAATTTCAAGAAAATAATACAAAGAGCAAAAGAATTTCATTAGTTTCATTCTGATTCTAATCTCCAGTCTCAATGAATTTTTAATGTTTTATGATCTTTGAACAAAGAGCTTAGGTCATAATTGCAGTCCCTTAAGGCTGTATGTTGTTTTATTGTTGCTTATGACTCAAGGAGTTATGTAAATGCTTCAGGGAATCAACAAGGTTGCAAGTTTATTGAGAAGGATATCATGTAAGAATGAGATTCGGATTGAACATGGATGTCTATTTACAAGGTGAATGGGTAGATCATATATCTGAAGATACAAATATGTCTCAGATATCTATATGTATGTGATTAATTCATGGAATTTCCAAATAAATAAGGCACTAATTGTTTACAGGATCACTTGTTCATGCTGCTGCATATTAGGGGTTTTGTTGAATTCAAAATCTTTTAATCAAATCAGTTCAGTTTTTCATGTTTTCTAGTGGGCTGAAAAGGATTAACCCTCACTTAGCTTATGAATGTCATAGATTTGCATTTAGCTACTATAGATCTATGTTATTGCATGAGTTATTAGGAGATATAAGGGTTATAATCTGCTTTGTTAGATCCAGGGATATGTTTTGTATTGGTACGATATCAATTGGATCTGAGGTTCACCCGGCTAGGTTTTTTAGAGCCTAAAGTAGAAGAATGAGTTATGCCTTAAAGTTGGCCCAAGATTGCAGTTAGGTGCATTCATCATAGGAATTTGCTAGCCTTAGATGCATCTGTCTAGTTTCTTGGTTGTTTGTAAAACTGTTAAATTAGGAGCCAACATGATTATCGTACAAGATGTGAGGAAATGTTATAATTGCAAGATAGGAATGCTTATTGATGTGGAAATAAGAGGTGTATACAACAAGTTATGTGAAAATGGTGTTTTGAAGGAAGAATATATTTTTTTGAGAAAAAGGGTTTAACATGAGCCCTAGATTTTCCTAATACATTCAAAATAGAGTGGATAGGAATTGTAATGAGCCAAATTCATGATGGTTACTTGTGGCTTGAAGGTGGACCAATCAATATTACCAAGAGAATAATTCATAGGGTTATTGGCTACCCAACTCTAGATCAGCCCAACACACTCAGGAGTGATTCCAAGGAAATGATTGAAAAGAAGACTAGTGCGGTTTGGAATAAAAGAGGTATGACTATAGATACAATCACAGATACTCTTAAAAACTTTGCTATAAGGGTAATCTCACAAAAATTCTATCAATCTAGCAAATAGAATAGTGTACCCTGCACAGCTGTGGATGTTGGTTATAAGATTTTTAAGAAAGATCATACATATGATCTAGCAAAACTTCAATTACAACAACTTATTGAGAACCTTGGAGCAATCAGGAAAACCAAGAGTGCACAATGCAAGTTTGGTTCCATATTATTTGTATATTATTTTATTTACAAAATACATCTCCCTCATTTAGAATAGTAGGATGGAAAACTAACAGATCAATTGCAGTATAGATTGGTGAATACATTGAGCAGCTAGGAGAAAATTTTGAATCCTTAATGACTAGCTACTATGAAGACTTCAAGAAGTCAATGAAGCAGAGACTCAAAATACTAGTTTCCTTAGTTGAGAAATATTATAATGATGTATGTTTTCTTATTGATGCTAATTACACATTTGTGCAAGCTGCCACACCAAGGGTAAGATGGTTGAGACCCTTAGGGTATGAGGTAAATGTAGATGAAGCCTCTGTAGCCATAACAACTTTACTTGAAGAAGAAATACACAAAATTGTAAAAGTTTTTTGGAAACTATGAAATGGTAAAATCTAAGATTACCATGGATTTGAAGACTACCTCTACCATGAAGAAAAGGGAAAAGATAGTAAATAAATTAAAAGAAAAATTTGGAGAGGGTGTCAAGGAGGAAGAGGAAGAAGAAGAAGAGGATGAAGAGGAAGAACAAACTCAAGCACAAGAACCTCTAGCATTAACATAGGGCATGGGAGAAGAAAAAGAAGAGAAGGAGACTGAAGGTGACAAGGGAAAAGAAGTCGAGGAAGCACCTACTCTTTCCGAGCAAAAGAAAAGGAAGGAGAATGTATAGCCAATAGAAAGGACCAAGAAACTTGTTAAACCAAGTCAGCCAAAGCCTAGTACACCTACAACTAGCACATGTGCTACAACACAAAAGGCTATGTAAAAGAAAAAGAAAACAAAGCAAGGAGGACAGGAGCAGAAAAGATAGAGAAGGAAGTATGTGGCTTAGCCAGATTCTAATGAAGAGAAGATAGAATCAGATGATAATAGCCAACTCAAGGTGGTGAGTCACAATCGTCTCTTAGACCTTGAGAATCTATGTGAAAATGTTAAGAATAATGTAGATCTTTTAGGTTTTAGTCATGTTGAATTTGATAAATTGGATAGAATGGAGAAAAACCAAGTGGAAGAGGCATTATATGCCATGATGTCAAAGTTTAAGACCACACCACTAGAATTTTCCAACTCGGCACCTAAAAATCTATATGACATTGCTAAGCAAAAATGGCATTATTGTCTAATTTTGGAAAGACAAATTAGGGAGACAACACTAGCCCAAGTAATGCTAAAGTTAACTAAGGGACAAGTTGCTAAGGAAGTAAATAAATATGCAATTAGGTTCACACCTAAATACAAACAAAGCCTTTAGCATTCTCCAAAATAATATTGAAGATGTTGTAAAGAAATCAACACAAATATGGAAACTCGTTTATGGGTTGACCACTGTTAAGAAAGGAGAAGTTGGACCCTTAGAGGTTAATGATAATGAAAAATAATTTGATGACAAGAAATATGATGAAAAAGTTTGAGGAGAGACAGAAATAAAAGAAGATGACATGGCAATAGCTAAGCCTGAGCAACAAGAAGAACAGAGTGTGCATGACACACAATTGCCAAATGTCAGTCCTCCCCATGACACAACCAAGAAAACTAAAACTATAATTGTAAAGGATGTTTTTGATATGTTAGCTTATAACATCAATCCCCTTACTATAGAAGACTTGAAGAAGATCTTAGATCAATCTACATTGCAAGCCAAACAATGTGGTATTCCAGTTTTGGTTAGTGTAGAAGAACTACAAAAGGTAGTAACTGATGTTACAAGGGAAAAGGTGAATCCACAAGAACCACCTTCCATCATCCCTTAAGTTACTAATGTATAACCTTGGGTCCTAATGCTAGAAGTTACATCTACCGAGGTCAATACAATTGTTAAGGTTGTTACTATTGACAAGAAAGCAGAAGAAAAAGACATCACTACATGATAACAGAAATAAATAGGACAGATAGATTCATCTATACCTACAACAAAAGAACAAGGTGTAAGCCAAGTCATAGTAATAGACTAGGGCAAGCCTAAAGAGACAAAAGCAAAGGCGAAGGAACAAGTGGCCACCCAAGCATTGGTAGCCTTACCAATATCTAGCACTCCTTCCACACAAACTCTTCAAAAGTCGAGCATAGATGCTACTCCATTGCAAATCTCAGTGCCAAGCCCAATCTCATCAAAGGTTGATAAGGTAATACATTATGGAGACATAAGCCTTGATGAAAAAAAATTTATTCCAAAGTATGATTATGATACTATGACATTGGAACAAATAGGCATTTTACAATCAGCCTCAGAAAGGAAAAAGCATGAAGAAATTCTTAGGAGAGAACATAGGCAGAAGCAAGCAATTCAAGATATTAAGGATCTTTCTAGATTCATTTAGTCTACCAACTCCTAAAGAGACCAAGCCACTAATAGAACAATTGACAGATATAGTGGAGAAGGTTAGTAATGAAGACCTTGATACAAATGCAAAACTATTAGAATGGTCAAAAAAGAAGTTCCAAAATAGAGTAAATGAGAAAATATTAGGTGATATAGCACTTACTCAAGTTGCATTAGCAACTAAGGTTAAGGATGTGGAGAAGGTACTTGAGAACATATTCTCATTGTACATAAAACTATACAATCCTACACTCTTCACCCAACAAACTAGAAGTTACATTCTGAGTTTGGAAAGTCAAATATCAACATCAGGTGCAAGACTACCTACAAATCCAACTCAAAGTGAGAAGCATTTTAGAACATTTCTTCAGACCCAGAGTCAGCTAGCTTTCTTAACAACATATGAGGCTAACATTAGAGCCAAACTGATAAGAATACAAGCTACCCTCACCCCACACATGGAGATACTGCACAATGAGCTAGGCTATGTTGAAACTCTACTAAAGAAAGACCCCAATCTTTCTACTTTAGATGGTCTAGTACACCTTTTTACCAAACTTGCAATCCAAATTAAGTCATTGGATGTTGCATGTGATAACTAGGATGCAACCCTCAAGATAATAATGCATGTCCATAATTATTTTCTAGACAAACACATCATAGGTGTATAGCCCATTTGACATAAATGTCAAAAAGGGGGAGAGAAAAATACTATGAGAGAAAAATATTATGGGAGAGAAATAAGAAAGCGGGAGCATATAGGAGCAGGGAGAATAAAATAAAGGAAAAAAGGGGGAGATATATCATTGGGGATATATATATATATATGGGAAAGAAAGAGCAAAAAGGGAGAGATATCAGCTAAGGGAGAGCATATCAGATGAAAGAACATTAGTAACACATCACATTGAAGTCAAAGTGTATCAATAGAGAGATATTTACTCAAAAAGTAGCACAAAATTTTGGATACAAAATAGACATATTAACTCAGGTGGAGTTATCAAAATTTGAGGTATCTAAGTTATTGCAAAATTTTGAAATTTTGAGGTTTTGTATATAAGTCGAGTTATTGATATGTTATGCTCGAGAGATTAATGATAATAATGCATATTCAAGTGTTTTGACACTCATGTCAAAGGGGGAGATTGTTGATCTCAGATTGGTTTTGACAAGTGAGTGTCAACACACTTAAGCTATTTACTTAGTTCATGCCAAACTAGTAATACATGTTGAGCACAACATGTAAATATTAGACCATCGCGAGTTAAAATGAATGTCAAGTCACTCATATGTCAAGTCACTCAAGTGCCAAGTAGATAGACCATGTCGAGTGATTCAGGATGCCAAGTAATGTAGGTGTCAAGTCATAGTATACAAACCAATGCAATTCAAGCATCAAAAACTTCATATGCTGAGTGACATAGTTTTGACATATTTTTTTGTAATGGCACAAACAACTATGTAAACCATTTGTGAGCTGACTTAAGATTAAATTGTGATATTTTGGAGATAAGGATGAATCTCTATTTGGATTCCCTATGCAATTACATGTAGCCAATCAGAAAATGGGAAGGATTAAGCAGAAAAATGGATGAATCTCAACCATAGATTCATACCTAACCTTAAGCCACCAAAGTCTTCTTAAGGAGGGCGAATCCCTAAACTCTATATAGATAGAGGAGTGAATGACATGAAATGTTTAATGAATTGAAGGAGTGAACAAGATAGTTTGCAAGCAGAACATTCAAGGTGATTTAGAAGTTATGAAGAAAGAGAAAATTTTAGAATTAGTTAGAGAAGAATAGAGGTTAGAGAAAAGGATACAACATTGAGACATCTGATCGAGAATGATCAAGAAGACATTATTTAGAGGTGATCTATTATCAAGAAAGAAAGTGCTAATCATAGGATCTATGGTGAGACATTTTAACAAGTGATTTTAGTCAAATCTCTTAAGTAGAGTAGTCCTAACAGGTTGTATGATATCCTTTAACAAGGTGCTTAGATAGTTGTAAGTTGAAGTCCTCTAAAAATGTATAATTCTAAAGGATTTAGAAATCCTCTAACAAGGTGAAACCTAACAGTCTTTGTAAGCCTTTAACAGCGCAGACCTTTCATAGGGTAGATCATGTTTCATGGTCAAAACATTGTAACCTTCATTGGATACACTTTATTACTACAATAGTGAAGATTTGTGGGTGTCATCCCCACCCCAGTTTTACCTTCTCACTTGGAGGATTTATGGGTAATCATATCTGGTGTTGTATGTGTGAATGCTTACATGGTTATATGATTTAGATGTATATGCTTTACATATTATTTTAATTTATTCATTGAATGCATGTAATGGATGTGTGGTGAAAGTTTTATGGCTCTAAGTTTAAACTACTAATTCACCCCACCCCCACCCCCCCTCCTCTTAGAAGTTTACCTTTCCTATTATAATTCCAATAGATGTTTATGAAGTTGTATTAATACTAAAGTGTTTGAAGGGACTATAGGATAACTGGACATAATTGATTCACTGTGAAAATGTATAAAATCTATGTGCAGCTATATAGTAGTTTTCCTTAATCACCCCCCTCCCCCCTTTTGTGATTCACACCTCCACAAATGGTCATTGAGAAATGTATAAAGTATAGTGAGCTCATGAAGCTAGATAATATATCTTGAATCAAAACCCTACATAAGAGTGAAACTCTAGCATGTAAATACAAAAAACATGTGTTCTTGAATGCTTGTAAATATGAAGTTATAAGGCATAGATTTGAAATTAATAAGGAAATCAAACCAATCCTCCAAGGGGAAAAGTACACCTAGTCATCTCCACAGTCCATTTAAAACTTCATGATGTATAAATGATGTCTTGAATGCTTGATTTAGATGATAGATTCTTGATTAGAATTATTGAATGAATTCTTCAAAAGTCAACCCTTCAATGGATAAACCCAAAATAGGGTTTCCACCTTGCAATTTCTCATGTAAGCAAATGAAGGTGTCCACCTTGCATTTGATTTCATTATGCCAAAAGTGCAGTAATTACATTTCTTTTATAGTGATTTAGGGGGTCAAAATTATGTAGTCAACCATAGATTCATAAATATTTTTAATTCAAAAGAATGGGGCTAGACCCTAAGTAGTAAAAAATACCTAGGGTATAGTCAAACCAAGTTAAACTGATACTAGGTATAGGTCAAAATAGGTTTGACCTATACTCAAAAGTTTTTTATTAGTCTCTGAGTTCCAAGCCATGAGAGATTTGATAATTTAGATTTAGATCTATAGTTAATTCTGATGTCTAATTTGAATTTTGAGGTGAAATGAGGCCTAGGAGGGGAAATGGATTTTTTTATTGCAGAAAGCATAGAGTGGGATGTATAGAGATCATATCATAAAGCTATTTTTTCAAAAGTTAGAGAGAAATAGAGGATAATGTGTAGAGAATAGATACTACCTTAATTTGTGCATATATTAAAGAGGGAAAGTGATTTAATTTGAATCAAATGTAATTATATTTTTTTATAATACAAGTATACAATGTAAATACACTAAGGAAGGTACTAAAAAACCCTTAAATTATAGAGCGCATAAGTTCTTACAATTTAACATGATACATTTATCCCCCACTTTAGTGGTATATGAAATTACATAAATATGAAGCTAAAGTAGAAACAACAATAGTAAATGAAAAAGGATATGTCAACATCCCAGCACATAGATCCTATAACAAAGTATGTGTAACTACATTTTTCAAAATCACATGTTAGTAATAATCATAATCCATCTATTACTTACTAATGAAATATGGTGAATCAAAAAGATAAGTAATCATAATCTTTCATATAAGTTAGTTATAACCTTTTGAGAAGATCATTTGTAACTCTTACCTTTCTTGTGCTCTTGTGAAAGAAGAGACAAATGAGGAGAAGATGTTGAAGAATATACTTTTACAATTGATAAGACTAGAGGTGTTGAGTAGATCAATAGAGGATGCCACACCCCTATTTGAGATATGTATCAATTCTTGTGCTTTTACTTTGGTTTCCATTGTTATTGTCCTTGTTTGCAAACGCAGGATGTTAATCATAGTGATGTTATTTTATTATTTGGAGGTAGAAACTTATAAATTTGACATATACCTATCATTTTAGCCTTTACCTAGGAAGAAGTTTGACCTCTTCCCATAAATTTGATCTATTCTTTGAAAGTCATGTTTTTGCGTTCTTGATAAATTTTGATTGATTGATTGATATGAGGTACTAATAGAATCTTGTTGATATATGATTGCAAGACATTCCAACCTTGTTGGAACACTATTCCATGAATATGATGACATTACTATGAGCATAATTTTATTTATAGCAGCCATATGATGTTCATATATTGAAAAATGTAAAGTTTTATTGGGTGTACTAAGCAATTTTGATGGTATTGATGGAGAGATAGAATGAGGAAAAATGTACATTTTATCTTCATTTTGGATAGATTACAATGACTCTAGAGAATTTCTATAGGATATTGTGATTTCCTATTTGATGATAGATAGTGAGATTCCTTATGTTCAAAGGTGATGTTGATATTGAGAGAGATTAGAGGTACTATTTTGGATGGCCTCATTTATGCACCGGGAAAGATAACATTTGGTTGAAGGTCATATTGCATGCTAATATCAAGGTGCCTTTGATTAGGAAGATTGGATAGATTACAATGACTCTAGATAATTTCTATAGGATATTGTGATTTCCTATTTGATGATAGATAGTGAGATTCCTTATGTTCAAAGGTGATGTTGATATTGAGAGAGATTAGAAGTACTATTTTGGATGGCCTCATTTATGCACCAGGAAAGATAACATTTGGTTGAAGGTCATATTGCATGCTAATATCAAGGTGCCTTTGATTAGGAAGATAGTAGTATGTATTGTTTCTATTGTAATTACATCTTATATGAAGGGCACAATGTTCTTGACAATGTAGCATGTGTGGTTTAGAGGACGGAGAGACAATGAGTAGTATATCCATAGGGTGGGATCATGTTGGCCCACTTATACTATGAGCTTAGTAGGTTTGTGAGATACTAGAGACAAAGCCCAGTAGTATGTATAGACTTGCATATTTTGATGTTTAAGCACATACATTCACTAGACTAGCAAGATACCTAATAGACATAGATGAAACTGATTCATGGGCATTTGGCTATCCACATAGTGAGTGGAAATTTTAAGATCTAATATATATTAGGAGGCTGCCATAGATCAATCATAAGGTATGGATATAATATGGAGATCTTTGAATTATATGCCAACTTGGAGAGGTATTCATGTAGGGATAAGTTGTATGTAGAGACAGAAATTTTTGGAGGGAAGGCATGAATACATTGTATTGCCTTACTATTTTGATAAAATGATGCAATAGTTCATTCTAACACTGAATCTTCCTGCACCTATACTCTACTATTATTATGGATAGAGGAGCATAGAGAGGCATGGGATCATAGTACAACCTATTATGGATGATGTGGAATACATGTAAAGGAAGAGAAAAATACTAAGGTACTAGTGATAGTGAGTGATTTCAGTGTTACTATAGGCCACCTTAGATATCTTAATATGGAGGGAATCACACCCATCTTTCTAGAGGGCTACACTATTAGGGATCCAAAATCATTATTTATAGATCAACATGTAGCATCTAGGTATAGGGATGATGATAATGATGATAATGATGGTAGAGAGGATGACTAGCTATGAGATATACTAGAGGAAAAACCTATAGTAGAGGACTATTGTACAATAGAAAAGGATCTTGTGGAGACAATAAATGATACCCCTATATGGAAACAATCACCAAAAGCCTTTTTAGATATGTCTCCCCTAAGAGATGTTGTACACTGAGACTATGGAGAATCTTGATATTTTGTCCCCTAGCAGCATCTCAAGAGAAAGCCTCATTGTTTCTATCTACTATTAGTCAAAACTATTAGGGGGGAGATTCTAGTATGGATAGTTTGAATTGATTAAGTGTAAATTATTATATATCCATGTATGATTTCAATTTTACTAAAATTAAAAATGTTTTAGTTTGTATCAAGGGATGAAGACACTTTGTGAGTGATGTCATGAGAAAAATCATTGTACTATTTGGGAAACTATCATCCTCTCAAGTGAGATATGAGGCCCAATGAGATCATAGGTTATACAAGGATCTATTCACATTCATATAGGTAGAGTTACAAATATTAAGGAAGATGGAGATTGACTTCAATAGGAGTTAATAGAGACCTAGTGTGAGATACAAGAGATGTTAAGGAGACAATGTCATTCAAATTAGAGGTCATCTAGGAGACATACTAGGTCCTCAATATCTCATAACCATCTAGCACACCAAGATCATCTTCTCCTTTCCACGGACCTGGGAGATTAGGAAGCCACCATTTTATCAAAGAGTAGTGATTAGATTTTTAGATGATGGATGTGTGGGATATATATGCATATACATATATATATACACATATACATATATATACATATATATGTATATGTATATGTATATGTATAGCTACATATACATATACATGTGTGTGTGTGTGTGTGTGTGTGTGTGTGTGTGTGTGTGTGTGTGTGTAGATAAATGGCATATTTTGGATAGTGGCATACTTTAGACTATGTACCCAAATATATATATATATATATATATATATATATGGATTAATATTTTCTTTGTTTACGTATTTATTGCTACCTTGTATGACTAATTACAAAACCAATCCTATAAATATTTAAGGTTTTATCCATGTGATTCAATTAAAAATTAGCTTTCTTTAAATGTAATTATGATTATGTTATATGCTTATGTAAGTAGATAAATATGTAGTTTAGTTATAAAGAATAACTAAACACTAATATATTATAAGATAATATTGATGAAAAGAAAATGTGCAAGAATCTTCTTAGTAATATCCTAACCATAAAGTATTAACATATTACACATTATATTTAAGACCAAAATGTGTATATATTTGCCAAGAATGAACTAAGATGTGCAATGACAGATAATTATCTAAATGTAAAGAACATACAAGCATGTGCAAATATAAAAGATGAAGATAGAGAAAGAAAATAAGAGGAAAAGGAACTTAGGCATAGTATCAAAGAAATGCATAGCATTTATATGGTCCATAAGTGGTATATCATCCATATTAGCTAATTTATATGTGGTAGAGTCATAAACATTTATAATTTTGTTTGGGCCAAGCCAGTTAGGACTAATCTTTCCTTTTTCACCTAGTTAAGTATTTGTATTTCACTAATTATCATAAAGAACCCGATCTCCATTAGAAAATGAGCATTAAAACACGTCATTGTTATATTATTTCTAAATATATTTATGATATTCTTTGATATGCTGAAGAGAATGAATATATTATTCATATAACATTTCCATTTATTGCAGACATTTCTCTCTAAAACTGGAATTATCAATTATACCACTAAGGGAAACTCTCAATGAAGGAATCTAACTCTAAGGGAATAATTATGTCAACACAACATGCTAAATTTTAGGGAGATGTTCTTGTTTTAGCACAAACACTTATTCTATAAGTGTAAAAAGCATAGTTGAATTGTGTATGTCAATCCTTAGTATTTTTAGTAACAATATTCATAAAAAATTTCTTAATAACTTGTTAGATGCTTCATCTTGGCTATTATATTGAGGATAGTAAGAAGTAGAAGAGTGTTTCTTGATACTATATTTTTCCAAGAGCTTTGTTAAACTTCCTTATTTCTAAAAGGAGTACAGTTATCAAATATTATTATTGATGGAATACCAAATGTATAAATAAGGATGAAATTAAAAATGAAATAATTTGTAGTAGAGTGAAGAGGAAGTGCTTCTACTTATTTAGTAAAGTAATCACTAGCAATGAGAATATAAGTATTTCCTTTAGAAGAAGGAGGAATATTTCTTTCAATAAGATATAAATCTCACATGATAAAGGGCCATGAAGCTTCCTGAGAGGGGATTTCATGTGAAAGGGCATGGAAATCTTATTGAAATTTTGACATTTAGGACATCATTTGACAAAGGAAAATGAATCTTGTTATATAGTTTGCCAATAATATCCCATATGAAGGAGCTTTATGAATAAGGAGTTTCTGTCAAAGTTCCCACCACAAGATCTAGAATGAGCTTCTTGAAAAGAAATAGGGATCTCAATTTTATTTAGGGATTAAGGTAAAATACCATCATAAGAAAACCTATAGAAAATATCAATAAGAATAATGTATCATGTAGAAAGTTTATGAATTTGAGCTCTAGTAAATTCCTTGGTGTCAATCCAATAAAAGTATCATCTCTCAAGTAATGGAATTTGTGTGAATACCATTGATCTAAATTTAAGATAAAGAAACAAGTCTCAAAAGTAAAATTTTTAGAAATATAATGGGTGATAAGACTATGTATGGTGAATTGATATCTTTCAAGATTGTCCTCTTAAGCAATTAGAGATCTTGCACTTACCATAGCATATGCATGTTGATTATCTTGTTGAGGTGGTGATGAGATAAAATGAGAGAAATTTAGTAGAAAAACCTAAACCTAAATCACAATATTGTTTCAACTTAATATTCTTATTTTGATAGGCTCCATAGATTTGTTTCATAATCAATTGTGAATCACTAAAGATGATGATTTTCTTAATCTTAAGGGACAAATCCACTTTTGATCTAGAAATAAGGGCTTCATATTCGATGATATTATTAGTACAAAGGACATTAATACAATATAGTAAATGAATAGGCTTATTTGAGGGATAAACAACAATAACATCAACACTAGAGTCAATTTTACACCGAGACCCATCAAAGTACAATTTCCAAGTGTCATCAATGTTGATCAATAATAAATATTCATCAAGAAAATTAATAAGATCATAAGTTGAATTATTTGAAGGAGCCTCAACAACATGGTCTATCAAAGATTTTCTTCTAATTATTTTTGAGAAAAAAACTTTAATTCAAACTTGCCCAAGAGAATAATTATTTAGCTAAGCATCTTGATAAGTCATCTTTAGTAAGAATGCTCAAAGGATAAAATTTAACTCCAATATTTATTCCAACATTGAGAATATGATGTCAATTATTTTTACAAGAAAAAACTAAATCAATTGTTTTTTCTATTATATTATTTCATTTCTCATAATCCACCAATGTTTAACTAATGTAATAAATTAATTTTTCTTTTCCAAAATCATTATGTTGAGATAAGAAACTGCCTAAGGTATTTGAAGAAGATGAAGTATATAATCCTTGAATAATGCTTTACCAAGTTGAGTAGGTTAAAAAATAGGAGAATTGGCAAGATTTTATTTGAACTATTCAAATGATTTTTTACACTCCTCATTCTGGAAGAAAGTACTATCTTTCTTCCACTAGGTTAGAGATAAATTTATGGATGGATTTTATTTTTCCTTGTAAACTGTGAAGTTTTGAAATGTTCTGAGGAGGTGAGATATTAACAATACAATTGAAACTCATATTATCCACCTCAATACAAGAAGTTTTTCACTATCAACACCAAAAGTATATTTTTTGAGGATTCAAGTGCATGAATATTTATGTATTCATTCAAATATTTTTCTAAGAGAATACACATGATCCTTACAAGAAATAGACTTGGTAAGGATATAATCAACATAATTTAAAATAGGTGTGAAGGAAGACCAATATGCCTTTACAATTGTACTTGTTGCATGTTCTAGCTTAGAAACTTTGGAACTCATGTTTAATCATCAAATATAACCATCATATCATGTTGATATGTAGCACCCACATTTTTTAAAGCCAAGAGACATACAAACAAAACAAAAGGCTTCCAAAGGAGAAATGACAATTTTTTTAATATTTAAATTGATTGGGATTGAATATTTGATTTTTTTAGAGTGTGAAGTTGATGATTGTTATTTATGTCAACATTCTTATCTTAACCTCTAGTGTGTCAATAGTTGTGTCTTGAAATCTTGATGTTTATGTGGTGTATCTATTGGTTTCATATTGGATATATTCATTCATCGATTACCTATATCAAGTGATGTGTTTTAGCATTAGCTAAGCATTAATTATTTTATTAATTTGTGTCTCAATAATGGTTTTCATCATTCTAGAGGATCATATTTTTGGATTAATCCTTTTTGATGTGTGTAGTTTGATTTTGATCCTAACAAATATTCTTAGTGTGTTTATTCATAACTTTTGGTATAAGTGGTCATTGTGGAATATTGTTATGCTTAAGGATTGTAATTGCATTTATTAAGGTGATGTGTTCTATGTCATAAATATTTTAGCCAACAAAATTTTTATGTGCATATTTTATATATATAAGATCATTTCAAGAGAGATGTATTCAAGGTTCTAAGCTCAAAATTTTTTATTTAATTCATGTGATCTTGTTTCTTATATGAAAGCTACATGTGGTGGCAGTGAAAGCTTTCTTAGTTAGTTAATTTGAGGAAGTGTTGAAAATTATAGATGCAAATTACAAAGGCTTGACAAATTTATTTTATGGTTGTTCATACTTCATCTTTCATGTACTAGTTATAAGCATGTTGGTTGTGAGCTTTTTTGTATTTTTGGGGCATGGTCATTTTGGCAATTATCCCACTAATAGAAATATTTTATATTGCAGTGAGCTTTTTAAATAGTTAACCTTATTTTATTGATAAAGGATGCTCTCCTTATTAATGCAAATACACACAAAAACAATAGAGAAATAATACAAAATTGTAAGAATAGGAAATTGACTCCTTATTCTCTCCAATAAAATGGAATTACAATATTCAAAAATAAAATATGTAAATTCACATGGGAAACTCCATTACAACATCCTACAAGCCAAGGAAACATATCATTCCCCATAACTATCTTAGACAACCCTACAAGTATTCATAAATAAATAATTTTCCACAACCCAAGAAGCTTCTAGAAAATTTAAGATAATATTATTTATATTTTATTATATTAGACTAGGCCCCAAACAACTTTAAAACTCAAAATAAATTGAAAGAAAATTATTTTTATCCATTTTAAGTAATTTAAATTCCAAAGACCATAACTCATTACCAATTTCTTTGATTAGATATTATGAGCCCATTTCAGAAATGTCATGAACTAGACTTGATCTTGCAATGTAATTTTACTGGCAAGTTGATATATCTATAGTGAACCTCTAAGGAAGAAATTAGAATATTCTGAAATCAATTTACCATCATACTAAAAATAGTAAGCTTCTAAAAGTAGCAACTGTGTGCTAAGATAAGACAAACTATATTTTTTTTGGGTGATGCAAGATCACCCTTAAACTCAAGATGTTCCTATGTTAGACAATTGGGGTAAGTTAAGAAGTGACCTTGTCACATCTCAAGTTTTCAAAGAAAAACCATGATAGTTAACCTTCTCCTTTGTTAGTCATGATGAATATTCAACAAATCACTCTTTTGATTTGACTAGATATTCTTCATATTTCCTATTCCTTGTGTTTCAACAACACAATTATCCAAAACATATTTAATCTCCTCTATAGATAAAGTAGTAGCTGGAATACTCCATTGTACTTATATGACTTAAGCTTCAACAGCTCTTTCATAATACTCTACTAGACCTAATATTTCAAATATTGGGGAAATATTCAGTTCATTGGGCAATTTCATTTCATAGGAATTTCCTAAAGCATTCTTCTTTAATATCCTACATGGTCCACACTTCTTCAATTTCAAATTATTATATATTCCCCCTATAAATGTCTCATTTATCAAATTTGATAAATGACTTCATCTCTAATCTAAAATCCCTTACGCCTCCTTTTCTCACCTACCTTAGCCTTGTATGATGAATTAATTTAGTAATGTGCTTCAAAACTTCTTGGTGCAAGTTCCTCAAGTGTTATGTGAAATTTCCATTTTTAGCACTACTAGGCTCCCATTTGTCCAACTTTCTTAATTCATAATCATTTATGGGAATATTTCCATATAATATCTAGAATGGTGATTTACCAATGCTTATATTGGTTGAATTATTATAAGTAGATTATTCCTTTAGTAAAATCAAATTACATCCCTTTGGTAATCTCCAACCAAACATTATAACAGGTTTTCCAAACTCCTATTCACCACTCATGTCTAGCCATCAGTTTGTCGATGATGTGAGATGAATTTAAAATCTTTTTTTTTAATTTCTTCCATAATGTTCTCCAAAAGTACCCAACAAACTTGGTATCTCAATCTAAAACTATGCAATTTGATAAATCATGTAGTCTCACCATTTCCCTAATAAAGTAATGCTCCCACGCGAATAGCACCATTAGTCTTCTTGAGAGACATGAAATATTTCATCTTTTGAAACCTATCTACCACCATGAAAAATTGGATCATGCCCTCTCTGAGTTCTCAGTAAGCCAAAAACAAATTATATATTGTTAGCCCCAACTGATGATGTTTTTAATTTTTGTGAAAGGATCATATCAATTCTTATGGTGTCATCAATATCAAGCCCTAATTGGTTAGACATTATGCTAATTTAGTAGAATTTCATATCATTTGATTGATGAAGAGGATTTGAAGAAAGTACAATGATGATGTAAGTGTTAATAAGTGTATGGTATTCAATGGGCACTTGAATGAGTTAGACTTTGACAATATAATGTTGGTTTAATTATTTTACAAAGTGTTGAGGTCATGTATATGCAATAAATTTTGGTCAATGAATGAAGAATCACAATATTAAATAAGCTATTATAGTTGTTACTGAGAACCTAGTGAAGAATGTGTAGTGCCAAACAAGAAATTACAGTGTTAATTGAGTCTATTGTTCATCGAGAAAGATGTAATGTTAACCAAGTAGGAAAATAAAGAAAAATTTAGAAAAGATTTAATCTGAGGTAGGTATGTGATAAAAATAAAGATTATTGAAGAATCAAAGAAAATGATGAATTAGGTATGAGATCAATGACTAGAGAGGTTCAAAAAAGATCTGATGAAGGAAATTTAATAATTTGAATTAGAGCACAAATTTCAAGGTGGAAGTATATTTCCCAAGGGTCTAGATTCAATGAATCTAAAATTGATGAAGATTTGACAATTGTGATTAAGCAACAAAACTTGGAAGATTCTAGAGGAGTGGGGAAAAAATTATATTTAAGAAATGATAACTAGTTATAACCGATTCAACCCCTCCCCCCCCCCCCCCCCTCCCCAAGTGTTATCTAACAATTGGTATTAGATTCAAGTTCTTGAAGTAAAAGTTTCAAGAGACTTAAGCTAAGGATCTATAGATGTATAAGAGAGAGGCACCAAATTTGAACAAGGAGAATTTATCATCATAGAAAAGTAGGATGATGTTGTACAATAAGTACACCCCTCCAAACCCTCCTATGATAGTAGAGGAGATGAACCAAAAGAAAGAACATAATACTCTGATGATCAAGATTGCTTATACACTAAATGATGTTGATGTAGTGCAATGTAGGAGAATCCCCAAAGGAGATGTCCAAGCCCCTAGAAAATAACCACACAGTAGAAACACAACAAAAAAGAAACAATAATGCAAGATCTCATACCAAATTCCAACTCTTTATTCATAAAAATAACTGATTATGTGCAATATTCCCAACTATAAGGCCTTCTCGGTTAGGGCCAAATGTCTACAACAATTACAATAATAGTTCTGCAAGATCCAAATTACAAACTCAATCCTAGTGAGTCTAGGTCCACAACTGGATAAGAATACCAAGAAGAATCTAGACTTGTATACTCAGGTCCACCAAGTGATCCTTTGGTTCTAAAGCCACAGCTACTAGCTCTTCAAGTTCACATCCTCTTCTCCAAGATGGATCCCCTTAGCCATGATTCCTAAAGACTCTACAGGACCTCCTACTTATACCCAAATAAGCCACAAGTTGGCTACAACACAAATTAAATATCTTTGCATAAATTAAATGCCAAAACTTGGCTCACGAACAACTCAAAACCAACAAGAACCAATACCAAGCTAAGCATAAAAAAATTCCCAATAATTACTAAGCTCCCTAAGAATACTAAGCTCCCAGAGAGTATGTCAAGCTCCTAGAGCATGTTGAGCTCCAAAGAGTATCTCAAGTTCCCAGTGCCTATCAAGCTCCATAGAGTATGTTGAGCTCCCAGTGTCTGTCAAACTCCTTCAATGACTAAGCACCATTGTTTGGTAACCGAGTCCACAACACTTAACCAAATGTTGAAGTTGATGAAGGATCAGCCCCATAGCTCCCAAGAATCACCTACATGTAAACACCTCTCATGGAAAGAGAGAAGCAAAAAGCTATGGAGGCTAAAATTCCCAAATCCATAGATGAGACATTCTTGATGAGCAAAAAGAAAGATTGGTATTATCGAAATTGAATGAATAATTTACAAAGAGATCAATCCTTATAAAAGGATATCAAAAACCTAAGAGGGAAAACCTAGGTTGCATGATAATAATTAATACAAGAATTAATTATTATATGCCTAAAGTTTAGCTTAAGTAAACTAGAGATATAATAATTTAATCAAAATGATTTAATTAATAAGGAAATATTTTATTATTCTAACACACCCCTTTAAGATAAACTTAGGGAGTAGCTAAACACCTAGAAACTATTGCTGAAAGCAAATTGGGTCCCAACAGCAAGGCCTAATAAGGTATCCAATCACAACCAAATCTCTATAAAATGGAGAAATAGAGAAAACCTGGTGGGAAAAAATCTACTCCAAAAAGAGATAGCTGAAAACTTAGTGAAGGACTGCAAAAGCCTCCAACTAGAGGAATGTTCCAAAAAATAGGAACAAAGAGTGATCATGAAGAAACATTAGGGAAGGTTGAAGAAGTCACAAACTCTATCAAAAAGAAACTATTGATCTGTAGAACCTCCTCTAAAATAGAACCAGACTAGGTAGAGAAGACTATAATCTACATCAAATTAGGAGGCACACAAAGGAAAAAAATTGAACTCAAAGATACAGATGGCATAAAACATCAAAGCTTGAAGAGATGATCAATTGAACCAAGGAAGCATAAGAAACAATAGGACCCCCTTAATGCATACAAGGGTGAGGTGATAGGCAACTGAGAAAGTGGGCCAACAACTCCTGCAAAATAGAAAGAACCAAGAACATCGAGAGTGAGGAAGAGGTACAGACACATATAAAGGCACGTGTCATCAACACATCATGGGGCTAATTTCATGGAAGGGACACTCACTTGACAAAGGAAGAGGGCACTAAAAAAAAAACTATCCCCCCATGGCACTTTATAATGTAGTGCAAGTACAATAAGTCACAATGATGAGAAAGATCCTAAAAATGCAAGGAGTGACACTTTGTCTTAGTGTGTTTGCATAAACATGCTTACAAATGATATTAACAATGCTAAAAAAGGGAAAATAGTTGTTACAACAAATAGTACTGAAGAATCTTTCCAAAAATATAACATTTTCAAAAAATGGAGTTGGGATGTTCAAGATGTACCCTCTAGAGTGAAAAATAGAAGACCCAGATTTGACTGCCCAAACAAGTAACCAAACTGAATCAAAACCAAAAAATTCCTATGCCATTGTCTCCATCACAGAACTAGCTTTCCAACACTTTTTTTGGATCAAAAAAAGACCCCCATATACTCAAGATATAGTGAAAAATCGACAAGGCCCCTGGAAATGCAAGAAATATCTTATTTTATTTTTAAATAAATAAATTACAAAAATAACCACCACTCAAAGTGGTGGTGGTAGGGTGGAGGGTTGAAGCCATTGCAATGGAGCTACTAGTGGAGCTACGAAGTGATGACCACTAGCAAAGACTGCAACGGTTATGTAATTGTGGCAATGGAAAAACTACCCTTTTTTGCAATTTTTGGATTAAAAATCTGCCTCAAAGTGCGTGCAAGAGGTCATACAGCCTTTTGGGAAAAAAATTCCTCCATGATCAACATTGTCCAAAATGGATGAACTTTAGATGAAAATAGGGGTTTTGACGCCTTCTAGATCCAAGCATGAAGTCTGTTTGGCCTCAAAGTGCTCTGAAAATTAGAGACCCCACTATTTTCATAAGGAATAACCAAAAAAAAATCTAGACCTAATATGTCAAACCCTTGTTCTCCTTTTTCCTCCAAATAGTGAACAAGCTACAACAGATCTAACTCTGATACCATGTTGAAGTTGATAAAAGATCAACCCTATAGCTCCCAAGAATCACCCGAATGCAAACATCTGTCACAAAAAGAGAGAAGAAAAAAGCTATGGAGGTTGGAATTCCCAAATTCATACATGAGGCATTCTTGATGAGAAAAAAGAAATATTGTTATTATCAAAAGTGAATGAATAATTTACAAAGAGATCAATCCTTATAAAAGGAGATCAAAACCCTAAGAGGGTAAAACCTAGGTTGCATGATAATAATTAATAAAAGAATTAATTATTATATGCCTAAAGTTTAGCTTAAGTAAACTAGAGATAATAGTGACTTTATAATTAAATCAAAATGATTTAATTAATTTGGCAATATCTTATTACTCTTAACACCAAAATACCTCCAACCATGCAGGATTGCAAGAAAGCCTAGGATGCTCCTGCATTAGACACCCTAAGTTCAATAAGATGTTCTCAGTAGCTGGAAGAACATATTCTAAGATTCAACACATAAATCCCAAATTGATTCTTCACATACATATCCTCCAAGTCTTCAACTTGTGCACTCTTGCCCTTGTTCTTCTTTTTCTTCTGCATATCCATCATCAATCTGCACAATCATGCATAGCCCTACAATCATACTACCAAGGTCTATGAAACAACACATGATAACTATTCATGTCCACAATGTCACACAACACTCAATCCTTATACTACCCAATCTAGAAATCAATAAGTCATTTCTCCCTCACTTCCAAAACATTCTCACCTTGCAACTAGCCAATCCTATAAGGATAAGGATGTCTCACTCTCTTCAAACCAAGTTTCTAAACCATCTCCTCATCAACAAGGTTATCTGTACTATCACCATCCATAATCATTTTGTAGACTTTACCACCAAACTTATAACAAGTCTTGAACTTACTAGTCCTCTAACAAGAATCTATTGTCCTCTAACTAACCAATACTCACCAAGCTAGAAAACTCTCTCCTTGCTCAGGTTGATTGTCTTGGACTGCAATCTCATTCACAACAACAACTTTCCCACCATGTGGACATTAAAAAAATCTATGCCCTTCTTGACCACATCTAAAACAATTACCTTTGAACACACCTCCACATGTCCTTCTCTTCTGATTAATAGGTTTTGGTTCACCTTCTGCACTCGCTTTAGCTTGTACCAAGCTATCTTGCTTTTTCTTCCCTCTAACGTTACCTTGAATTTTCCTCTTCAAATTATCTTCTTCCTTTAGAGAATACTGATAAGCATCCTCAACCAAAGAAATATTTAGCATACCAACTTCATCCTGAATATTGAATCTCCTACCACTAATGTGCCAATTTACCTTCTCCTTTGACAATTCTCTATGCCCAGACTAAATAATCAACTTGTAGAATTCCTCAGTATAATCCTTCATAGTCATATCTTTTTGCTACAAATGTTGCAACCTCTTAAACAATTCAAATTCATAATCAACAAGAATGAACTTAGCCTTTAATTTAGTCACCACCAACCTCCATCTAGTGATCTTTATTTCCCCTTCTTCTTTTCTATCTCTCTACAATTCTTTCCACCAAAGAGCAACATATCTTTTTAACTTAGTTTTTGTCAATCTCACTATGAGTGGATCCTCAATATCCTCAAGCTCAAAGTAGTCTTCCAATTCACCAATCTAATCAATCAGGTTTTTGGGATACAAAGTACCTAAGAAATCAAAAACCTCCATCTTATGCTTCAATATCAACTGAGATCCAAGTGTAGCAAATTGACTAGCCCTAGTTCCAATAGGTCTCTCCATACAATTAGTTTTGTCCTCACCACTAGATCCAGTAACTTAAAAGTCTTCAGCAACTTCCACTTAACCACTTTAGTACCTGCATGCCTAGGTACACCACCTAAAACACTCAAAATTTTGGCAATCATGTCATTCTTCATCAATGCAATCTCAGATCTGAATTCTGCTCTAATCTTCTATGAGATCCTTTCTTCTACAAAATAAGTAAGATCATCAATTTCCCTAGGGTCCAATCTTCTTGGAGGCATCTTATAAACCCAAAGTAATAGATCCACTAATCTAGAAGATCAACTAGCTCCACTAAATCAACCTTCTCTACAAATCCTGGTGTAAACTACCTCAACTTCAGCATTCAGTCTACATACTTAGGAACAATTAGGATCTGATAACACCTAACACAGTACAAGGTAGGAGAATCCACAAAGGAGATGTCCAAGCCCCTAACAAATAGCCACACATCAGAAACACAACAACAAAGCAACAATAATGCAAAATCTGATACCAAATCACAACTCTTTGTTCATAAAAACAACTAATTACATGCAATATATCTGGTTTTAAGGCCTTTTGGGTTAGGGAAAAATACAATCAACAATTACAATAACATTTCTACAAGATCCCACAATATGCAACTTACAAACTCAATCCCAGCTAGGCTAGATCAATAACTAGATAAGAACATCAAGAAGAATCTGCACTTGTACCCTCAGGTCCACCAAGCAATCATCTAGTTCTCAAGCCACAACTACTAGCTCTTCAGGTTCACATCCTCTTCTCTAAGATGGATCCCCTCAACCATGATTCCTAAAGACTCTACAAGGCCTCCTACTTATACCCAACTAAGCCACAAATTAGCCCAATTATTAAAAACTAAATTAAATCCCTCATATTAATAATATGTTGAACCAAAAGTTGGATACAACACAAATTAAATACCTGTACATAAATTAAATGCCAAAATTTGGCTCACAGACAACTGAGGACCAACAAGAACCAAGACCAAGCCAAGCATCAACAAATTCTCAAGCATTATCGAGCTCCTCAAGCATGTCGAGATTCAAAGAGTATGCCAATCTCCCAGTGCCTGTCGATCTCCATAGAGTATGCCAAGCTCCCAATGTCTCTCGCACTCCTTCAGCGACTGAGCACCACTACTTGGTAACTGAGTCCACAACACTTAACCAAAATACCTCCAATAATGCAAGATTGCACAAAATCCCAGGATTGCACAAAATGTTGAGTTTGATGATGTCAAGAATTGTACTACTTCTAAAGAGATGTGGGACAAGCTACTATACTTTTTCATGGTAGAGATCAGAATGTATTGAGAGATAAAGCCAAAAGCCTAAGAGGAAAATATGATGACACGAGGATGAAAGAAGGAGAAAATATTATTCAATATAGTAATTGAATCAAAGAAGTTGTGAGTGCCATCAAAGCTACTGGAGGAGTCATCAGTGATGAAGAAGTTATAAATAAAATTCTTAGAGCCTTATTGCCTATTTATGCTATTAGAGTATCCATTATTTAGGAATTTGGAGCTATGTTTGGTGATGTTCTTACTCTTGATGCCCCAGTCGATAGATTGACTAGATTTGACTTAAGTAACTTTAATAATAGTATGCCTAAGATTGGGAATACTTTTAATACATCACTAACCATTGGAATTCCAATGAAAGAGAAGAGTATCAAGGATGAGAGTGATTCAAATTCAAATGATAAAGAGATGGATGAGATTAAAGAATTGTTGGCAAGGAGGCTACTGAGAGGTTAAGGAAGATACAAAGAAAAATTGTCTCTGATAGGATTTAAATGCAATGAAGTTGGTCATATTTCTAGTAGATATCCTAACAAGAACAAGAAGGATAAAATATGTTGAAAGAATAAAGACTACAAGGGATAAAGGAAAGAAGTCATGCTACATTATTTAGGAGGAGCACACTGATTAGAAGCCATGCTACTCATATGAGGAAAAGTATGACAAAGAAAAATCCCTTATTTCACAAGTTAGTAAAAATGATACATGGATTATTGATAGTGGATGTTCACATCACATGATTGGTGATATTAATGAATTCAATGATAAGCTAGTGAAATATGATGGAGGAACTATTAAACTTGGAAAGTCCTATGAAAGGTAGAGGTTCATTGATGTTAAATGAAAAAATTTGATGCAACAATGCTTACAAGGTTCAAGGACTAAAGTGTGATTTGTTGAGTGTTGCATGACTAAATAATACAAGTCATAAATTGGACTTTCAGAATGGAAAGATGAAAATCTATGATGATGATGATGATATGAAATTGATTTGTACTAGAGAGAAAACAAGAGGTAATCTATTTTCCCTAAACCCTACTATTAGTACATGCATATTTTCTAGAATTAAAGATGTATGGTTGTGGCTTAAGAGACTATGTCATGTAAATTTTGAGAATATAGTCAAAGTGAGTAGAAAGAAGAAAGTGATAGGCTTATTAAACCTGCATAAACTTGATAATGCTTTGTGTAAGCAATGTCAACTCAGTAAGATGACTAAGTCTATTTTTTTAAGTAAGTCACATTCATCTAAGGATAGTTTGGAGTTTGTACATACTTATTTGTGTGGTCCTACGAAGTTTGAGATCCACTATGGGGATAGATATTTCATTTAATTTGTTGATGATTATTCTAGAATGATGACAATTATATTTCTGAAGTTGAAATATGATACTTTTCAAATGTTCAAGTGGTATAAAGCTAGAGTTGAGAAGGAAATTGGTAAATAATGAAAATGTTTGAGATATGATAGAGGTGGTGAGTTTATGTTTGATGAATTCACTAACTATTGTATTGAGCATGGAATTGAGAGATAGTTGTTTGCACCAAGGACACCACAACAAAATGAAATTATAGAGAGAAGGAATAGATCCATTATGGATTGTGCTACAACACTTCTGATTGAAAATGGAGTTACACAAATATTCTAGAGAGAAGTTGTAAGCACATCTATTTAAACCCTCAACTGAATTTAGTTGAAGAAAGGAACAAACAAGATACCATATGAACTTTGGTATGGTCATACAACGAATGTAAGCTATTTAAAAATACTTGGAAGTAGGTGTTATATTCATAAAAATGCAAGAAATAGGAAGTTTGATTCAAAAGGTGATGAAGATATGTTCCTAGGTTACTCTATAGGAAAAATGCATATAAATGTTTGAATAAAGTGATAGGTACAATGGTTAGAAGGGAAAATGTGAGAATTGATAAGTTTGCATATAAGAATGATGAGGAGAACAAGAAAGAACCTAAGGATTACAACAACTTTATCTATGTTCAAGATGATACACCTATTAGAATACTTGAGAAACAAACCAAGTCATTATAATATACATCAAGAAACAACATAGATCTACCAATAAATTGACTGAGAAAGGAGAAGTTGTGAGAAATAAGGCAAAACTTGTTTGTAAAGGTTATGCCCAAGAAGAAGGAATTGACTATGGAGAGACCTTTGCATCTGTATCTAGATTGGAAGGAGTTAGAACATTATTGGCTTATGCAACTTACAAGAGATTCAAAATCTATCAAATGGATGTTAACTTTGCATTTCTAAATGGAATTTTGGACAAAGAAGTAAATGTTGACCCTGTGGAAAGACATATTGTCAATTATTTCCAAAACACTTAGTCATCATGGGAAGTTAGCTACTAGATAGAAGAGTGTTAACCTAGCTAGTAGTGTCAACCAAGCTCTCGTATAAACTAAGTTGGTTTAGCATTTAGGTTTCAGAATGAGAACTAAGAAGGTAGAGTAGTGTAAACTAAGCTAGCTAAGTTTACCGAGTGATCAATGTGAATTGATCATCTAGAGTAAACTAAGTGATAGAGTCAACCAAGTTGACAGTGTTTCCTAAGTGTCTCCATATCACCCAAGTAAGCTATTCGACTTGAGTATCAACACTGAGTCAACTTGGTAATTATTTTTGAAACTATTGAAATGTTATTATATCTAACCTAATGCAAAGTTACTATTTGGATTGATATATAAGGAAGACACTTTGTTTCATCCAAAAATATCATGGAGTTACATTTATTATTAGAAGTGAATATGGATAATGGAAGGGAAGATTGGTTAGGAGGCTATCAATTAGTACTAAGGAAAAGCAGAGACTCATATATCATAGTCAGGTAATGAATACATTATTCAAAGAGTCTTCATCAACAAAGAAAGTTGCATAGTAGATATCAACTTGCTAATTCATCCTAACAAGTGTATTAGTCTAAAATCATCTAACTAGGTGGAACTAATAGTCTTTGCATAATCTCTAATTGAGTGCCTACATTATTGTATAGTATAAATACTTTTACAAGGTGAACCTAGCATTCCTACTTACTCTTAACCAAGTAGATAACCTAAAGTGATTAAGTGTAAGCCTTAATAGGCCAACTTTATTATTGCAGTAGTGAAGCATTGTGGGTGTCATCCCCACCCCAGATTTACCTTCTCCTTGGAGAGTTTCTAGGTTACCAAATATTGTGTCAAAGTGTTATGGTGTTGTTACTTTTATTACTTTATGCTCCATGCATGCAATTAGATTAGATAATCTAATAAAGTGATTTTGATCTTTTGAGGATCACTCCAAATGTAGTTGTATTGCCATCTTGGTATATACTTTCTAAAGACAATGATCTTATATTTATAATAGAGAAAGGGTCAAGAGTCATGTCCATTCATTAACATAATGATAATTATCATTGTATTAAATTCTCTAATATTATAACAATATATAATTTCTCACATTATATATATATATATATATATATATATATATGTATGTGTGTATGTATGTATGTATGTATGTATGTATGTATGTATGTATCACATGAACCCATATCTCAAACAAATATATAAATTATATATCATATATAATTAAATATATTCATAGGCTTATTTAACTAAAGCTACCAAGCATCAACACTCCCTCTTAGCTAAGGAGGATAAACACAAGATATATATTACACCATTGGTAATATTAGATATGGAAAATTTAAAGATATATTTGATCACAAGTTATTAATTATTTTGATATCACATTTGATATCACGATTATTGGCCTTCCAGAATATCAACGATATTCACCAAGCACTCAAAAGGTTTGATACCACATCTGATATCAAGAGTATTGGCCTCCCAGAATATTGATATTTGATATCCACCAAGTACTCAAATAAGGTTTGATATCACATTTGATATCAAGAGTATTGGCTTCCTAGAATATCAAGGATATTCACCAAGTACTCAAATAAGGTTTGATATCACATTTGATATCAAGAGTATTGGCCTCCCAGAATATTAAAGATATTCACCAATTACTCTTTGAGTAATGGTCTCCTAGAATGTTGAGATGCAAGACATTCACCATTTACTCAAATTTAGATCTCATGATACAAGTTATTGTAAGATCCTCACGTTACAACAACTTCTCTAAATACAAGTGATGATCATTTGGAAGTCATCACTTCCTCATGTTGTACACAAGGGTAGGCCCATTAAAATCACATAGTCATGAGGCATGTTCGTGAATCATTATCGTCTTGACTGCTAGATTTTATTGATCATAGAGAATCCATCACAACATGATTTACTCCCTCTTAATCAATATGATCAAGATTATCTAAGGTTGCCTAAAATATCAATCTCTCTCTAAGTCTCAATCTCCCTCTTTTTCTTGAAATAATATTCTCAAAGGAAAAGATCAAAGCACATAGATCTTATGTATAGAAATACAAATAAGAATGTCAACATTAAACAGAAAATTAGTAGTTCTACTCATTCCCATTACTAACATCTCTCTTTATTTTCAATAATAAAATTAATATAACATAATGCTTAATTTCTAATATATATGACTTTCCCATAGACAATATATTTTTAGAAATTTAATATGTATAATTATATTCAAATTTCATGTATACATATAAGCAATAATACCTTATATTAATGTGATGAAACTTGCCATGACTCATCCACTTACCTTTAAGAGATCGATGTCCTACATAGGCACTGGCACTCTGTAATAAACCACCTACCCCCTTATATGCCAAAACTATTGTGGGACAATCTTCACTCAATGGTCATCACACTAGTATATTGTTTAATTCAAACTCTATGTACAAAAAAGTGAATCTTGAAGTTAGTAGAAGGAAAACTACATCAACTTGTTTGGATTTTCCCATCTCTAATTCCTCCTCAAATAAATTCTCAAAGGATAGTGTCTGAAGTGTTCATCTCGCAGTATTGATATGTCAACTAATGTTATCCTCTATTCATTTTCTTGAATTTATTGGAGAATGGTTTCTTACTATTCTTCTACACTACTCCACCTTGCCATTGAGAGAGGGAGTGAGCTTCATTGGAATCAAACTCATGAGATGGAGTAGTTATAACTCCTACATCCCTCCTTTACAATTGTGATGTTGATGCTAGTTTCTAGTACTCCAAGTATAATGTATACATTTGTGTGCACTCTCCTTATAAAAGAAGTGCCCCATGTTCTTTGACACAATCGTCTCCACGTCATGCCCTGCTCTATTAGTGCTTGGATGACTCCTAATTGATTCAAAATAAGTGATAGTGATCGTTGTCCCAATTGAGGGAATAAATGTAGTTGCAGATTTTGTCCTTGATTTTCTCTCAGCGCAATGAAATCAGATGCATTGTGTATAGTATCCTTTACATTGGGAAAGTTTAAAGTTTGATATTCATCTTTGATAGGTTGACTAGTATGCCACGCACTTGCTAGACCATTCAACGATATCTTTTTTAGAACAACTTTTTTCGTGTACTTCACAATAAGGAACACAAAACTTATTGTGAAGGTTGACTACACTTTTTCTTATTACTGAAATCTATCTTATTGTGATTCTAGATATGATGAAGACTCGAGTCTAATGGGAGCTTGGTGGTTTGTTCATCTCCTTAGTCATGATGAGATTATCTTTTTCTTTTGATTTACTTTACCATGAGTTTAAGGAAACTCATACTCATGCTAAAATGGGGGCTAAATAAATCATCTTAAAATGGAAGCACCCATTATTTTAGACCTTTTAACTCTTTCCCTTTAAGGACTTATGGACCATGGATGGATTTGTACTCAATCAACTCTTTCTCCTATTACAGCTCACTTCTTTCATTTTCATCTATGGAGTTTATGAAACCTTAGGGTTAGCTCCTTATGAGATGACCCTAGAATAGGTTGACCCAAGTTGACCTATTCCAAAATAGGGCAAGCTAGGTTGATCCATTCCCTAGAAACTTTTGATCTCAAGGCTAGTTTAGTCTCAAGATTGCAAATTCATAAATTAAGTGACCCAATCGACTTACTTTATTTTCACGTCCAAGATCTCGTATGAAAGGAGTCATAGGAAACTCATTTTCACATTAAAAGAGACATCATTAAACATCAATGAGATATCCAAGAAATTGCAAAGCACAATTTTAAGCACTTAAGCAAGTGAATTTTTATCAAGCATTCAAGGCATTAAAGATTTAAGACCTTTTAACTCTTGCTATTTAGTGACTTTATGGACCATGGATGGATTTTTACTCAATAAACTCTTTCTTCTATTTTGTCTCACTTCTTACATTTTCATCTGTGGAGTTTCTAAGACCTTAGGGTTCACTCCTTGTGAGATGACCCTAGAACTTTAGGTCTCGAGGTTGCTTTATTCTCAAGATTGTAAATTCATAAATCGAGTGACCCAATCGACTTACTTTATTTTTGCATCCAAAAACTAATATGAAAGGAATCATAGGCACCTCATTTTCACATTAAAAGAGACATCACTAAATATCAAGAGACATCCAAGAAATTGCAAAGCACAATTTCAAGCACTTAAGCAAGTAAATTTGTATCAAGCATTCAAGGCATTCAAGACTCAATGATCCTTTATGAGCATTTTCTTTTCAAGATCTAGCATTTTGTTGGACATTAAGGGAGGAGATCTACATTGACACATTCATCATCTTCTTTATTGATGCATGTTTGCATACATGGCTCCATAATGTGGTTTTGATAGATAAATTGCATTTGTGGAGATACCTTCCATCCTTCATTACAAATTCAACATTGACAATACACAAGGATTACAAAATCCTCTTTGACAAGGTGAATATTTGCATTTGTTTTGCTTCCTTTCATGGTTTGCATCTCAATTTCAAGATTGATTCCTTAATCCTAGGCTTGACCAAGGCAAGTTCTTATCAAATTAAAACAAAAACCAAGCTTTAGTGTATCCAAGAGTAGGATATCTAAATTGTGGTCATGGATCTAAAAACTTCTCATTGAAACCTTTCTGATGAAGTCGAATCAACTTTTCTACTATGTTCCAAAAATGTGTCTATCTTTCTGTAAAGTCAACAGTTCAATCACATATTCATATCCACAATATTTGGAGTGAAAAGCATATTCCTTGTACATTATGAGTAAGCACTTTATCCTATATTTCACTTTTTAGTCTAGACCTATTTCCATATCTTAAATGTGCTCATTGTATATGTTTAGCACCTAGATCTATATTCCATTTCTCATTTAATCAATTAGTTCTATGTCACATTGCACATCTTTAATCATTTAACATTGAATGAAAGAAGACTTTCTTTCATACTTTGTTGATATTATTTGAGTTTAGTTTTGGAATCCCTTCATCCCTTTGGGTTTTGCTAATCTAATTCTAAGATAAGTGTTCTTAAGCTCTATATTCTCATGCATACAAAATATTAATAAATGTTATAAACAACTTATTAAAAAAGAGGGATGTAACATAGGTGTGCATTAACAAACTAGGTAGGGAGAAAAAAGATCCCGCAATTGTTTATGTTGTTGGAGAACCGGTATATTTAATGTTAGAAAAAGTTGTTGTTCAAAATTGTACCAATTTTGGTAGCCTAATGGTAAATGTCTATCATAAATGGAACATTGATACCAAATACACTAATTAACTTGCATTTGTCCAATTTAAGACCCACCTCAACAACCATATAGCTAGATGGTAGCTCAACTATAAAACTAGAAAGGATTGTACAAGACACAATTACTACATTGGATTCTTGGAAGTGCCATATTGATTTTATAATTTTATAACCTAATGCTAAATTGAGTGGCACCCACTCATCTTAGACAAACCTTGGCTTGCTACTTGATATGCCTTTATTGGGTGTAGATAAGGTGATATTATTCTTTTAAATGTCAATGTTACCAATAAACTTGGTTTTTTCTACCAACACAATTGCATAATGAGGATGCTCAATTAATATGGTTTGGCCTTAAAGATGATGAGGAAAATACCCCTGCAAGCTATCATGACAATTGCAAGGATTGTCATGCTTAAGATATGAGGTAGAGGTGTGATTTTATCTCATCATCCAAAATTACTAGAACAAAGATGAAAATAAGCCATCTTGTCTAGCATGTTCTTCCTACACATTACATGAATTGCTTCTTAGACATTGCCTAAGAACTACTTACACCCATATTAGTGATGCATGAATGTTGCATTAATGAGTCTTCTCACCACTCGAGTGGAAATCACTCTTGCTAAACACCTAAACAAAACAATAATTTTAGTGGTCTAGTATAATCAAAATTAATTTCCCTACTATAGGAGCATAAGATATCTTTTTCTTGAGACTACTATAATGTAAACCTATGCACACAAAATATAGGAAAATAAAGGACCATTGAAGAAGTCAAGAGTTTCATCTCTAGTCATTATATTGATTAGGAATATGAAATGCCTTATGAATTCTATGCTACTAGGCATACTACCTCTAAAATCTTTTAAAACTTTTCATAAGACTTGATGCCAACTTAGAGCCCTTCCATAATGGATAGGACACTTATAAGTTCAAGTATACAAACAAGAAGGCTCTATTACATGTGAAGAAGTAAATGCATGCCATTTTTGTAAGAATTTTCCTTAGGGAAAAATCACCCAAAACTAAGAAGCACAATAACTAGCACAAAATAGACCAATAGAGTATGATCAAAATAACAATACGATATTCAATTGATTGTATAGTACACTAGAGGTGCCTGTATATAAAGGGCTCTAAGATGAATCTAGAATGTCTAGGAGTTAGCAATATGATAAGCCTCACAACTAAGCACATGTCCACCAAGAGTGGGTTATCCTCCATTAAGCACAAGAGTTAGTGTGTTGATGAGAGGATAAGACTACAAAAGTGTGTCACGTAAAATGATGTTGTAGACATCATGTGCTTAATTAAGAGTGTGAACAACTGTGTTGTCAACATAATAACTCAGTTGATTATCCAAACTTCAGTGTTGTAGACACCATGTGCTAAAATAGAGTTGCTTACTCCTATGTTGTCAACATGACAACTCAGTTGATTACGCAAACTCCTAGGTGTCTAACCTAAGAAATAATAAAATAATGTATTTATCCTAAGTAAACTTAAGTAAAGCATAAATAATAATTATTTACACTAACAACCCCCTGTAAGTACAACTTAGAGGAATGCACTTAAGCTCACAAAAGCTATGATGAAATGCATAATGGGTCCCAGCTACTAGGCCATGTTAGGTACTCAAGTACAAATGCAATGTTGTACACATAATGCAATGCAAGAAAATGCAATCTCTCTAAAAATAGAGAAAGAGGGAAAACCTCATGGAAAAAACCCTCCCCCAAAAAGAGAGATGCGTACAATAAGGAAGATGCATGTATGGATGGAGTAATCAAGACCCCCTGCTATGGCATACATCATGCATATACAATAGAGAATCCCTCCATGAAATCCCCCCCTTAGTGAAGGATCTCATAATGATAAATGTCTGAAGACAAAAGAAAATCCAATGTCGACAAACAACATTTCTCCCTCTAGGAAGAAGATACACCAAGTATAGGTGCAAATATGCTTCCCACTGTGGATAGGAAGATGGAAGAGGGATCCATATGTAGTATGGTGTGGATGTTGCCTCTGAAGTCTTCTCATATGGCGACAAGTCCTTGATGAATGAAGATTCCATGAACCAATCTGGTGAAGAAGGTGGCAAACAAGGTAACATGTCCATGTATGAAAGTAAATCAACCTCCAAAGACGATAAAGCATCCTGATAGGAAGATGTAGGAAGAGAAGCAATGTCACCTCACCTCAATAATGAATGCACATCCATGAAAGAAGCTCCTTGATGATTGAAGAAGTTGCACCATGAAAGCTGAATGATAGTCCTTCTTGTAGGAAGAAATGGTGCCATATGTGTAGTAGAGAATGCTCCCCAACTAATAGGAAGAATCTGTAGTAAATATGATGTTTGAGGAAATTGATAAACAATCTCCAAAGACTAATATGACTCTTCATAAGTGAAAGAGTCCTTCTCCATCTGCTATAAAGAATCCACAATCATGTCAGAACAATCAAGTGGTTGAGCAAGTGAAGAAGTCTCTTCAACAAAGAGAAGATTAATGTCATCAATGATGTCTCCCACATCTTCAATGTGAGACTCCACAAACAACCCTGTAGTGTTTGGAAGGAAGTCATCCCATGAAGCTGAAGTAGGAAGACATGGTAATACTTGTTGCTCTGAACTAGGAGCATCTGAGGCTAGAATTGGATCAATAGAATCAACAGGAGTATCAAGATGTGTGATCTCATCTAGAGTTGGACATACTATAACTGGAGTGACTAAAGATAGAATGCTGTCTAGAAATGGAGGAATGGTGGGATCTCCATATGCTTTCCAAAGACCTATCCAAATGTCATAAGGATTATTGAACTTGTCAATGACTTTAAAACAAGAATGAGTGACATTGAAATAAATGACATCCATAATTATTTTAACAAGTGGCTCAGTGATGGAAGAGTGCAATCTATTGGAACATAGATAAGGAAATACTTCCTTATGCTCTCTTCTTAGATGATCAATCATCAAGGCACTGGACGGGCGCACTTTGGCAAGTTTCCCCGGTTGGCCTTGGCAATTTCTCCTTTGCGGCCAAACAAGAAGGATGCGGTGACTGCAACTACCCCAGATCTTGCGGATGCTGCTGACGGCTGGACTATTCCTAGTCCGCCTCACAATCCCACTGATGCGTGGGGATTTCCTGATAAAGATGATCCTCCTACCTCTGCTGGTACTGCCTTGGCAGCATGAGGTTGTTTTAAATGTTTTTTTTTTATGAATAATTTATAGTTGCTGGCTGCGGCCATGTTGTTTACTCCAGCTTCGGTCGATTGAACTCATTCGCGGGGTGATCCTATATCCCTCAGCCCTTTTTTGTGAATTGTATTCTTAGTAAATTTTATTAATTGAAAAGGACTATTCATCAAAAAATCATCAAGGCACTCCATTGCTGATAATTCCTCTTTGTCAACATTGGTCTAACACCAAACTGACCTGTGATACAAAACTCCATGAGATCAATGAATGTTTGCACCCCCCAAAATGCAAATTTAAAATGTTTTTAAGGTTTCAAGTTTTTTTGGGAGCATTTTTAAAAACTAGCTAAATTTTTCTAGAGCTTTTTTGGAGGGGGCTTGGCAAGTTTTTGCCAAGTGAGAGTTTTTCATCTATGGTAGGAATCATTGTCAAAGCCATCACTAATAAAATCAGCATTCTTTTGTCTCGTTTGAATAGTTTTTGAAACTATTATGTGTAGTATTTTTTTCTATCAACTTTTCAATTCACACTTAGTAAACCATCCTCAGGATAAAGACAGAAAGTACAAGGAAAACATCTTGAGGATGGATCAAGAGTGTGATCCCAAATGTTGATGAAAAATAATAACATAATTGAAACCAGAAGCAGCATTCAAACTATCTTAAAAGTAGGCATCTAAATGTTTTAAAAACAAATTGGAGATCAACGATTGGCCATATTCATACTATAGCTATGAGGCAGCCACTTCTTGTTGGATATGAAGCATTCAATAATTGGATAAGTCAAAATATAGTGTCTTAATATTTTCCAACACAACTGTGATCCCAAATGTTGATGAAAAATAATAACATAATTAAATCCAGAAGCAACATTCAAAGTATTTTAAACGTGGGCAACTAAATGTTTTAAAAACAAACTGGAGAGTTGAACAATTGGCCATATTCATACTATGGCTATGGGGCAGCCATTAGCCAGCCATTTCTTATTGGATAGGAAGTATTCAATAATTAGATAAGTCAAAAGATATATTGCCTTAATATTTTTCAAGACAAAGAAGTTGTGATGGATCACAGAATTATGATCTGACATGTTGATGAGAAATTCTGTACACAATCATATCTAGAGACAGCTCCACAAAGAACAGAGAAGACTCTGCAGTTATTAGTACCTGCCATGGCAGAACTATTGCCAAGACTTTTCTTAAACGGTAATTAAACATTTTTCTAACAACTGATAGCATTGTTTGATCTTTTTACACCCGACTGTTATATAATGTTTACAACCAAAAGGTGTGCAAACTTTAACATTCCCCTGTAATTTGGGAGCGTTGGCAGATCCCCGTTGGCCAAAGCAAAGGCAGTACAGATTTTCAGTTTCTCTGTGCACGGTACTAAGCATGAGAAGGTGTAGTAAGCGAGGTGCAGTACATGCAGAGGCGTTCTGGTAGACAGGAGTTGGTTGTATCTGATCAAAAAAATGGGAATGGAGGTACTAATGGCATGGCACCGGCTACGGTGCAACATATTTGCACCGTGCCGTTTGCGTTTCCGTCAGTCTCCCCACTCCTCTGAGGCATAATATATATGTAATACAGTTGTGCCATATAGATGGATTTCTGCACACGTGTTGGGAAGGTAATATTGTTTTCAATAGTTGGTAGAAAGTTAATATTTTCATTCTTCACAAATTCCTAAACTCGATGAACAGATCCAAATGATATATTAGAATATGTAAAAATGCATTTAAAACAAGTTTCTGCAACTTCATTTTGTGATTGCAACCGGACCAGCAGATGCTTATTCTTTTTATTGTTTTCAAGGGCTTATAAGTTGGGAAAGAAGAAATGCTCATACAAGCAAGTGGACAAAATCCAGTTGCAATGAATATTTCTGAAGCTATTGAATCCTGCACTGGGTCTAAAACTAGACAATTTATGTGTTGGGACGAAACAATCGTCCTGTCTATGGCAAGCTCTACAGAGAATTATGTCCTTTTAACAGATTCATTTTTATACATTCCTATAATCATTTCTTTTCTTCAGACTGTACAATTATTTGCCTCACTTTTTCAACAGAAAATGTGCCTCGTACATTGTTCCAAAGATCACACTCAACAATAACCTATGAGAACATCTTCAATAGTGAAATTGGATAGGTATCTCTCCATTAATATGGTTTAATCTATGTTCATAATCGATTCCAAAGCTTCCACAATTTCTAATTAATATCTATAGTCACTGCAGTCAATCGGCAAAGTTCAAATGAGAGGTCATTTGTCAAACAGTTCACACTACATAATACGCTCATGATGCTACATACCTAAGGGGGCATTTTGGCAAATGGTTTATAAAACTTATCCAAAATTCCGCATTTTCTAGCTTTGGCGAACGCTTATAACCTGGTCCAAATGTGCCTTTGGATTTTGTCTTTAATTTCTTCCGCGTTTTACCCTTCTATATTGTATCACTGCAGGGCCCTGTTCTTTGTACGAATTTTATCAAACGGTTGGCATTCCTTAATGTTGGTCAAATAGTTCAGGCCACAGTTATTTGAAACTTTGCATGTTTTTGTCAACATCTTTCCAGGAAGATGTTCTATATCTTCAATTACTTACTCTGTTAGCAAAAATAAAGTATTATCCATAGGAACTCGGCATAGCTATTTCTTAAGTGATATACCCTTAGATCAAAACACTCTACTCGTTACCCGGTTGTAGATTTCATTAATGGATGTTGACCATATTCTAGATATTTAACTACCCAAATATTCAATTGCCAAAATTCCCAAATTGGAGGAAATTGAAAATAGGAGATAGATCCAATGAGCCTAAGAGAGCCAGATTTTAACGGTATAACTGAGCCAATTTTAAAAGTGAGCATTAACTCAAAAACAATTTGAGTGCAAGCATCTCATTATTTATAACCTGACTAAAGGATATAAATTTTCTTCCAAACTTGATAGCGTAATTCATCAGAGAATCGCTATGGGCACTCGACCAAGCCATTCTCAGACTTTAACAATACTCTTTGATGCAGCAGTATTAACATGAAATTTAGAAGATACACATGATAGATGTTGTGGATACAAAATTGTGCTCTGTTTGTTAGAACTTACTAACAAACAATTGGCATAATATATGTATCAATTTACTAAACCAATATATGTAGTAATTGGATCAATTTACTACTTTAATTAGTATTAGAATTACCAATCTTATCATATGTATTGTTTGCACAGTATAACTATAGGAATAATTACATAATTCATGCCAAAGTCCTGGTCTCAAAAAATAACATTCCAGTGATGAAGCTATTTCATTGTTGTTAAGCTTGTTAGCTTAACCCACGACCTTCCATTAAAGCATAATTTATTTTAATTAAAATACCTTATTAACTGAGAACTGCTATCCTGGATCATAGAGCAACATTGTGTTATACAAAGTTTACTAATTTTACAACTGCTTAAGTTACAAAATCTGACAAATAATTCTTCAAATTCGTATCACAGGCGAATATTGGTCTTTACTTTAGTCAATGCAAGTTCAAGAGTATGTGATGTTGATCTCTTTAATCTCTTCTATTATACTATGTTTGCTTTCTCCCGTCTCCTAAGTTACCTCATGTTGTGAGTACATCCTCAAATGTCCGCAAAAGTATCTTCTGCTCAATAGTTTTCCAAACACATTTACTCCCAATTGGATGGAAGTCAAAACTTAACATTTTGAACCAGTGCGAGATATAGTGGGGTAAACATTTTCCTGGTTTTGTAAGGGACAGATACCATTGGCAGGACTGGTTACTTTATCTCAATCTAGGCTTAATTTCCAGTAGTGAACTTTCGTTTCCATCTTCTCCATCTGTGGTTGATTTGTTCACACTCTTGTTTTAATTCTTCCAAATGGTTTCAATCTCTTGATTGGTAGTTGCATATTCTAGATTTTGCCTTGGCAACTAGATGGCTGTGATTTTCCTAGTTAGTATATCTATGCAAACAGAGTTCTAACAGTCATTAATATGCTTAGCTATATAGTTACAACAAGTTCATGCTTTATACTCTTATCATTCATATTAAATTTGTTCCCAATCCCCTTATATTTTGTTATAGTTAATGTGCACCTCAAGGGCTTGGTTATTGATGGTAATGTTGATTTTGTTTTGTATCCTTGTAGATTTTCACTTGGGGGTACACAACTCCAGAAGTGTTGTTGATAAAGAGAAGGACAAGCTTAAACTCTATTTCACTTTAGATAACAGGGCAATATATGCTCACAACTTGAACATGGAAAATCAAGCAACAAAGTTTATTATTAACCATTAGATGCACACTGAGTACCGGGTCCATGTTTTATATATGTATCTGCTAACAGTTTTCTTAGATTCACCTGAGATTATGTTGTTAGGTGAAGGTTGTCTTCCTTAAGCTCAAGCCAATGGCATATCACAGTAGACATTATAGATGTTGTCACCAAACTGTACTTTGCTAATCTTCTGACCATGTTCAGTACATGGAAGGTCACCCATGGTTATAGCAACCTATCAGATCATAACAATGAAAGCTGTGAGATCATGAAAAAAATAACTGCACTAAGGCCAACCACCAATACATTCAGTTTACCTGAATGAAAAGTACATCAGGCTGTTCCACATCAGAACATACATCTATCTACTCTATTATTGTTTCTTATTTTTATTTTATTTTATTTTCATTATTCAACCTCGGGATGTGTGCTATCTTTCTTGCCTTGGTCCCTTTATCTTTTGGGTAAGCCATTGGGTAAGCCATTGTCTGCAACCTACTTTGTTTTGCATCTCTTGCTCTTCATCCTGATGGTGGATCATGTAGTGTGATTCAAAACGTTGATGGTAAAAATCTTAACACAATTGAATCCAGAAACATGTCAGTTCAAGTCTCTCAAGGTTTTGCTGATAACTTTCAACAGTTTCCTCAGACTTGGCATCACTTTCACCTTGATACTATAGAAGAGTCCTTAAAACATGAGAGCTTTCATTGTTGTTTCCAAAGAGACTCCATTGTTCTGTTAATCATGTTGGTGTAGAGAATGGTACCCTTCTACCATTCTTTGATAGCCACACCTTATAATGTTTATAAGATTTTAAAGCCTATGTTGTAATTGTTCGTTCATGTAATATAATTCTTGAGATACTGTATATGTTGGATGTGTCCTTTAAAAAAAAAGTCCCTCCGTCAGGCATAGATGTTGTTAAGCACATCATGTTTTTACAATTTTGGTATAGATGTTATGTACCTTGTATAGTCTTTTCTATCTACGCATTAAAGAAATTCCAAGTTTCTAAATTGGCTCACAGTTATTCTCAATAGTTTAAGATTTATCCATACTTTTTGGACAGATTAGAGTTCCAACAGTCATTAATATGTTTAACAATATTCCAGTTAATGCTTTATACTACTAGCTGTACCTTTGAGGTGCTCACTGCCATCAATTTATTTAAAACAATAAAGAATGTTAGTGCCATAGACCATCTCTGTCAAGCTGAAAAAAGACCAAATAGAGGCTCAACCCATCCTTCGAGTTCAACTATAGTTAGTCTGGAAACTCTGGATTCAACCATGAATCTCCTACCATTAGCCTGGAAACTCTGGATTCAACCATACATATCCTACCATCCGTGGCAGGAACTTGGCTGCCTTGCAGCTCTTGTTTTCTATGTAACAGTAAGTACACTCTGAATTCTAAAACATATTAACAAATATTGACAATTCATAAAATATTATTTTCATTGTGCCAAATTGTGAATGTCATAATCATATACGTTTTCCAAATCTATACTTCTCAAATATGATTTTAATAAGGAACTAAGGTGTCAAAATATAGATTCTGGAAATAACTCTATTCTCAGACTCGGTTTTCCATTCTATCCCAAACTGTTGATCTCCAAAAGCAATATTTGTAAGGCTATCTCGTCTGTTGAAGCCTAATACCATCTATGAGTAGATTGCTAAGCTTTCCAAAGATTCACAAGATTACCTCATCTTGCAAAGTTCAATGCACAAAACCATCTTACAGTTTATAACCAACATAAGACAGGCGATTGTCATAACAAAGCAGTTAAATATGTATAAAAAAAATATCTTGCAACATTTGCTTTTTTAGATGATAACATATATTGTACATATATTGTAACTACATATCCTCTATGTACTTATTAACATCTGTCTACTTTGTCCTGCCATGTAGCTGGGGATACTCGATAAGAAGATGGCATATAAGTTATAAGATGACATCTTTGGAAATATTTCTAAGCTTTCCAAAATTCCACAGAATTTTTAATTTTTTCATCTTGCAAAAAGTTACAATCCAGAAATGTATCTTACAATTGAAAATAATCTCAAAGAGAAACTTGGCCAGTCCCATAACATGGCATGGCATTATGAATCAGAAAACTATCTTGCAACATGTTTTTTCCAGAAGAAACATTGCAATCTTTTAACCACATATTCTCTATAATCAGTAAGGTAAAGGCAGTAGAGAGATATTCGACAAAAAAACATTAAATTATTAATAGCTATGGGTCCGAAGAAATCATAAAAGACACTTCCCAAGTATGGGAAGATTGAAATTCAAATATAATTTGTATGGTTACTCGATAAGAAGATGACAGATAAGTTAAATGGAATATGCTTTGGAAGTATTTCTAAGCTTTCCAAAATTCCACAAAAAAATTTCATCTTGCAACACGTTTTTTCCAGAAGAAACATTGCAATCTTTTAACCACATATTCTCTATAAACTTCTTTTACAGGGAACAGAGGATAATCAGTAAGGTAAAGGCAACTGAGATAGATATTCAACAAAAAAAATTAAATTATTAATAACTATGGGTTCAAAGAAATCATAAAAGACACTTCCCAAGTATGGGAAGATTGAAATTCAAATATAAGCTAACTTCTATGGTTACACCATTTGTTAAGACAAACAAATTTTGTTCAGAAACCCCACAACCCAACACTATAGTATACATCCTAAAATAGTTTCGATGAAAATTGGGCATTTTCAGAAACCCTGGCTTAAAATTAGAATTGTGATTTGTCTATATCATCAAAGTAAGGATGTTGCATTGCCTTTTTGGCTGAGATCCTCTTGGATGGCTCATAAATCAACATTTTCTGCGAGAAGATACCAATTAATATTTAGTGCTTTACTTGCATCTATACAGTAGATGGAAATAAAACGAAAATAGACAAAATAGATGAAAATATATAGAAATGAAATGAATGAAAATAGATGGAAAACACTTACAGACAACAAATCAACACCATTTGGTTCCAAGTCAGGAACAGCAAGGCTTAAATCTTGATGCTTCCATTGAGGATATGTATGCCAGTCTCTCAACTTAGTCACTCCTGGCCATATATCTTCATTCGGAGTTCCAAGATACCTATTGCACATAACAGCCCTCTCAATGACATTGCAAAAGGGAAAATGACGAGTGTCAAATAATCAGATCTAGGACATACCTGAAAATATGAAGAAGTTGTTGCAGTTCTGAATCTCCCTGAAAGAGAGCTTGCATTCTAGACATCTCAGCTGCAAAACAATGAATTAATAATCTCAGAGAAATTCTGTACACAAGGTTTAATATAAAGCTGAAACAAATGAGGACCAAAGAAAATTACCAAATATACAGCCAACAGACCACATGTCAACAGGTGTGGAATAGTGAGTGGCTCCCAAAAGTACTTCGGGTGCTCTATACCAGAGAGTTACAATCTGCACCGAGAATCATAAAAATGAGTTGATTCAATGTTATTAGCCACCAACGGCATTTCACTAAGCTTCACCATGAAACTTAATTGAAATATAAAACTGCCCCATAGAAAACATAAAAATGCATTGATTCAATGTTATTAGCCACCAACAGTATTTTACTAAGCTTCACCAGGAAACTTAAATTGAAAAATACATCTGCGCCTTAAATTCATGTTATAGGAAAAATAAATCTAACTAGTAAATTGAATTAGCTGTCCATCTAGAACATAACTAGTTACATTTGTATCAAATTTTTACCTCATGCGTGTACTTCTTGATTGGAATGGTGAATGCCCTTCCCAATCCAAGATCCGCAACTTTGACCAAACCCTTCTCTTTATCCACAAGCAAATTGTGAGGCTTCAAGTCCCTTAAAACCCAAAGGAACAAGCATCAATGATATGCAACAAGTCAAGGAATACCAGCAGTCTATAAGAACACCTTAAAATTGTACAATACATCTTAGACAGGTAGAAAGGCACCTATGCATCACTCCACGACTGTGGCAGAAAGCAACTCCCTTACATATCTGGTACATGAAGCTCTGCAAACCAATAAGCACAATGATCAAAACAAGTTGTCTTGAAATGAGAGTTGCTATTCCCGGATCAAGAATAGTAAAAGAAATTTAGTTCTTCAGATTTCAATTCTACTCCCTGAACGGGCCATTTCTTCATTAGATAAACTCCTTATGCTAGCAAATATAAGCTATTTCAACCTAGCATGTGCTAAATTATTCTTATCATTCATTAGGGAGACTTCCTCTGCTATCAATTATAAGCTATTTTAACCTAGCAAGTGCTGAGACAGTTTACTTGAAATTCTTCTTATCATTAGGTGTTTGGCATTTGCTGAAACAAGCTCATTTAAAATTGAACATTACAAACAAGACAGCATACCTTCATCAGCTTGGGAGGCATTTTTGTATGGCTGCGGCGAAAAGTATCAATGTACTTCTTTAGGTCGGAGTCCATGTACTCAAAAACTAAGTAGAGAAGGGACTTTCCAGTTTTGCTTTCAGTGTGCTCCACATCCAGCAGCCTGCACAAAAGTTTAAGTCAGCCAAATAGGATGCACCAAATTCAAAACATGATGCAATCGCTTCCAGTACAAATTTAAGGATTCTGAGATCACATGTGCATTAAATTCAAAACAGGCTCATTCCAGCACTTTTGCAGCACTTTGAACAAAACAGAAAGATAACTCAAACCCAGAGGTAGTTGCAGGATAGATATATACAGATATACACAATTAAAAATTCTCTCCCTTAGCTTTCAATTTAAAAATGGGGTGAAATATTACACAAACATTACTAAACTTTCCGAAAATCTGAAACATGCTGGGATGATGTGCACGCTTAGTGTCACCCCATTGCACTGTGTGGTTTCTAGAAAGCATACATAGGACATACATACATTCTAACCATTTTTGTTACTAACCTTTAGATTAATTAGAGCCTAAAAATATCCTATTCAATTTTTCACAGAAAACTGAAGAATTGTTTAAACCTTAAACAAAAAGAAGTTTTAATTAGTTGTCAAGGAAGGTCCAATGACAGATGCTCCATTACCTTCCATATTCCCATTGCTCAAATGAACCTCAACACCTCAAAGTCTCCTTCAAGATATAAAAGATTATTATCTACGAGCTCAAAACCTCCCAAGAATTTATTACTGGTGTTTTTCTACACCATTCATGGAGTTCCACGGCAGAACGAGCCCAGTAATAAAGCATTGTGAGGTTTTAAGCTCTTCATGTTTCCTTGGAGATAATAATTCCTTTGCATCTCAAAAGAGACTCAATACAAATACAAATAAAAACACTAAATACTAGAAAGATATGGTGCAAACACTAAACTACCAGAAAGATATGGTGCATATGCAAACGTGCCATATATCTAAATTACAAAATATCAATTAAAAGGCAGCATATGTACACAACCGACCTGCTTCTTCACCCACGTTATAAAACTCAAATCAAGGCCAGCCATATATGATGGTTGTATCAAAATGCATTGAATATATTCCTCCTTCCCTTAAATAGATTAAAGATCCAAGGAAAATTTAAAGGTGTCTTCTGCAAACCAGGTCTAGAAAACAAATATACAAAGAGGATATATATATATATATATATATATATATATATATATATATAGAGAGAGAGAGAGAGAGAGGGAGAGAGAGAGAGAGAGAGAGAGAGAGAGAGAGAGAGAAAATAATGTATAAGTGTCTTCTGCAAACCAGGTCTAGAAAACAAATATACAAAGAGGCCATGCCTACACATTCAATATATCTCTCCCTTAATATGTAAGTATGCATTCTACCATTTTTCCATGGTGCCCTAATCCCAAAACAAATTCAAAGATACATACAGAGAGAATATATTCAAAAGCCACGTACAATCTTAGTATTCATATATACCATTTTGGGACTGGCTTAAAGCCAAAACAATGCCAGGGATGACTGCATAGAGGCCATTGATTAGTATTTTGACACAACGGCCTAAAATCCGAAACATACAGTGCCCATGCACCTTAATCTGGATTATTAATTTATTTGCCGTAGAGGGCATATACGTGCTTTGAAACAATGCCCTAAAATCCAAAACAAAGCCAGGGATGAGCGCACAGAAAGGAATATTTCATAGGCACGACGTGCATACACATTTTTATTTAAAATTCACCCTTATCAAACCATTAGGATTTCCATAGAGCACACACATCCACTGTGCACTTTTTTCCAGACAATACCCTAGATCTAAATGAGAAACAGGGAAGATCATACACAGAAATAAGATCAAATAGGAACATATTTTATGGACACGGAGACCATATACATATTAAAAATCACCCTTATCAGAATATTTGGATTTTCAGAGAGCAGGCATGCCCGCTATATCCATTAGACAAACCCCTATGCCATTTTTCAGACAAACCCCTGTGCCTAAAACAAAGCCCAGAAAGAAGAGCAAATAGAAAAAGGTAATTTACCTGACAACATGAAGATCCTGAGAAAGCATCTGTAGAAGGGAGATCTCACGAAGGGCAGTCGGAGGGACACCTTCTTCATCAGACTCAAGCCTGGTCTTCTTCAGGGCAACCAGTTGCCCTGTCTTTCTATCCTTGGCCTTGTAAACCTTCCCATACGTGCCTTCTCCAACCTTCTCCAGCTTCTCATACGCATCCATTTCTATCAAATGTAGATCTCAGAAAAAAATTGAAAACTAAAAGGGTCTGCTTTCAGATGAATGTTTCGGAGAGCGTTACAACAATCACAACAATCGGGCATGCAATGCAACAAGAGTGGGAACGAATTTGAATGGGAAGAAAGGAAATATAGCCGTTTAAGTTGTGCCGCTTTAAGGGTCCATTTCAAAATATTTTACCGTTTGGATTAGGATTTGAACATATTTATTAATATTAATTTTCTCGCCCCACTAATTATTAAAATTGAAAAAAAAGATAAAACATGGAATTTGATATTTTAACATAAAGAGGGATATTGAAAATTCAAAGCACTGGATCTTGGACTGCTTCCGAATAGAGCTTCAATCCCGATATGGGGGGACAAGAGTAAGCTCTAGAATGGGTTATATATTTAGTCTTGTGGACTTTAAAACTAAGTTACTCATTTCTTTCTAAAGTACCTTTTTTTAAGTCCCCCATGGTTTAACTTGGAATTTTCATGTTTTTTGACTAATTATTTTACTTTTTTAAGAGGGTCGTTTGATTGTTAAATTTAGATTGCTTTTAGTTTTTGTTGATAAACATACGTATATCACCATTATAATTTGGTGGTTTACTAGATTTTTTATTGCATTTTTAAATTTTTATTCAAATATTGTTTTTAAACATTTTGTTTTAGGCTTTTTTAATAATATTAAATTCTTGCAATTCAAAATTTATATTTTGAGTTATAATGTGAGCTTTTCATCTACATCAATGTGAATATTCAATACCGGTGATGTACAAGAGTATTTTCTAAAGACATAAGGTCTATATTGTTATTGTTTCCTCTTAGGTTAGGGGCTTAGCTCAATTAGCAAGAACTTCCAATGGTAGACATGAGGTCATGATGTCTAGTCTTCCCTACCCACATGGTATCGAAGGACACGTCATGCCAACATTACTACTCACATTAAAATGTTTTCTTGATGTATGATAGTTTATTAGGGGTTGCTTGATTATTGCAATATAAATGAAATCACTCCCACTTAGCCTCTACATTTATCCCTTCACTTTAATAAATAATATTATTATCAACTTTGACCTATTAGCATGTAAACTATCATATATTGGATGCCATTCCATATTTGAAATTTCTAAAGTTGAACAAATTCTTTGTCTACTTCAATCCCCAACTCATGATTGTTGTGTTAGGAAAGGAGTCTCAACCTTGCTTCTAATGTTTTAGATAGTAAAAGCAACCAAAACAGGGGGATTAACCCAACAATACAAAAAAAATGGTAGAGCCTTTATCGATAGAAAAATATAAAAAAATGATAAATAGCACATCATCCTATTCCTTTTTTTAATTTATCAAAATCCTCACACTAACAACCATAAGCAACAAGTTTAACAAACCATAAACCATGAAAGTAAAGTAAAACCAAAGAGTTACATAGTTCATCATACTACTAAAGATGATAAAAAAAACCTACTACTACTATTAAGAGAGGTCATAATCACCATATAGTAAAAAAAATTCAATGCAATGTAGGGCAAAAGGACCAAACATAACAAAACAAAAAACTATAAAGGGTAGAGTGTAGAGCCTCATTTCCCCTTGCATTTTGATAACAATGGTTAGATAGTAACAATAGTAGCCAATTGGAACAAAAAAACATATAGAGTCTTGTGGAGTTGCTCTCATCACCTTCATTTGAGCCTTTCTCATTCTTGTACTACAAAAGCTGCAAAGTGGTAGTAGCAGAGTGCATCACCTTGATGGAACAATATGCCAGGGTGTTGAAACTCTCAAATTTAGCAACCATAATTTTCAAATTTTCCACTTCCTTTTTAGGGCATTTCAGGTCTTCTGCCAAAGGGTTGTAGTCCTAGCATTTAAAATTTGTTTTTCCAATTGGCTCATCCTATATAGAAGAGGGTTTAGTGAAATCATCCACAATTTTCTTTCCTTTAGGAGGATTATGGGGGGAGGACGTAAAAGTATCCTTGGTTGCAGAGCTGAGAAGGGAGGTACTAGTCATGGGGAGGTATCTTTAAGGTCCCCAGTGTTGTCCTTCATAGTAAGGTCCAATATCCATTTCAAATTTGGTCAACACATGATTTGTCACTTTGTTGCTAACAACAACATCATCCTCTAGGGTGGTTTTTCCTATCCCCGACTCTAAAAGCTCATCCTCTTCTTCCACATACTTTCTCCTAAAAGATGTCTATTTTTTTTGTGATTTACTTCCTTTAATTGTCTCACTCTCTTTGGATTCAGAACCTAAATCCTCCTCATCCACATTGAAAACTTTCTGTATGACATTTCTTTCTTTCTAGGGTTAGAAGTGATCATGTGGGAGCATCTACATCCACCTCCAAGCTCCACATATAAATCACCATGATCGATAGGAGGGTCAAGTTTTAGCTTCTTCTTGGAGGTATTTGAGTTTGGGCTTTCTTATTTTTATTCCAACTAACAAAAGGGGTAGTACGTGACACTTGGGAAGTAGGGTCAGTTGGGCATTCACTAGGGTTAGCAACAAGGGCTTGCTGGAGGACAATATTATGGGGAGGACAAAGGAGAAGATGAAATTTGTAAAGGAAAAGAATTAAGCCTTGGTGGACGATAATAAAGTTTTTTCCCCTAACTCCTTTCTCGCACCTCCATGACTGAGGCTTCAAGGTCTTGTAGAAGAAAAAGTAGGATATGCATTAGATCATGGTACTGAAAATGATTCAACAAAAGGAAATGATAATAGTAACTAACCCCAAACTAACCCTCCAAAATAAGATGCTTTATGATTAGGAAACATATCATGTTCCAGGGTTTGCAAAATTGATCCCTATCAAAGCCACCACACAATCTTACAAGAGCTTCCTTGGCCTTGAAAAATCTGTTAAGGTTGGTCTTGTCTAGCATGTTAGTGACCTTTTTCCACTTTCATCCTATTGGGTCTTGATTTAATAGTGTTTAAATAACCAAGTAAGCTGAAACAAAATACATCTAAGGGCAACTAACTCCTATGATGGATGCACTTTGAATAGAACCTAGGCCGACTATAAGGCTATATTCCTTTTATAGTTTAGGCTCTGTAAAACCTAGGTGGGTAGCCCTTAGATTCATCCATATGTCCAATGTGAAAATAAAACTATGAATCTAAACAAAGCATATTAAAACCCCAACTCTATTCTTATGCAACAAAAAAGGTATGCAATAGTAAGTTACAAAACCTATGCATTGACAAGCTAAGTGAGGGTTATCCTTTTAGCTCCTAAACAAAAAGGGAAATGGATTTTGATATTTGATTTATTTCAACATAACCAAATATGAAACAAAAAAATTACACAATTCTCCAAGTGAGATCAGTGCCCTATCCATTGGGTGTTACTCAAATAAAAACATACATCATGATATTGAAGATCTATCTATTCACTTTATAAATGAGACATCATCTTTCACAATGAATCATTTTCTCATCAATATCCATCCATGAGACATAGAGCCCTGTCAAAATACACTAAGCATTTACATGATTCCTTGAATCAACGTCAAAACATACAATGGTATACAACTCTAAACAAGTTGCAACTAAGATCTGGGATTTCTGTCCACAAATCAAAGCAAATTGCATAACTCAAAGATAGGAGACAAGATTCACCATGAAACTATAATTTGATAATTGTTTCTTTGTATTCATTTCTTTGAAGTAAATCCATCAAGATGTATACAATAACTCGACCACACACAATAAACTAGATCTAAAACTAATGACTTCATTATTTTCTCTAAGAAATGTACAATATGTTGTACCTCCAAAAAGAAACATTGAGAATGGTGGAAACACAGCTTAAGACTTGCTCAAAGTGTTGGAACCAACACTACAAAATGAGAAGTGAAGAATATTTAGAAGAATGAAACTAGTTTGTGTAAGCATGTTTTCGGCATCCAAGTTTTAAACTTTGAAAATCAGCCTGGTGGGAAAAGATTCTAAAATTCTTTAAGTTTTCTATTAGTTTTTGTTACTAATGACACATTTGTAAAGTTTTATCTATAAAGAAGATGTGTTTTAGAATCATGTTGAACTTGAACTTGAACCTCAAAGTTCAAAGTTCGAAATGCAGATCCATATGTTCAGGAGTTCAAATTTAAAGTTCAGGTTTAGTTGCAGAAGTTCAAGGTTCAAAATTTGAATTTCAAAATGACAATCTTGGTGCGGGGTCAATATCTCCGAATTCAACCATTGGATTTCTCTCCATTTTGGATATATTATTGACAGACAAATTTTCCAACTTTCCATTGGAGTGATTGAAATTTTTTTTATCATATGTAAAAGTTTTTAATGTTTTATAGCCTATCAAAACAAATGGACAGCCTGAAGTTCATATTGAACTTGAACCTTGAACCAAAAAGTTCAAATTTAAAGTTCAAGTTCATTGTTTCAAAATGTGGCAGTTCAGAGTTGAAAGCAGCCCAATGGTTCAATTTCTGACGAGAAACTAGTTCAAATGGTTCAACTAGTTCAAGTGTTTAAATAGTTCAAAATAACCAAGGTTCAAGTTAGAAAGTTGTCATATTGAACTTGAACCTTGAACCACCAAGTTCAAGTTCAAAGTTCAAGTTTGCAGGTTCAAACTATCCAATTTTTAATAGTAGCAACATGTAACTACAAATTTTCTATAACTGAAGAAATGCATCTTAGTGTGGGAATCATAACTTTTAATAAAATTGTTGTATTGAGATTTAAAAAAATTTATACGTATGGCCAAACCTAATTTTCCAAATCCTCTCCAAACGATGTTGCGAGATTCATTCTAGATCAAAAGTTTTGGGCATCTAAGTGGAGTACTATCAAATTTATCCATGATAGTTACAAAATAATAACTAAAAAATGATTCATGTTTCAGGGGGCGTAGATTTCAATCTAATTGTTGGATTGAGCTAATTTTTTGATATGTTTTATAAATTCTAGTATTGTAAATCCTCTCCAAACAGTTTTGTAAAATAACTACAAATTAAAAGTTATGAGCATTGGCATGAACTATCAAAACTATCAATGACAATTATGAAATCATGATAGCAACTTATACCAGCATATGCCACGTACCCAAATTGCATATGGCCTTGTTTTGATAGATGTATTTATTCTTATATTTATAAGAATAATGTTTATAAAGCATTAAAAAAGTTAGAGGAAGTTGAACATGGGTAATGATGAAGTTCCAAAGATTCAATTACTAAAGAAATTGAATAAGATTTCTCAAAGGAGACTATGTATTTGGAAGAGTTCAAAATGTTAAGGGTCTTCTTTTTCTAGTCTGCAAGTCTTGAGGTTGTTGTAGGGAAGAAGACATTTTATGTTTGTAGAGGGAATAGGGGAGAGTTGTTTTATTTTTTGCAAACTACTTGTAATAGCAGGGGTAAAATAATAGTATTGTTGTTTTGTTATGTTTTTGGAATAAAAGGAAATATATTTATATGCCAAATCTTGAGGTATGGATACTTATTTTTCTAGATGAAATAGATCGTATGGTCTTTTCTTTCCTATTTCAAATGCAGTCCTACTACTCATTATAGAAATGAAACATTTAATCTCTTTCATTTCATTCTTGATGTGAAAGGTTCAGTGAATAGTCATGTGACTATTTCATATACTTTCCTTCTTTGTCATGTTCTTAAAATTTGCAATCAATCCATTCGATGTTGATGGGTAGATGTTAGAAAAGCTTCATTCAATCTAATTGTTGGATTGAGCTGATTTTTGAATATGTTTTATAAATTGTAGTTTTGTAAATCCTCTCTAAATAATTTTGTTAGATAACTTACAGATTAAAAGTTATGAGCATTGGCATGAACTATCAATGACAATTATAAAATCATGATACCATCTCATACCGGCATATGCCACCTATCAAAATTGCATATGGCCTTAATTTGATAGATATATTTATTCTTATAGTTATAAGAATAATGTTTATAAAGCATTAAAAAAGGTAGAGGAAGTTGAAAATGGGTAACGAGGAAGTTCCAAAGATTCAGTTACAAAAGAAACTGAATAAAATTTCTCAAAGAAGACTATGTATTTGGAAGAGCTCGGAGTGTTAAGGGTCTTCTTTTTTTGGTCCGCAAGTCTTGAGGTTGTTGTAGGGAAGAAGACATTTTTTGTTTGTAAAGGGAATAGGGGAGAGTTGTTTTATTTTCTGCAAACTGATTGTAATAGCAAGGATGGAATAATAGTATTGTTGTTTTGTTATGTTTTTGGAATAGAAGGAAATATATTTATATGCAAAATCTAGAGGTATGGATACTTATTTTTTTGGATGAAATAGATCATATGGTCTTTTCTTTCATATTTCAAATGCAGTCCTACTACTCATAGCTTATAGAAATGAAACATTTAATCTCTTTCATTTCATTCTTGACATGAAAGTTTTAGTGAATAGTCGTGTGGCTATTTTGTATACTTTCCTTCTTTGTCCTATTCTTAAAACTTGCAATCACATTCGTTCTATGTTGATGGGCAGATGCTAGAAACCCTTCATGTCTTCAGGTAAAAGACATAACCAATCATTTAATTCATTGTAAATCTTTATAAGAGGGAGTTGTACCTCTCAATTCAAAGGATATTTATTAATCAATAATAACTCATCCAACTATTAGCATCTTTTTGTTCTTCTATTTAGGCATTTTGAGTCATATGTTGTATTTCTTTTTGAAGGAAAAATTTGTTTACTAACAGGTTTTTGGCAACTCTAGTGGGAAAAGAAAGCGAAGTTCTGATGTTTTTCTTTCCTTGGATATCTATAGGTACCTCCCCGAGGACAATGGTTGGTGACTCTGATTTTTTTTGGTAAAAGAAGTATGGTGTGATATGGCTTTAATTGCAGCCCAACCATGGGGGGCTTAGATTGGTCCATTCTTTATCCCAATATTCAGACCTACCTAAAAAATCAAGTGAATACTTCCCAAAGTTTTCTAGTGACACAAATCAAGATCCTGGAGATCTTATTAAAGCAGCTATGGTTGTTCGTGGGATTCTTGGTGTGTAGGAAGAAAACATCTTTATCAAGTTATTTATTAGAAGCCTCACTAGAAGTGCAAATTATTTGTTCCAAAATTTGCCAAATGGTTGCATCACTTGCTAGAGTGATCTTGAGGTAAAACTTCTTCAAAGGTTTATGCCCACACTTGATGTTGCTAAATTGCTATTTGATTTCTTCCAAATTAAGATGGGAAAAGGAGAGGCCATGAGGGATTTCATTAATAGATTCAATAGAATTGTTAGTAGGATTCCTCTAACCAATCAACCAACTGAAAGCAATCCGTTGTGTGTATTCATTGCTGCCATGCAAACTAAAAGCAATCCGTTGTGTGTATTCATTACTGCCATGTAAACTAAAGATAGATTCTTACTTATGCAACTAAAAATACAAAGGTTGCAAGATGTACAAAGGGAGGTTGTTAGCTTGGATGATCATATGATCATCAACGTGTTAAGATGTACTAAACCCTCATAGGAAAAAATATGCACTTGTGAACAACACCATTATTTGAACATGAAGCCTTCTCAAAAGAGGCTTGTTCTTAGAAAGGCAAAATCAACATCCCCATTTTTGTTTGTTAGAATTTAATAGTTTTTAGTGCAGAGGATTTGCTAATACCTCCTATTATGGAAATAAATCCCAATGATGTGATCAGAATATATCATCTACATGTTGAATATGATGATGAAGATCTTCAATAGCCCACACCCAATGAGAGTGATTCCTTGGATATGGCAAAAGAATGTTGTTCACAAGTTGGAAATAATGATCAACACCTTCCTCAATCATCTAATCTAATGACTTTCTTTTTGTGTTTCCCACTAAGGGAGAACTTGGTGATAATGAGTTGTATGAGAGTCTATCACTAGTTGTCTCCTTGCCAGAATTTGAATCTTTCCCTTCTAAAGTCTCTAACATTGCTTGAGTCATTGGTGTTAGTTGGGAAAGTCTGATGAATTAGTATGGATCAAAAGATACCCATTATCTTGATATACAGAGGGAATATGAAATCTGTCATTTTGATTATACACCTCAAGAAGAAAGATTGAATCTTAGAGTACTAGAGGAACAAGAAGACCCTCTAAAAGGCATGGTTGATGTCAAATCAGGTGGGAATTTATTGTCAGATAATTCTTTTTCATAATTAGAATCTTTTAGATTTAATACTTCTAATATATATTCAGCCAGTGACTTTGATCAAAGAAGTGTAACGAATCATCAAGATTAGGAAATGCTTAAGGTTGGCAATATTGAAATAGACAATTTCCTGCATGCTGATTCTAAATGTTTTCGATTTGGTCACATGGAGACTAAAGAATAATTGTTACAACCCAAGGCATTCAAAAAACTTGAAATTTTTGAAACGTGTGTTAAAGAAAATTATTTTTCCCCTATACTGACATCTTGCACACAATCTGAGTTTGAAGTGTTAAAATTTGATCATGAAGATAGGTTGATTGATGGCATTCCTATATTGGAGTCCTTTCATTTTGAGGTAGATATGGGCCAACTCATTCAAAGTAATGAAAAAGTGTTGCAGCCAGAATTGTATGGAGCAGAATGGTTGTTTGGACTTGACATATTGATTCAAAGGTTTGACTAGAATATGGTGGTCAGATCCATGCTCATGACCACTGTCAGATGGTTACTCAAGGTGGCGCATGTTATATTTTAGCCTCTTTTTTGCACTGGCACATTTTTTCTCAACCGGTTAATGCTTTTCCATGAGAAGCCAAGTGTGCTACTCAAGGTATGGGTTGCTTTCCCTCTCCTTTGTACATAAAGTTTTTGATGTGCCTAGGGGTAGTTGTCTTTTGGCATTGTGTATTTGGTTGATTTTTCTTCCTAGTATTTTATGTGTTCCCCTGCTTTCCCCCTCTCTACCAATAGTCTCGTTGATCTCTATTGTTTGCAAACTCTATTTTCCCAATGGCTAAATACTAGTTTCCTACCAAAGGCTTCTCGATTCTTCATTTCCTTTGTGACCCACATCCCTAGTTAGAGCTAGGTATAAGCATGTTTTTGGAATCTGGATTTTAAACTTTGAAAATCAATTTAGTGGGAAAAGATTCTAAAATTATTTAAGTTTTCTATTGGTTTTTGTTACTATTGAAGCATTTGTAAAGTTTGATCTATGAAGAAGTAGTGTTTTAGATCTTGTTGTACTTGAACTTGAACCTCAAAGCTCAAAGTTTGAAATGCAGATCCATATGTTCAAGAGTTCAGGTTTAGTTGTAGAAGTTCAAGGTTCAAAGTTTGAATTTCAAAATGATAGTCTCGGTGTAGGGGAAATATCTCAAAATTCAACTATTGGATTTCTCTCCATTTTGGATATGTTGTTGAGAGACAAATTTTCCAACTTCTCATTAGAGTGATTGGCAATTTTTTATCAAATGTAATTCTTTTTAATGTTTTAGTACAAGCCTATCAAAACAAATGGATAGCCTGAAGTTCATATTGAACTTGAACCTTGAGCCACTAAGTTCAAGTTCACTATTTTGAAATGTGGCGGTTCAAAGTTGCAAGCAACCCAATGGTTCAATTTTTGAGGAGAAACTAGTTCAAATGGGTCAACTAGTTCAAGTGTTTAAATGGTTCCGAATCACCAAAGTTTAGGTTGGAAAGTTGTCATATTGAACTTGAACCTTGAACTACCAAGTTCAAGTTTAAAGTTCAATTTCGCAGGTTCAAACTATCCAGTTTTTAATAGTAGCAACCTATAACTATAAATTTTCTATAACTGAAGAAATGGATCTTAGTGCAGGTGTCATAACTTTTAATACAATTGTTGGATTGAGCTAAATTTTATATATATATGTCCAAATCTAATTTTGCAAATCCTCTCCAAACAGCATTGCAAGATTCATTTTGGATCAAACGCTGTAAGTGTTTGAGTGGAGTAATCTCAAATTTATCCATGACAATCACAAAATAATAACAAAAAAATGAGTCATGTTTCGGGGGGTGAACCGCCTCACAATAGGTGTTCCATAGTCATGCGCTAGGCATGGCTTAGGAATAATCTATTCAAGCTAAGGACTACTTTTCCCCTACCATGAGGTGCATTTAGATTTTCAACCCAAGGATGTATACTTGAAATGGTCGGCACAGTATGTGTACTAGGTACCTTGATGAGTCATTATGCTTGTGCTGCAGGAAAGTAAAAATACAAAGGAAGGAAACTACACTACTGCTGTGGAAAGAAAAATACTGAATCTATGAATGTTGAAAACACAATGACAAGATAACAGAGATTCCATCTTGGCTCATCCACTAGTCTGTTCTCGCAGATGCTGCAGGAATGTTTATGAAGTGTGATGCTACAGGAAGGAATTAACTAGCTATGTCTTACTTAAAATACTGCTAATGCTAGTAAAATGAATCTATTCTATCCTAATCTAATCCACCTTCCAAGTGGGCCCCCTTGGTTGGCTTCTCTAATCTACCAACGTAAGATAGAAGCTAAAGAGAACTAATTCATTTCATTAATCAGTCATTACATGATTCAGAATTGTAAAACACAACTACAACAAACTGTGAATCAGTGTTCTCTCTTACTCGATAAAACTTATCAAAAATCAAAAACTCCACACATAGGAGTCAATCCTGACATATATAGGGAATCTACTCTTTATTACATAACAGAAAAGTAACTATCCTAAGTTAAGTCTACAGGAGAGAATATAGGAGAACAACTGAAAGCGAAAAGGAAGGATAACAAAATTGAGAAGGGAGCAATGAAGTCTCAGCATCCACTTGTTACAACATAAATGCAGAGAAGGTAATGGCTCATAAAAGCTCCTCCTTATTCACTGCCATGTTTCCTGGAGTGGTTATAACTTCCTTTTCGTGGTTGTTCCTTGATGCTCATTTCTCCTTGAATGCTGTCGGCAACCAACTTTTGGATTCCTTCTCTCATCCTTTAATCCTTATCATCAGGTTAGTTATGATATAAGACATATTTGCAAATAAACATCCATCAAACTAAATTCAAGCATAAGAATGCACATTTGGATATTTATATGAAATACTACATATTAGATATAATTTAGGAAAAAGATGACATAGTTTTTCTACCCCATAAATCATCAAAGGTTTATCAAACATAGGCTTATAAGTGTTAAAACAAGGATAAACGAAGTATCACAAAGTATCTTAAACATAACAAAATAAAGGCATTTTTTAGACTCATCATCTGCCCCCTGCTAAACTAATGCTTGTCCTCAAGCATTACACTTCTTTGTCAAAGATCTGAGCTCCCCAACTTCTATCTTTCCCTTCCTGCTACTCTTGAAGGTATAATAGAATCCTCTGGTCCTTTCCCATACTTCTCACCTATGGTCTTCCTGCAACTTATCAAGTTTGTTAGCATCAATATCATACAGGGGCCATAAAAGCATTGGAGGTTGCATGGTCAAAGGACACCATAGCTCTGGCCTTAGTTGCTTTCCCAATTCTAAATATTTTGGAACTCTATATAGTGCTGCTTCCAAATTAATAGGACTGTGCAACTCTGATTTCTTGAGAGAATTAGGTAACCGTGCCCATCTACTTCTTACTCTGGTCATAGCTCTCTGGAATGCAAAGTAGGGAAAGTTTTTATATTCAGCATACACTTTGACTCTAGCAACAAATACCTTCTTTCTAACTTCTGGATTACTCTTCCCATAGGTTAATGTAAACCAGTCTCGAAGCATTTCTTCTGGTTGTTTACTTTCTGCCCTCAAGGGTAAAGGTTTTGTTCTCTCCTCATCTCTGTAATTAACCAGTTGTTTGTCATAATTCGCCTCATTAGACATCCATGACATAAAAGCTTTCAAATGCACATCTCCCATATAGAGCAAAGGATTCCACTCAGTTTCTGTAGGAATGACAAAATTATGAATATACAACTCACACAATAGATTTTGCTGCCATGGTGGTAAGGTTTGATACAACCCATAAAACTCTTGTGCAGTTTTGAATTCTGCATTTACATTTCTAAGGGTTAACATCAACTAAAGCAAAAGATATTGTTCTTCCAAAAAAAAAGCATATATTCAAGGAGGTGGTCTACAAGCAAGAGCTTGATCAGCTAATTTAAGTGCATGTTCCATGTGTTGTTTCTTTCTTTCTAGTTGTTCTTTCAATTCTTCAATCTCCTCATTTTGTGATGTTATGATCTTGCTCATTCTTTTCTTCTCCTCTTTCCATAGTGCTTCAGCAAATAAATGTTGTCCATATAACTGGAAAAGGAGTTTATGCAAGATGACGGCACTGTTATCCTCTTCATAATCCTTTTTTTTTTTCTGTTTCCGCCATAGATGTTCCGCCAAACTATTGATCCATGTTGACTTATATGGGACTAAGGCAGTATTTGAATCATGAAATTCAGGAACTACTTCATTCTCATGGCTTGAAACACCTGGTAAATTCATTAAGGTTTCATTAATTTCTTGCTTACATGCTGCAGGAGGATTACCAGAAGCTTTTGTCATCTCAGTCTGTAGGGGAGAATGGTCAAAAATTATCTGCACAGGAGACTCTGGAGCAGGTGCTTTAGACAATATAGGATCTTTAAAAATCTGCCCTCTCATTCTAGGGCTTCTCCGCAAAGCAGTCTCTTCTTGTACTACTGTCTTTTGCCTACTTTTCTGTTTCGGTGTCACTACTGCAGGATTAGTTGCTGTAGGAACCTTCTTTGTTTTCTTCTGTTGCTTAATTGTAGGACTAGGTTTTTGTTGAGCAACAGTTTCTTCTGGTGAATTTCATTTCCTTTTAGCTTTACTAGTAGTGGGTTTAGGGATGTCCTGTTCAGGTGGAGGCACATTCTTTTGAATGGAAGCAAATTCCAGTTCAATCACTACTGGGAATTATGTTTTCCTCACCCTACCGTTCACTAGGGTCAACTTGGGGTTGTAGGGTTTTAAATTTCACAAAGTCATCCCATGTCAAAGGGGATACATCCCTAAGAGACCTTTCTATTAACAACTTAATCAAGGCATGGTGAGTGACAGAATTATCTTTCCCTTTTTGAGTCTCTTCCTCACTAATACAGAGCATATTATACAGAAAATTTGGAAGATTCACAGCAATATTGTGCCTTATACAACTAAGCAACTTAAAATGGTGTGCATATAAGTGATAAAATCTACCTTCACAAGTAAAATACCTGATGACATGCATTTCTAGCTCAGGGTATGGAGGCGGCAAAGACAATCTCTTGCACCCCTGCTTTGTAACATTTAATGGAAGGTCATGTGGGGTAGTGAACTAGGCCCTTGCTGGCCTAGCATCATGCGAGCTTGGATAATGCTCTCCAACAGAAGGTAACCCTGTTACTTCTGCAATTTGTTCTTCTGTTGCAATTACTGTCAAACCCCACATAGAAGCTTCACCTTCATCAAATGTCCTGGTGAATTCTACAGTTGCTTCTTCATCATATGCTATTAAATTCAAACAATAACCTAACCACCCACATGCATTGAATCTTCTTACTGCTTCTACGTCAGAGAGCAACAAAATGTGCTCAACTGACTCTCTTCTTTGTAAACCTCCTCCCATTTCTTGATACTTCTTCTGCTACTCCATTTCTCTCTCCCTTTCTGAATGCAAACTTCAAGACTCTGCGTTATTTCTCAGACGCTTCAGCACTTTTTTTTGGGAACATTAATTGCCATAACTAATTGTTATGTACCATAATTAAACTTTAGGTAAAAGTAAATCATGAATTTGCATGGAAATCATCTGAAAACATGGTTCAAATGCCAAAATTTTAAAAAGGGGTCACATCATAGCTTAGCATGAAAAATTAAAAAAATTCATTCAAAAAGTGGGAGTACAACACTTGACATGGCATACTTATGGCAAAAATTTCTCATTAATAAAGGGTAATGCCAAGATTTTAAAAAATCATCACAATTAATCAGGCATGTCATTGGATAGTACAACACTCCCCTGCCCCTTGCTAATTTTACAAGTGTCCTCACTTGTCAGACTAGTATGGGTGAGGGACTGGAATACGTCGTAATTATAGAGACTTTGCAGTATTATATATAATTAACAAAATTTGCAAACTTATAAATGAATAATAGTTTGAAAATGTTTATACCTGCCAAGTGGATTGTCACATGCTCCAAAAAGGTGGCAAAAATAATGTAAACAGCAGCATCCATCAACATGTGCAGATTTGATTGAAAACACAAAAACTTAATTATGTAGAAAGTGAGTGGATGGAAGATTAAGAAATGGAGTGGGGTGGGTGGATGGAAGATTAAGATATGAATGGAAAGAAATATCATGAAAAAAAAATGGACTTTATGTGAACATAAAGTTATTATAATGGACATGCAAATTAGAATTAATGTTGAAGAGGAGCAGGCGGAAGGTTTTTACCTTCTGCTACAGGAAGAGATACTTGAGTTGTTGTTGGATTTGGTTGTTCGGACTGTTGCATGAATTCAGCTTTTGTTTGAGGCTATTTGTAAAGCTTAAGTCGATGACTGTTGATCAGCATTTTGAAAGGCACATCATCAAAGACATGGATGATTTGATATGGTCCTAACCATCGTGTCTGCAGCTTCCCTGGCATATCCTTAAAGCGGGAATCATACAATAATGCCCAATCACCAGCTTTGAACTGTTTGTTGAGGATATGAGAATCATGCCAGTGTTTTCTCTATTTTTGCACCAGTTCAGTGTGTTCTAAAGCAGTCTTGTACATTTCATCCAAAGAATTAAGATGTAGGAGGCATTCTCTTTGTGCTGCAGGAAGATCAATATCTAAGGTCAAGGCTGTTCTTAACGTCTTGTGTTCAAATTCAATTGGAAGCATTGCCACTTTTTCATACAAAAGCTCAAATGGTGTGAATCCGATAGTGGTTTTCCAAGTTGTTCTATAAGCCCAAACAGCTTCTTGTAACTGGCTGGTCCAATCCCGATGATGCAAATGGATTGTTTTAGTTAGAATATTTTCCAGCTCACGGTTGGTAACTTATGCTTATCCATTGGCTTGTGGATGATAAGGACTGGATCTGCGATGCCTGATGTTATACTGTTTCATCAACTCTGAAATCAGGTTGGAAGTAAACTGTGTGCCTTGATCAGTAACCAATTCTTTAGGAACTCCATAGCATATAAAAATTTCTTCATACAGGAATTTGGCAACTTTTTCATCACGGGCATGCTTCATAGCCTTAACCTCAACCCATTTGGTTAGGTAGTCAGTACAAACCAGAATATAAGACTTCCCATTGGATGGAGGATCAATACGACCGATGAAGTCCATTCCCCATTTGTCAAATGGTGTTAATACCACTTGAGGATTCAGAGGCATTTCATCTATTTTGGTTGGGTGACCCATTCTTTGGCATTGGTCACACTTTCTTGTATAATTGATTACATCTTTATGAAGGGTAGGCCAATAGTAACCAGTGGCTAAGATTTTGAAAGCTATTCTTTTGGCTACAAAATGTCCTCCATAGGGCTCATTATGACATGCATGCAATATGTCATATGTCTCATCTTCTCTTACACATCTGCGCATAACTTGATCAGGTCCAGTATAGAATAGAAAATTGTCTATCCATGAGAAATGGAAGCTTTTCTTTATGAGCAGCTTTCTCTCCTTCTAAGAAAAATGCGCTGGTGTCTTATTAGCTGCAATGTAGTTAGTAATATCTGCATACCATGGAACTTTAACAGCAATATGAAACAAATGTTCATTTGGAAATGCATCATCTACCAGAGTAGTATCAGTATCATGATGATTGATTCTTGACAAATAATCAGCTATGACATTTATTTTTTCAGGCTTATCCACTATGGTTATGTCAAATTCTTGTAGCAATAGTAACCATCTTGCTAACCTACCAGTTATAGCAGGTTTGTTCATGAGATATTTGATTGTTGCATGATCAGTATGAACATAGATAGGATAACATGTGATGTAATGCCAAAATTTATTTAGAGCATAGACTACTGCTAACAATTCTTTTTTAGTCACTATGTAATTCAGTTTTGGGCCATGAAGACTCTTACTGATATAATAAATGGCATTTTCAAGATTTGAGTGTTTCTTGTTAGAGTAAATAATTAATTATTTATTCTATTACTTAAGCTTACCTAGGTAAATGCATTTATTTAATATTTTGTATTTAATGCATGTTGTGCTTAGTTGATGACAACATGGGAGTTTGTTCCCTTCTAGCATGTTCCACCTTTTGTGGATATGTGTTGAGTTGTCATCCTTATCTTCTACCACCTTCCAGCTTGTTCTACAAGCTTCCATGAGCTCTTTATAAGCAGGCTCTCTCATTGTATTTTCATCACATAAGGCATTCTCATTGTAAAAACATTTTTATTATGTTTGCACATATTGTCTCTCATGTCTGTTTAGGGTTTTTCCCTCGCTCCATGCTCTTCCTCTCCTTGGCTTCTCTTTGACAGGTTCTCGCATGCAGGTGATCTTGGGCATCTTCAAAGTTGGCTTTCCTCAACTCCAACATGGTATCAGAGCCTTCCTGTTGCTGCTTGGTTGAAGAAATTTTGAAACCATGATTTGAAGTCACACACCCTGCTTTGGTTGTGCATTTTTTCTTCAAATCAGGGGATCAACATTTTTTCGAAGCATATTGAGACCAAACAGACATCACCATTGGATCCGGAAGGCCATTTGCAGTCAGGATTCATATAAAACTTTTCAATTTTGGAGACAGAGCTCCAGGAGGCAAAAAAAAATTCATTTCAGAGTCTTCCGTACAGACTGTACGGACGATTTTGACAGTTATTGCATTTTTTAAAATTAAAATGGGCTCACTGCCACCGCGCCATTGCGAGGCCACCACCATGCCACCAAAGCGCAGCCCACAGCGGCCGCAATAGGCAGCGCCGCCCGAGCTTCGCTCGGCCTCCTCCACTGGTTGTTCTGCTTCGACCGCTACCTCCGCTGGTTTTGATATGTCCGCCACCTCCGCCTCCACCTCTGGCCACTCCGCTCCACTGAGTCATCAGCTCTGCATCATCTATTTTGCTGACACAACGCCCAGTCAGCAATTTTCTACCATTCTGTGCATCACACGTGGCACAAGCGCCACATGGCACATTGCCACATGGCACATTGCCACATGGTCCCTGCCACATCATCACTTCGCCACGTGGAATCCACGTGGCATCCTTTCTTTTTGTAACGGGTTGTAGGCTGTCAAATTTTATCCTGCAGATTGTTGACATCAGCGTGATGTCATCTTCATCAAGCATCTTGCACCTCTCCTAGGGTCATTTTGGACCTACATTTAGTTTTTTGGCCATAACTTTTGCATATGGAGGTATTTTTCCAATCTGAAAGAAGCGTCGAAAAGCTGGTTATGAGAGGAGACTTTAATGCAGGCATTTTTTGGTTTTGATGCTTTATTATTTTCCATTTTTCTTGCTGAAGTCTGAAGTTTTTTTTTTGACTCCAGCAAGCATATCTTTTGTGTCCCATGCCTGTTTTTTGAAAACTTTATATTTTTGGAAAGCTGATTCTATCACCTTTTCAGAAATTTAGTCATTTTTCTTAATTTTTAGCCTCTGCTCTTTCTATCATAGTTTTGGTATTTTTTCTATATGGTGGATATTTTGAGTGTTTTAGGCCCGAGGATTGTTTTCCTGGCATGGATTCTCTTGTTTTAGGCTATACTTTATTTTGTTGCAGCTCTTTTTCAGTTTTGATCATTGTAGCTATCATTTTGAAGCATTTTTTTATTTCGCACTGAGATAAAGTGCCACTTTTGCATTTCGGGGATCATGGACATTGTTTTGAGTCATTTGTACATGCACTATTTTCATAAAGCACCATGGGGGGGATTATTTGTTTGTTGTTTTAGGCATTCTCCCTTTGTCAAGTGAGTGTCCCTTCTACGACATTAGCCCCATGCAGAGTTAGTTTGATCGTGTCTTTATAGGTGTCTGTACCTCTTTTCCTCTCTCCTCATTCTTGGTTCATTTGCAGGAGATTTGGCCCACCTTCTCAGTTGCCTATCATCACACCCCATCTGCATTAAGGGGGGGTTATTTTGTTGTTCTAATGCATCCGTGGTTCGATGGTTCGATAGTGTGAACTATGTATTCAGTGGTTGATCCTATATACAAGGCGATTGCAGTGGTTGGCTACCTATGCATTTCGGTGAGATGGATCATCTACCATATAGACATGCTCGGTTTGTGCCTTCTTCTTCCATAGAGGTTCTTCAGATTAGCAGTTTGACAGATTTGTGGCTTCTTCATGCTTCAGTGATGCTTCTTCATGATCACTCCTTGTTCATGTTTTAGGGGACATTTCCCTATAGGTTCTTACCTCTTTTTGGAGGAGGGTTTTTCCCAGGTGGTTTTCTCTCTTTTCTCGCTTTCAGAGGTTGCATTTTATTGCATTGTACTTGGGTACCTAACATGGCCTCATTGTTGGGACCCATTATGCATTCATCTTAGTTTTGTGAGCTTAAGGCACTTCCCTAAGTTGGACTTAAGGGGGAGTGTTAGAGTAAATAATTAATTATTTATTCTATTACTTAAGCTTACCTAGGTAAATGCATTTATTTAATATTTTGTATTTAATGCATGTTGTGGTTAGTTGATGACAACACGAGAGTTTGTTCCCTTCTAGCATGTTCCACCTTTTGTAGATATGTGCTGAGTTGTCATCCTTATCTTCTACCACCTTCCAGCTTGTTCTACAAGCTTCCATGAGCTCTTTATAAGCGGTCTCTCTCATTATATTTTCATCACATAAGGCATTCTCATTGTAAATACATTTTTATTGTGTTTGCACATATTGTCTCTCATGTCCGTTTAGGGTTTTTCCCTTGCTCCATGCTCTTCCTCTCCTTGGCTTCTCTTTGACAGGTTCTCACATGCAGGTGATCTTGGGCATCTTCGGAGTTGGCTTTCCTCAACTCCAACATTTTTGTGCTAAAATTGCACCTATGGCATAATCAGAAGCATCTGTATATATGTGAAAAGGTAGGTTCCAATCAGGGCCTTGTAAAATTGGGGCTGTGGTCAAAAGTTACTTAAACTGCAGGAAAGCTTTATCACACTCATGTGTCCAATTGAATTCAGCTTCTTTGGTGAGCAATTTGTACAAGGGACTAGCTATTTTACTGAAGTCTTTTATAAAATGCCTGTACTATCCAGCATGTCCCAGAAAAGATTTGATATCTTTTAATTTAGTGGGTATGGGTAATGTTCGAATCACCTCAATTTTTGCTAGGTCTACTTGTATACCTGCAGTAGATATGAAATGACTGAGTACCACACCCTCTTGCATGAGCATGAAACACTTTTCACTATTTAGTGCCAAATTATGTTCTTGATATCTTACCAAAACTTTTTCAAGATTTATCATTGCTTCTTCAAAAGTAACTCCAAATGTTGTAAAGTCATCCATATAGATTTCCATACAATCATGTGATATATCAGCAAAAATACTAATTACAGCCTGTTGAAACATTGCAGGAGCGTTACAAAGACCAAATGGTAAAACAGAGTATGCAAAAGTACCCCATGGACAGGTAAATGTAGTTTTTTCTTGGTATTCAGGAGCAATACTGATTTGATTATAGCCACTATATCCATCTAAAAAGGAGAAGTACTTCTTTCCAGCTAGTGTATCCGAAACTTGATCTATGAAGGGTAAAGGAAAATGATCCTTTTTAGTAGCCTTATTCAACTCCCTATAATCTACACAAATTCTCCATTTTCCTCCTTTCTTAGGTACTATAACCAATGGTGATACCCATTTACTATCAAATATAGGATAGATAAAGCCAACATCAAGCAGTTTCTGCAATTCTGTTTTGACTATTTCTCTGAGGCTTGGATTTATCCTCCTCTGAGGTTGACGAAGTGGTAGACAACCTTCATTAATGTATATCCTATGGGTACACAGTGTAGGGCTTAATCCTTTCATATGACCATAATCCCAAGCAAAAGTCTTCTCATGCTTTTGAAGCAATTCTTTTAATTGTTCCATCTGTATAGATGTCAATTTGGGGTTAACATGCAGTTTATGGCTTGTACTCAATTCAATAGGAATAGTGGATTCTACCATAGCAATTTCAAAGATTGGGCTTCCTTCTAATTCACAGGGAAGTAGTGAACAAAGATTTTCAAGTTCCTTAAGTAAACTACAACTTGTATCACACTCTTCATATGTAATCAATTATAATATAGAGCTTTCAGACACATCTTTTCCTACCACACAAGTGTTGGTAAGGATGCTCTGGATTACTAAATCTTCTTCTTGCAACTTTAGAAAAGATTGCCTATGTAACATCATAAGTTGTACTATGGAATTTATCTCTTCTTCTTCATCTCCTAAATCTGGCCAAAAAGATGTACTCAAATCTGGTAATGGTTGTGTAGGAAGATATAGATCAAATTGCTTGGTTGCTTGGCCATTTGATATGGTCATATTCCCTGATCTGTAATTTATGTTTGCATCAGCTGTGGCCAACCATGGTCTACCTAGAATGACAGGATAGCCAGATAGGTTTACTTTAGGGGACAAAATCATGAAGTCCGCAGGATATTCTAGGGAATCTAAGGTCACAACAATATTTTCTATCATTCCATCAGGAATGATAGTGGAACTATCTGCAAGCTACAGAATAGTTGGTGTGGGCCTTAATCCTTTTATTTGTAACTTCTTCATGGTTTCTTTGGTCATCACATTTATAGCAGCTCCCAAATCTATTAAGGCATTTTTAACAAATTGACCATTTATGCTGACACTTACTATTGGACTCCCTAGGTCAGAATATTTTGGTGAAATCACTCTTCCTAACATGATATCAGCTAAGTGTCCAACAACATGAACTGTGGTAGGATCCTTCTTCTTCCTTCCAGGTTTCTTTAGACAAGCTTCCCTTATAGCTTTTCCATAAGTAGGAATGTCCTTAATAGCTTGAAACAAAGGTATTTGGACATACATATTCTTCAATTGATTAACAATGTCAAAGGGTTGTTCCTTGCTTTGTTCAGGTTTTTTTTGTATTAGTTGGTTTGGAAAAGGAGGCTTTACTACTGGTTGAACTGGTATTGGTATGGTAACATTAGTTGGGTCAACAGGTTCATCAACCAAAGGTTCTGTTGCTACAGGAGAGTCTAATACTTCAATTATAAGAGGTGGCTTTGGTGTTGGTAAGGTTGTTCCAGATCTCAAATGTATATCTATGACATCTAGGATATAAGTTGGGTACTGCTGGGTATCAACACTATACATGGGCTGCTGTGGTTGGCTATTTGGATTTGGCCGAGGCTGTGCAGGTAGCTGTGTTTGCTTTTGAAGTCCACTATTTGTAGGTGGTGGCATTAAAGCAGGTTGTTGAGGTGGAGGGGTTAATTGTGGAGCACCAATATTTTGGTTAGGCCATTGTTGAGATCCCTTCTATTGGTTTGGAGATTGCCAATTCCCTTGGGGTGGTTGCCATTGGTTCTGCTGGTTTTGGGGCCATTGGTTATTCTACTGGTTAGGCCAAGGTTGTTGGAAATTTTGAGACCGTCGAGACTGTTGTGGGTTATTTTGCCCAGCATTATTTCAATTGGGTTGGTTTTGTGGAGGACCTTGGGTATTGCGGTTTTGCCATTGATTACCATATGAATTTGAATTTTGCAAGGGGTCTTGAGGTATACCTTGATGTTGAGCCCATGGTCATCGTTGAGCAACAAAGAATACTTGCTCATCATCCCCATATATCTTTACATATTCAGTTGGAAGATGTTGGTTCTCCATGCTTGCAACCAATTTACAGTGGCAATCCTTCTTTTGCTTCCGGCAATGAAGACAGTACTCAGCTAGTTGTAACTCAGCCTCTGCTTGCTTCTTCTTTGTAGTCATTGTATCCAACTATGTAGTGACATCATTAATGATGTCTTGTTTGAAATCTGACAAAAAATTGGATATTTCAAGTTTTGAAATGCCTTGACTAATTCCTTTTGTAATCATAGAACGGGGTCCTCGACCTTTCTTCATAGTTGACCTTGAGTAGTTCTGACATATCTTTTTGAGGTCATCCCATTGAGCTTGATATACATCTCCACCAGCCATTAGGTCCAATGCTTCCAAACAGTCTTCATTCACTCCTCTTAGAAAGACTAGTTTTTGAGAATCTTCAAACAATGTGTGCTGAGGATTCTTTTGTAGTGTATATAAAAATCGAGAAACATAGTCTTCTAATGTCTCTTCCTCCTTCTGTGATATCCTAAAGATATCATCTCCTCTTGTGCCAGATGCTTTGCAATATTCTTTATATTTTTCCAAAAACAAGGCTTGCATTTCATCCCAATTCGTAGCTGCATTGGCTCCTAAGCCCATGAACCATCGTAAAGCTAATTCTTTCAATGTGGCTGAAAATAATTGAAGCTTATGGGCATCAGTGTTGTAGTCAAAACTATGACAAAGGATGTCGAACTCAAAGAAGAAGGTATTAGGGTCTTTAGTTGCAAGGCCATAGAACTCTGGAAGAGCAGCGAGAGGTATATTCTTGAGATTGGCATTGGTTATGAGACTTGGAAGTGGAAATGGAAAAGTGGGTTGTGCCATGACTGGTGGGACTAGATTATGAGGTTGCTGCTAAAAAGGAATGTTAGGCACTAGATGATTAACAACTGGTGGATTCAAGGTAGTGTTATCAAGAAGACTGGTCACTATTTCAGTGAAAGGTTGGAGACCAGATATATCTAGGGATTCAGCTCTTGATGATGATACTGTGGGGAAAATAGAACTTGCGTCTTCAAAGGACAACTCAACTTCTTCTTCAACTTCTTCATTCAAATTAATAGATCCTTGTGGAAGAAATCTGCCATATTCATCTCGTCGTCTTCCTCTTCGATGCATGCAACTAAAATTTTCACACTAGTAAAAAGAACTTAATCTAAAAACTATGACTCAAAAAATGCTCCTAGCTTGACACCATCCCTGGCAACGGCGCCAAAAATGAACCTCCTCATAATAGGTGTTTCATAGTCATGCGCTAGGCCTGGCTTAGGAATAATCTATTCAAGCTAAGGACTACTTTTTTCCTACCATGAGGTGCATTTAGATTGTCAACCCAAGGATGTATAGTTGAAATGGTCGGCACAGTATGTGCACTAGGTACCTTGACGAGTCATTATGCTTGTGTTGCAAGAAAGTAAAAATAGAAAGGAAGAAAACTACACTACTGCTGTGGAAAGGAAAATACTGAATCTATGAATATTAAAAACACAATGACAAGATAACAGAGATTCCATCTTGGCTCATCCACTAGTCTGTTCTCGCAGATGCTGCAGGAACGTTTATGAAGTGTGATGCTACAGGAAGGAATTAACTAGCTACGTCTTACTTAAAATACTGCTAATACTAGTAAAATGAATCTATTCTATCCTAATCTAATCCACCTTCCAAGTCGGCCCCCTTGGTTGGCTTTTTAAATCTACCAACGTAGGATAGAAGCTAAAGAGAACTAATTCATTTCATTAATCAATCATTACATGATTCAAAATTGTAAAACACAACTACAACAAACTGTGAATCAATGTTCTCTCTTACTCGATAAAACTTATCAAAAACCAAAAACTTCACACACAGGAGTCGATCTTGACATATATAGGGAATCTACTCTTTATTACATAACAGAAAAGTAACTGTCCTAAGTTAAATCTGCAGGAGAGAATATAGGAGAACAACTGAAAGCGGAAAGGAAAGATAATGGAATTGAGGAGGGAGCAATGAAGTCTTAGCATCCGCTTGTTACAATGTAAATGCAGAGAAGGCAATGGCTCGTAAAAGCTCCTCCTTATTCCCTGCCATGTTTCCTGGAGTGGTTATAACTTCCTTTTTGTGGTTGTTCCTTGATGCTCGTTTCTCCTTGAATGCTGTTGGCAACCAACTTCTGGATTCCTCCGCTCATCCTTTAATCCTTATCATCAGGTTAGTTATGATACAAGACATATTTGCAAATAAACATCCATCAAACTAAATTCAAGCATAAGAACACACATTTGAATATTTATATGAAATACTACATATTAGATATAATTTAGGCAAAAGATGACATAGTTTTTCTACCCCATAAATCATCAAAGGTTTATCAAACATAGGCTTATAAGTGTCAAAACAAGGATAAATGGAGTATCACAAAGTATCTTAAACATAACAAAATAAAAGCATTTTTTAGACTCATCAGGGGGCATAAATTTTAATCTAATTGTTGGATTGAGCTGATTTTTGGATATGTTTTATAAATCCTAGTTTTGTAAATCTTATCCAAATGGTTTTGTTACATAACTTACAGATTAAAAATTATCAATGTTGGTGTGAACTATCAAAAATGTCAATGACAATTATGAAATCATGACATCTCATACTAGCATATGCTAATTGCCCAAATTGCACATGACCTTAATTTGATAGATGTATTGATTCTTATATTTAGAAGAATAATGTTTATAAAGCATTAAAAATATGTAAAGGGGTATGTGCAGGATTATGGTGTACCAAACTATGACCTTAAGTGGTAGTGAAAAATTAACAAATCAAGTTTATGTCAACTTGACACATAATTTTGAAGTGGTTATGGACTTTATATCAAAAAGTTGTAAGAAAATAATATGTAGAAAATTGAATTTAGTTTCTAAACTACTAGGCCTTATCAGGAGAAAAAAATAATTAATTGGTCAAAAGTTTGAATTTTAATGCAGTACTAAGAAAAATTCAGGGCGAAAATAAAAAGTAGGTGTATGTCTGACCACCTTAATCAAAATCAAATCATAATATTTTTTAATATAATTATAGATATGAAAAGAAGACTCAAGCCCGGATGTGACACATATTTTTTGGTATTTTTATTCCAAATAAATAATTAAATATGAATTTTCTACCAAAACTTTTTCGAAGAAAAAAAAATCCCATGTCTGACCACCCTAACTAATATAAAATTTTACCAAATTTAAATTTATTTATTTTTCTTATACTAGGCGAAGTATAGAATGTGATGCAACTTTTAGATTTAAAAAATGTTATACCATTTGAAAGTTATATCTATTTTTCAATCAGTATGTCAATCAACACTTTATAATAATCTTCATTGATAATTAACTAATAAATACTTATCAAACTCAAAATTTGATAGAAATTATATTTATGGAATCTAGAGAGCAATATTAAAAACCCTTTTTCGTTTATTCAATTTTGATCAAAATAACATTGTCAGACAACTACCCGAAGTCTGAGTATCACTAAAACCCTCTTTAAACATGTCTTTTGGGTTGACCGGGTAGGCTTGGTAAATACCAAGCCTAATCAGATATTTGATTCCAAATCGGATATCCGATATGCTTCGATGGAGAAATTTTAAATCCCAACCCATTTTGGAGGGAAAATTGGGTTTAAACGTTATAGCTTATGATTTATAAATTATTTCACTTATATTACTATGTAAAGATGTATTTTAATATTATATATAATAACATAATGTAAAGATATAAGATATAATCTAGTAATATATAATAATATATTATGTTAATCTTATTACAATCTATAAATATAATTTATATTATTATTATTTTTACTAAATATAGTAACGTAATTTATATATATAAAATACGTATTATATATTATTATATTAATATGTATGTTATTAATATATATATAATAACCTAATATTTTCATTAAATATAATATGTATTATATATTATTATATTAATATGTATAATAATATTATATATATAATAACGTAATATTTTTATTAAATATGATAACATAATATATATATATATATAATATTAATATGTATGTTATTAATATAAATGTATATTATTAACATATATGAGTCAAAGGGGGTCATAGGTCAACCATTGACCCCCTTTGACGTATTAAACGAAGACATATGTCCCTAGGGGTCCTAGGAGCCCTAGGCACATATTGCAATGGATAATATGGGTCAAAGAGGGTCATAGGGTGACCTATGACACCTTTTGAACCATTAAATGATGACATATGTCCCTACGGGTCCTAGGACCCCAAGGGACATACTTAAATCATTCATATGGGTCAAAGGGGGTCATAGGGTGACCTATGACCCCCTTTGAGCGATTAAACAATGACATATGTCTCTAGGGGTTTTAGGACCCCTAGGGACATATTTGAATTGTTCATATGGGTCAAAGGGGGTCATAGGTGACCTATGACCCCCTTTGACCCATTAAACGATGACATATATGTCTAAGGGTCCTAAAACCCCTAGGGACATATTTGAATCATTCATATGAGTCAAAGGGGGTCATATGGTGACCTATGACTCTCTTTGACCTATTAAACGATGACATATGTTTTTAGGGGTCCTAGAACCCCTAGGGACATATTCAAATCGTTCATATGGGTCAGAGGGGGTCATAGGGTGACCTATAACCCCCTCTAACCTATTAAAAGATGACATATGTCCCTAGGGGTCCTAGGGTGACTTATGACTCTCTTTGACCCATTAAACGATGACATATGTCTCTAGGAGTCCTAGAACCCCTAGAGACATATTCGAAAGGGTAATATGAGTCAAAGGAGGTCATAGCGTGACCTATGACCCTCTTTGACCCATTAAATGATGACATATGTCACTAAGGGTCCTAGGACTCCTAGGGACATATTCGAATGGGTCATATGGGTCAAAGGGGGTCATAGGGTGACCTATGACCCCGTTTTACCCATTAAATGATGACATATGTCTAAGGGTCTTAAGACCCCTAAGGACATATTTGAATCATTCATATGGGTCAAAGGAGGTCATAGGTGACCTATGACCCCCTTTGACCCATTAAATAACGACATATATCTCTAAGGGTCCTAGAACCTCTAGGGACATATTTGAATCATTCATATGGGTCAAAGGAGGTCATAGGGTGACCTATGACTCCCTTTGACCCATTAAACAACTACATATCTCTCTAGGGGTCCTAGAACTCCTAGGGACATATTCGAAATTCATATAGGTTAGAGGGGGTCATAGGGTGACCTATGACCCCCTTTGACCCATTAAATGATGACATATGTCCTTAGTGGTCCTAGGACCCCTAGGGACATTTAAATCATTCATATAGGTCAAAGGGGGTCATAGGTCACCTATTAAACGATGACATATGTTTCTAGGGGTCCTCGGACCCCTAGGAACATATTCGAATGGGTAATATGAGTCAAATGAGCCCCTTTGATCTATTAAATGATGACATATTCGAATGTGTAATATGGGTCCTTTGACCCATTAAAGGATGACATATGTCCCTAGGGGTCCTAGGACCCCTAGGAACATATTCAAATCATTTATATGGGTCAAAGGGAGTCATAGGTCACCCTATGACCCCCTTTGACCCATTAAATGATGACATATGTCCCATAGGGTCTTAGGACCCCTAGGAAAATATTTGAATTGTTCATATTGGTCAAAGGGGGTCATAGGGTGACTTATGACCCCCTTTGAACCCATTAAATGATGACATATGTCCCTAGGGGTCTTAGGACCCCTAGGGACATATTTGAATCATTCATATGGTCAAAGGGGATCCTAAGGTGACCTATGACCCCCTTTGACCCATTAAATGATGACATATGTCTTTAGGGATCCTAGGACCCCTAAGGACATATTTGAATGGGTAATATGTCTCAAAGGCGGTCATAGGTCACCCTATGACCCTTTTTGACCCATTAAACGATGACATATGTCACTAGGGGTTCTAGGACCCCTAGGAACATATTTGAATCGTTCATATGGGTCAAAGGGGGTCATAGGATGACCTATAACACCCTTTGACCCATTAAATGATGACATATGTCTCTAGGGGTCCTAAGATGTCTAGGGACATATTTGAATGGGTAATATGGGTCAAAGGGGGTCATAGGTCACCCTATGACCCCTTTTGACCCATTAAACAATGACATATTTCTATAGGGGTCTTAGGACACCTAGGGACATATTGGAATGGATAATATGGGTCAAAAGGCTCTATTACCCTTTTTGACCCATTAAACGACGACATATGTCCCTACGGGTCCTAGAACCCCTCGGGACATTCAAATCGTTCATATGGGTCAAAGGGGGTCATTAAACGACCACATATGTCTCCAGGGGTCCTAGGACCCCTAGGGACATATTTCAATGGGTAATATGGATCATAGGTCATAGGTAATATGGGTCATAGGTCATAGGGTGATCTACGATCCCCTTTGATCCACTAAATGACGACATATGTCCCTAGGGGTTCTAGGACCCCTAAAGACATATTCAAATCGTTCATATGGGTCAAAGGGGGTCATAGGGTGACCTATGACCCCCTTTGACCCATTAAACGATGACATATGTCTCTAGGGGTCCTAAGATCCCTATGGACAAATTTGAATGGGCCATATGGGTCAAGGGGGGTCATAGGTTTGACCCGTTATATGATGACATATGTCCCTAGGGGTCCTAGGAACCTTAGGGACATATTCAAATCGTTCATATGGGTCAAAAGGGGTCATAGGGTGACTTATGACCCCCTTTGACCCATTAAATGATGACATATGTCCCTAGGGGTCCTAGGACCCATAGGGACATATTTGAATCGTTCATATGGTAAACGACGAGATATGTCCTTAGGGGTCCCAAGACCCCTAGGGAAATATTCGAATCGTTCATATGGGTCACCCTATGACCCCCTTTGACCCATTAAATGACGATATATGTCTCTAGGGGTCATAGGACCCCTAAGGACATATTTGAATCGTCGATATGGGTCAAAGGGGGTTATAGGGCCCTCTGACCCATTAAATGATGACATATGTCCCTAGGGGTCCTAGGACCTCTTGGGACATATTCAAATCATTCATATGGATTAAAGGAGGTCATAGGGTGACCTATGACCCCCTTTGACCAATTAAACAACAACATATGTCCCTAGGGGTCCTAGGACCCCTAGGGACATATTCGAATCGTTCATATGGGTCAAAGGGCCCAATGACCCTCTTTGACCCATTAAATGATGACATATGTCCTTAGGGGTCCTAGGACTCCTAGGGACATTCGAATCGTTCATATGGGTCAAAGAGGCTCATAGGGTGACCTATGACCCTCTTTTACCCATTAAACGACGACATATGGCTCTAGGGGTCTTAGGACCCCTAGGGGCATATTTGAATGGGTAATATGGGTCAAAGGGGGTCATAAGGTGACCTATGACCCCGTTTGACCCATTAAATGATAACATATGTCCTTAGGGGTCATAGGACCCCTAAGGACATATTTGAATTGTTCATATGGGTCAAAGGGGGTCATAGGTCACGTAGTAAAAGATGACATATGTCCCTAGGGGTCCTAAGACCCCTAGGGATATATTTGAATGGGCCATATGGGTCAACCCTATGACCCCCTTTGACCCATTAAACGACGACATATGTCCCTAGGGTTCTTAGGACCCCTAGTGACATATTCGAATGGGCCATATGGGTCAAAGGGGGTCATAGGTTAGGGGTCATAGGGTAACCTATGACCCCCTTTGACCCATTAAATGACGAGATATGTTCCTAGGGGTCCTAGAACCCCTAGGGACATATTTGAATCATTCATATGGGTCAAAGGGGGTCATAGGTCTTCGACCCATTAAATCACGACATATGTCCCTAGGGGTCCTAAGACCCCTAATGACATATTCGAATCGTTCATATGGGTCAAAGGGGGTCATAGGGTAACCTGTGACCCCCTTTAACCTATTAAATGACGACATATGTCCCTACGGGTCCTAGGACCCCTAGGGACGTATTCAAATCGTTCATATGGGTCAAAGGGGGACATAGGGTGAACTATGACCCCCTTTGACCGATTAAATGACAACATATGTCCTTAGGGGTCCTAGGACCCCTAGGGACATAATCGAATCATTCATATGGGTCAAAGGGCCCTATGACCCTCTTTGACCCATTAAACGATGACATATGTCCCTAGGGGTCCTAGGACCCCTAGGGACATTCGAAACATGCATATGGGTCAAAGGGGGTCATAGGGTGACCTATGACCTTCTTTGACCCATTAAATGATGACATATGTCTCTAGGGGTCATAGGACCCCTAAGGACATATTTGAATGGGTAATATGGGTCAAAGGGGGTCATAGGGTGACCTATGACCCCCTTTGACCCATTAAATGATGACATATGTCCTTAGGACATATTTGAATGGTTCTTATGGGTCAAAGGGTGTCATAGGGTGACCTATGACCCCCTTTGACCCATTAAATGATGACATATGTCCCTAGGGGTCCTAGGACCCCTAATGACATATTTGAATCGTTCATATGAGTCAAAGGGGGTCATAGGGTGACCTATGACCCCCTTTGACCCGTTAAATGATGACATATGTCCCTAGGGGTCCTAGGACCCCTAAGGACATATTCGAATGGTTCTTATGGGTGAAAGGGGGTCATAGGTCCCTTTGACCCATTAAATGATGACATATATCCTTAAGGGTCCTAGGACCCCTAGGGACATATTCGAATCGTTCATATGGGTGAAAGGAGGTCATAAGGTGACCTATGATGCCATTTGACCCATTAAACAATAACATATGTCGCTAGGGGTCCTAAGACCCCTAGGGACATATTCGAATCATTCATATGTATATGGGTTAAAAATTGAAAGGATATATATATATATATATATATATATATATATATATATATATATATATATATATATATATATATATATATATATATATATATATATATATATATATATATATATATATATATATATACTATTTATAGCATTTTATGATAATAATAATAATAATATAAATAAACACTAAATATTAATATTATTATATCTATAGTAATAATAATAATACTATTATAACTATAATAATAATATGTATATTAATACTATATTGTAGCATAATAATAATAATATAAATAAACACTAAATATTTACACTATTATATCTATAGTAATAATATTAATACTATTATGGGTATAATAATAATATTAATACTATTGATACTTTATATTAATACTATTATAATATTAGCTTAGTAATAAACCAAAGTCGGTTTGCCTTCAATGATTTTCATAATATTAATATAATTATGGCAAATGAGGGAAATTATTGCAAGTTTTCCTCCCAAAAATTCACTTTACAAAATCAGATATCCGATTTCAAATTGGATATTCGATCTAAGATTGAAAATCCGATTTTATTGGCACTAATTCCCAATATTTCCCTATCCTTGCAGACCCAACAACATCACTTTTTCACTTCTTTTTTCACGAGTTTTGCAAAAGGTCGTGTTTTGGAGCCCAACCAATCGAAAAAAATTTGAAAATATAACCTTAGGTGTTCGAATTTGTCATATAAATGGGGAGCAACAGTCGTCGAAAGGATAAATGCAAAAGGAAGATATCTAATGAAGACATTGTGGCATATAGGGAAAGGGACAAAATGGAACACCAAAGAAAAAGATAAGGTATGCTAAATATCAATCAAGTTGACGATGAATTAATTGAAGGTGAAATCATAGAGTCAGATAATGAATATGTACAGTTGGGGAATGAAAATGTACCTATTGAAAATGATAATGCCGAAATTGAAAATTTGGAGAATGAAAATTTTGAAGAAGAAATGCCACCAAGTCATAATCCAAATTGCATAATTGACCATGTCGAAGATGACAATGCATAGGAACCTAATGCACAAGAACCTTGCATATCTCCTAATTATAATCGACATGAAAGTTCTAAAACACCAAAATGGATAATTGAAATTGATGAAACGATTATTACTAGTTTGGAAGGAAAAAAATCAAAAAGAACCATTCGGTTATGGGCTTCAAGACTATATCAAATGTTTTTCGGTAACAAGACAGTGGTAGAGCAATGTCAACTTTTAATGCACTTATTAAAGACGCAAAAGATGAGACCTATGCTTTCGAAATTGAAGACTCGTGTCAATAAAAAGTTGAAAAGAAATGCCATTATTGTGAAGAATCTTTTTAGTGCTCTCAATAGCATTGGGAAAAATAGCAGAGAGAAGGATAATAGAGTTGCTTGAAGGGTTATTACAACCTCTTTGGTAAGTCATCATTTGAGAAAGGGTAGATATCTGAGATAAACTTGTATTGATTTGAATCTAAATCATAGTACTTTGAGAAGAGCACTTAGTCGACGAGAGAAAATTGATGATCCTCTTCAAAATGAAACATGGGCATTTGGTGGGAGACTTTCACGTTTTGATAAGAAGCTATCCAACGATGTGAAAGAAGAAATTACACAATTTTGGCACTCTAACTCACGACTGTCACCCAATGCTAAAGATGTCTTAAAGTTGAGAATTGACATCAGAGACCACACACCACATTCTAAACACCATTTGGAGGTAAGTCAAACTATGTTTTTCAAACAATTTAAAGAGAGTCATCCAAGTCTTCATATATCACAAAGGGCTTTTGAGAATTTTTTTGATTTTTTACATGAGCATGCAATTGCTATGGATAGACATATCATTTGGTCAGATAACTGTACAAGTCAATTCAAGAATGCTCGCATGTTTTATTGGTTGCGTAGGATGCACGTAGAGAGAGGGGTGCCTCATATTTGGAGTTTTTTTGAGTCCAACTATGGAAAAGGGGAACATGATGGAGCAGGGGCATGTGTGAAGAGAGCTCTAGTTAAGGAGCAACTGAAGATTTCAACAACAGAGCTTCTTGATGCTCGTAGCATTGTTGATTGGTGTAGTTTAGAATTATCACAGGGGGGGCCTCTTGATTAAGTGGTACGCAAGTTCTTTTGGTTGGTTGAGGAAGGGTCCATAGGTGATAGATCAGATTGTGCTACAGTGAGAGACTCATCAAAAATGCATTCATTTTTGAGCTCTGATTCTAGTACACGGACCATTTAGACATGACAACTAGCTTGTTTTTGTTGTACTTATTTTTAGTGTGATTGGGATCATTGTGAGTCAAGTGAGTGGGTGGACACATGGGCTTTACATTATCTTACTCCATTGTCTATCATACCCTCTATAAAAAATGATGACATGGAAAGTTCACTTGAGCATAACAATCTATCAGATCTACTTCAGCTAGGACATGTCTTTGCATTGGTTGCACCACAGGGGAATGATGAGAAATTTGATTATTGGTTAGCACATTGTGTAAGTGGTAAACAAAAACTTGCACAACCGATCATAGATGATGATGGATTCACATATCCTACTGGTTCAATAGTTGTTGCTGGAACATGGCTGCGGACATACATGCTTAGAAGGAACGAAATTCCTGCATTCGAAGACTATCAAAAGCACAAAGTAATTCTCATATATTCGCATCTTATTATAGCAACAAATGTAAAATTATTGAAGCATCAAGGAAGACCAAAAATAAAAGAAATTTTTACTATTGCTAATGCTGATCATGAAGCCCTGTTGGAGACCCTAAAATAGAGAGAGGACCCTATTGGAATACTCAACTAGGTATATATACTTCTTATGTTATTTTCTTCATAATGATTTAATGAATTGATTATTATCTTGTTTAATTAAATAAGTTACTAATTTTTTTATGATATTGGAATGTAGGTACATCATGAAGAGTTGGAGGGGGGTGGTATTGGGGAGAATTTCTAAAATTTATGATATATTATGATATAAAATGTGTACTTTTTTCGTATATGGTTTTTGTATTTTGGTAGGTTCTTTGTAAGGAATTATAAGAGGAAGATATTGAATAAGTTCTTGCAAATCATATTTGCATGTGATACAAGGCTGTAAGGACAATTTTAAGAGCATTTATAACTATATGAAAGATAATTTCTTGCGGATATCTTATTAAAAATTTATTTTTTTCCTTATTTGACATAAAGCTGACATTATGATTATTGAAACTATTTTTATCAAACTAATCAAATAAGAAAAATCTAAAAAGTACAGATGAACAATTAGAATACTTGATTTCTTCCATTTTGCAACCAATCATGGCATTTGAAAGCATAAAGAGTCATAATATTTTGAAAGACTTTCATATTGAAAAGTTGTATGAAGCACATTTGGGATAAGCCATGAAATCCATGAAACAAGATAGCATGTAGGATAAGCAATTAAAGCCAATAAGCAAGATAGCATATGCATAATGACATGATATGAAGTTGGATATGAAGGCTATGAGTGAATGAGAAAGTAAAATAGGGAATCTCATGGATAAGATAGCCAATACGTAAGGATAGCTCAAAATTGTCAAGATCAAAGAGGAAGAGGGCATAGATGGATGATGGAAGAATTACACATGATGCATCTTTACCAGATTCTCATCATGGTACTTATCCAAAGAGAAACAAGAAGTGGTTTTCACCATGGAATGAATTTATTTCTCTTTACTTTTTCTACCAAGGTGCCACAAATAATGGTTTTCACCATGGCACATTTTTTATCTTCTTTTCTATTTTATTTTTATTTTTTAGAAATAGGTCAACTCTTTTCAAGTTAGATAGTGTTCCTATAGGAAAGATAAGTTATGATAAGCCAAGACCATAGATAAGTATGCTCAATGATGTTGATGGGGTGAAGGAAATGAGATGATAGTAGGATAAGAGTTCATTCCTTGGAAGGATTGTATGAGTATGGATAGTAGGTAAGTGTAGCTTTGAAAACATTGCATAAGGGTAGGTGACAAAGTGGGGAAGATCAACATTTACACACACCTTGGAGGGTTTCCAAATGATGGAGGAATCATGGAAGAAATAGATCAAGGTTTAGATGTATGAGCTGGTAGGACAATGTTAGAAGAAGATTGAGTGGAATATTTGTAAGCTTTTGAGAAAGATGTTTGGAAGAAAATGGAGTGGAAGCCTTTGAAATATTGAATGTCAACTTAGATTTATATGTTCAATATTAAAGTCTTTCAAGAGAGACTTTGGAATCCATATAGCTTTAGATTTTTCTTTGGATACTTTATAACACATTTCTTCAATAATGGGTTTAGGAACCCATATTTTCTTTGATTTCACTTTTTGAATAGTGAACCTTTGTGGTATCTTCAATATATTTTCATTATGTCCATTCACATGTTGATTAGATGAGACATAATGATCTCAATTTTTTAATGTATTATTGTATTTCTTGTGTTGAACACCCAAATTGCTTCCAAAAGATTTAGGGCTTCTGGATGAATAAGGCTGATATGACTGGTTTAGATGGTTGAGTGGACGGTTATTTTCTAGGATGAATGTCTTGTTGATCTTGAGGTACATTAGGAGAGCTAGAAGTAGAAAGTGTAGGAGAAGGTTTGAAGACTTTAGATTAGATGGATAAGGACCAAGGATAGAATTAGGAAATGCAAAGGGATAATGAGTAGGGATTTCAACATCTTTAGAGTGAGTAGCATGACCAAAGTCATCAATAGATTCATGAGTACCTTTTATAGGAGAAAGACCTTTGATAGGAGTGTTTGAATTTTGAGAATAGTTTTGAAGTGGATATGGAGAAGTAGAACATGAGGGGACAATTTGATCTTGACATGTTTCTTTATATAGCATAGAAAGATCACTTTTCCCATAAGTTTCAGTAAGCTCAATGGAGGTAGTGGAAATGGTATCCTCATCATATGTAGAAGGTGGGTAACACACAAGATATAGAAAGGTGAAATTTTGGATGAGATGAAAAGGCGTTTGATCTTGATCTTTATTTATATATTTTTCTTTTTGAGAGTCATAAATGAGATCTTGGATTTTATGTTTCAACACTATGGAATCTTTAGTTTTATGAAATTTTCTTCCATGGAAGTGGCAATAATGATAATTTCTCCACCATGGAGGTTTGATTTTGGGTTCATAAGGTCTAGATTTGTCTAGTAATGTGATGGATTCATTGTCAAGAAGTGTTTGCAAGATGTTATCATGAGAATCTTCCAATGGAGTAAAAGTTCTCTCAAAAAATTTTGAATGATAATTTTGTTGTTTCTTAAGTGAACAGAATGCATCCATGTCTTCATCACTGTCTTGGTCAAAGATAGGTCCATAATGAAAGTTTGGCATAGGCTCAAAGGAGGTATCACTTGCTTGTTCTCTAAAGAGGTCTTTAGATCTAGAAGATGAAGATATTTGATGTCTTGGAGTAGAATATGTTGAGATAATGGGTGTTGCACACATTGCATAATATTGTTATATTTTATTATTTTATTTTAGTATGTAATGTTGTGCCTAGATGGACGTGCAACATGTAAAGATTCCCATCGAATATTCTTGATGAGTTGTATTGTAACATTGTGAAAATATTTCATGTAATTATTTAATATTGGGGAAAAGAATTAAATGCCCAATATTAAATGTGGGTTCAGTGGGTTAGGTAGCACATGGATTTAGCACATGGTTTATGTAATACCACTTAGTGGTTTTGTGGGACTTGCTATTATATAAGCAGCCACAAGGGTAGTTGTTGTAGAGAGTGAGAAAGAGTAAGAAAGGCAAGAGTCGAGCGGGACAAGGCTTGACAGGTTAGCCAAGGGAGCATTTGTGAAGGTTGGAAGCATGGCATGGGATGTGTGGATTCATGCTTATTCACATAGTTTGCTCGGTTGTGGTTATGGCCATGAAGGCTTCCATGGTTGTATGGCAATAGTATTTTTGCTGACTAATATATGGTGATGGATGTTTTTGGAGGCTGGGTTTTTCGCTCAATGAGGGTTTCCCAAGGTATATCTTGTGTCACAATTTTGTGAGCATGTTGTCTATTCTCTTGCATGTTGATTTTTTAATTTCGTAATTATTTCAGATCTATTATGGGTTATGTGGAAACAGTTATATTCTTTTTTGCCAAGTTTCTTTACAAGTGGTATCAGAGCTATGGTTTTATTATTGTAACCCTGGATTGAATCCATGGGAATGCATGAGAGGATAAAAGAAAGGGCAAGATATATGAATGATTTATTGCAGATATGAGGGTTTTGGATTTGCTGTTATGATGGGATGTTAAAATATTTGGGCATGTGAAATTGTTGGACAAAATGATTTTTTGGATGTTTCATTTAAATGAGGGTTTTGGGGGGTAGCATGCAGAAATGACCTCCTGGGTAAAAACAGACCTCACCATTGGATTCAGGTCAACATTTTCATAAATTTTGATCTATAATATGCCCTAGTTTGGCCATGTTCAAAGAAAATGAAAGAGTTTTTTGGTTTCAGCCCATGATGGCTATCAAATTTAATCCCGTCGAAATTTTTGTCACAGAAAAAAATAAAAAATGAAAAATCGCAGTAAAAATGGTAAAAAGATTGTCTTAGTAAAATGGCCATAACTTTCTCTCAGAATATCAGATTTCAGAGTTCTTATAGGCATTGGAAAGCTAATTCAGAGCACTACAACACGGTGTAGGTCTAGTTCTATGATTTTGAGATTTTTCAAGTTTTAAGAGTCCTAAAGTCAGATGTTATTTATTTTGAGCACGAATCAGGGCATAACTTGGGCATACAGAGTTAGATTTTGGACTTCGAGTAGTCAACATAAAACTCTTGGAGAGCTCTATACATTGGTTCAGATTTGGTGTAGGTTTGGCATGATTTATTTGTTGATATATTGATCTGAACAGTTTATAGATATATTTTGACTATGGTAACATTGTGAGTTTATGGCATTTGAAATTTAAGATTTGATGTCATTGTATACTCAGTTCATATTTCAGATTGGTCTCATGATTGAGATGCTGGATACTTTGATTTTGTTGCGGGTACCAAGATGGAGCACTTGGTGTATTTTGATCCATGATGGTGGATGTGCTAGGAGGGATTGTTCCCTTGTTCATTTGTGTGGCTACGGGTTGACGCTATGCAATGTATACAACAAGTGGGAGATTGTTGAGATAATGGGTGTTGCACACATTGCATAATATTGTTATATTTTATTATTTTATTTTAGTATGTAATGTTGTGCCTAGATGGACGTGCAACATGTAAAGATTCCCATAGAATATTCTTAATGAGTTGTATTGTAACATTGTGAAAATATTTCATGTAATTATTTAATATTGGGGAAAAGAATTAAATGCCCAATATTAAATGTGGGGTTAGTGGGTTAGATAGCACATGGTTTTAGCGCATGGTTTATGTAATACCACTTAGTGGTTTTGTGGGACTTGCTACTATATAAGCAGCCACAAGGGTAGTTGTTGTAGAGAGTGAGAAAGAGTAAGAAAGGCAAGAGTCGAGCGGAACAAGGCTTGACAAGTTAGCCAAGGGAGCATTTGTGAAGGTTGGAAGCATGGCATGGGATGTGTGGATTCATGCTTATTCACATAGTTTGCTTGGTTGTGGCTATGGCCATGAAGGCTTCCATGGTTGTATGGAAATGGTATTTTTGCTGACTAATATATGGTGATGGATGCTTTTGGAGGCTAGATTTTTCCCTCAATGAGGGTTTCTCAGGGTATATCTTGTGTCATAATTTTGTGAGTATGTTGTCTATTCTCTTGCATGTGGATTTTTTAATTTCGTGATTATTTCAGATCTATTATGGTTATGTGGAAACGTTATATTCTTTGTTGCCAAGTTTCCTTACATAATATGTAGACCTTGAAGAACATGACCCATGTGTATGTAAAGGTCTTAAGGGAGATTAATTTAAGAATGCAATATTCTCCTCTAACCATTTCTCAAATTTAGAATTGATTTATATCATGTTCTTAGAGAGATGAAGGTAAGAAAGATTATTTGTCTCTTCTAGGTCTTTGTATTGAACATATAGATCTTGAAACTCTTTAGTGGCATGGAGGATATCATGATCATCTAGATCTAGTTGAGGTTTGGTAGCACAAGGTTTGAATACCATAGTGGTAGATAGATAATAAAGCATTAAGGAGACTAGAGGAAGCTAATAAGGCGACACAAGATAACTTGATGGCCAAACTAGAGAGGTAGAAATGAATGAGTGAGTTGTCAAACAAATTGTCCAAGTAGGTTACAACACTAGTGACTCAAGTCAAGAGCTACGAAAAAATCCCAGATAGCAATGTAGATAAAGAAAGAGAGATGACAAGTGAACAAATTTAAGTGTAGTCAATAGATCAAGGAAACCATGTAATGCCCCGCCCGGAGATCCTTGGAAACAAGGATTCAAATCAAGCCAAGATTTTTTTTTTTTTTTACAAGTATGAATGCACATAACAACATCATACAAGGATCACAACGATCGCAATGGAAGACTTAGCCACAATCTTGGCAACCAACGAATCTCCAAACGCCACTACCCAACTAACACACGCAAACAAAGCCAACAATGACAACGCACTTGATGAGGGCACAAGAAACAACCACTCATCAACAAAACACCAAGCTGGGTTAAAATGCAGGAACCAAAAATTTGGCTAAGTCTAAAATCCTGAAGCCCTGAAAATTGGCTAAGTTTGGATTTCTGAAGCCCTGAAATTTCCTAGAATCCATAACTTATCTCTGAGAGGTCTGAAACCTATCTCAAATGATTTTTCGCATATATTAAAATATATCTTAAGTATATATTTTAACTAATACTTAAACGATATATTTTAAACTCCTAGGAAATTTGTTTTCAACTAGGAAGGTGTAAAAACCAAAAGGGTGTCCAAAACCAACTTTTGAACTTTCATCCGACAAGCCTAGATAACCCCTGTTTCTCACGTGAGAAAGAAAACTAGTCTTGATTTTCACACGAGAAAGTGCGCACTTCACGCGAGGACTACTGAGCTTCGCACGAGGGTTCACATTCTTGCACGAGGATTCCCTACGCATCACGCGAAGATTTACATTCTCGCATGGGAAGTGTATTCTTTCGCGTGAGGAAGAAACAGTCTCGCGTGAGGAAAATACAATCTCACATGAGGAAACAAATTAGCACGACACAAAACACAAACAAAAAACTAAACAAACAAGGAAACCTCCACACTGGGGAGTACCGAATCCACGTAAATCGAGGAATGAACACTTGAGAGCACTAACAGTAAGGAAAGAGGAACATCTAACCATCTAAAACATAAAAGCAAAGCACATACTGAAATAAACATCGCAATGAACAAAATACATTTCAAAACTAAACAACCAAATAAATGCACCGTTCCTCCCAACTGTCAATAGCATCATAAGACCATCGTGGGTCCTAGCCATCCCTCATGCGTAACATCCCAAGCCACCGACCAGATCGTCAGTACTGTCGAAATAGGGATGTCACTACTAAAACATGCAACAATATAAGCATAAGGAAATCTAACATGCTAGTAGTAAAGCATAAGATAATCCTACAGTAGATAACATCTCCTATTACATGCTAAACAACAATAAGCAACAGATGTACTACTAAATCAAATAACATCATCTAATCATATGCTAAACATCATGATAAGGGAATGTGTCAAGTAAACTAACATCATCTAAACATGATATCCAAGCATTCCAATGAAAGCATAAATCACAAGAAAGCATACTCTGGAACCCGAAGTACCAAGTGAAGACATCTAGCAACGATTACACTAGGACAAAATTGTCTCTATACACCGGTCCTTAGTAGTGGTAAAGGTAGCTACGCCTCCCAACCACGTGGAACCCATAGGTCCACACCTGCCGTGTTGATGGAGATAATGATCCAACCACAAACACACATAAAACACAACATCCATGGCTAACAATCACGCCAGATAGTATGATGGCTGCAACCAAGAACCTAAGACAATGCAAGGAGTACAGGTCCTGGTCAGACACTCAATAGGCTACTATGTAGGGGCTAACATCATGGAGAGTCGCTTGGCATCAAAAAGCCCAAGCTAGGACTTGCGTAGATTCAACATCCCTCAATGGAAAGGCTCTTGCACCCCAAACCTTTTTATTATCTTAAGTTTTATTACCAGTCACACATTTTATTTAATTTTCACTTAATTAAAGCTTCCTTTGCCAACCCTCTGGGCACAATGATCACCAGGCTGCGAGGTAGAAGCCCCCTCCATATGCTACCCTACCCTACCCATGCTCATCCTATGACAAGTGCCTGTGGGCATGCATACTCCCATCCCAACCCCAATGATCATAACTTCCGACAAATCCATGGAAGATCGGGTCTCGCAAGTCACCCAACATATGTATGCGCATGTACTCGTGTGTGGCGCACCACCATCACGAAGATCATAACACAAGGACAAGAATGAGAACACAATGCAAAGAAAACACCCAACTTAAAGCAACACGGGAAGGATGGATTCTACACGAATCCCAAAGCCAATAAAACCATACATCATTAAATCACTCAATCGGCCTTAATCTGAGAGTATGGATTCTACACGAATCCCAATGATGCAACAAGACCAAACATCATGAACTCACTCAACTGGCCTCAATTCGAGAGTATGGATTCTACATGAATCCTAGTCTTCACGAACAAAAGCAAAGGTCTAAAGGAAACCATAACAAGTGTAAAATCAGTCAACCGAACACAACGTCAAGAGTACGGATGCAACATAAAAGTGCAAAAGTGGTCTGACAGATATCCAAATGGATCATCAAGGTCTACGACCCACATTGTGCCAGGAAAACTCGAGAAAATAGGGTGGCATGCAAAACGAGGTAAAAACCTCAAAATTTTTGGAAAGTTACAAAATTAAAACCCATTTGACCTTTGTGTTCAAAAACCCCAAAAATTCAAAAATAAATGAAATCGGACAGCGTATGCAAAAATGGCCAGCATAACGGCATAAAATTCCAAACCCTCATCCCCAAAAACATGGAAATGTTCATACCCGGCCAACCGGGTAGAACTAGCATACAAAAATGGAGAGGAACACTAGTTCTCAGCCTCTAAACAAATGGCTACCAAAAACAGAAGCAAAAATAGAGTAGAAACAATAAAATAGGAAAGCCCTACCTCACAACCAAAAGGGCAAAACGGGAATCTGAACCATAAAATAAATATCTCGCAGAAGTAGCTGAAAATTGCGGCAATCCAAGGTTTCCCCAAGCTGGATCCAACGAGCCCAACGTTGCGACGATCCCACGCCCGCAGCTCCCACAATGAACAAACCAGTAAATCCTCATGAAGAGGATTTTGGGTTTTACTCTCCAACTTTCCAATTCAAAAGTGAGAAGTGAGGAATTAAATTCCTTTTTGGATACTTATTCACTTTTTGAGTGAATAATCGATTAGGGCATTTAACCGGCTAAACTAGTTAAACCCTGAATCGACCCAAACAAAAATAGGCTATTCCTATAAATAGGGATTCATCTATGGCAAAGCTGCCAAAAATTAAAATAAAACAATTGAAAAGCTCAAAAACCCAAAAACACATAAATCTCCTTAATAACTTTCGCGACAATGCGAACCTCTAAATGCACAGACACACTTACTGGTATAATCACATAATGCAAATGAGTTCAAATTTAATAATCACCAAAAGGTTTAAATTAAACATTTAATTAAGGATACGTCGACCATACAAAGGCGACATTGGTAAAATATGAACGGCTGAATCACTAACTCCATGTGCCACTACTAGGGATATAATCCTACACACTAAACAACATGATCAAGTGCAATTGCATATAATAACATAGCCAAAGCAATAAATGCATTAAATCACCTAATTTAACCATTTATTGAATTATATTAAAATAATCTATTTACATCACTCACGTTCGCAAAAGGCATAGCAATGCAGGAATGAAGTAAATAACCATAGCATTAAATCCATCATATAGCGAAATTAGAGGTATGTCCAAATACCAGATAACTAGATAACTAGATATCATCATAAAACACACTGTCATCTCAAAATGGCATCATCATGCAATATGATTAAGTGAACAGCATAGTAGTCTAATATCTCTTATACTGGAATCAAAGAGTAACATTTGACCCTCAGGTCATCTCAAATGTAAAACATAACATGAGTAACAAATATCTCTCTAAACAGAAATATAACAAGGTAAATGTTTATAGCACATAACCAAAGAATCCAACATGAACAATCCATTCTAATTACTTAAGCATTTAATAATGATTGATTACTCTGCATTAAAAGGGCATTTAAAACATATAAACAACCATAGTCATAAACATGACTAACCACTACTACAGGTACCCAGTCCAGTGTAGCATGCTAATAGAACATAGTGCAATCTCTGCAAACATCTCAAGGTAATCACGGAACAACCTCATGATACCACATCGATCCTGGTAACCACTGGCACAAACCTCAGTGAACCAAAAATCACATCATAATCTCAAAGATCAGTCAAAAGCATAATCAAAGCAACTGATACAGAAACATAAATCCGAACACCTCAACGGTGTAGACCACTCAGGGTCACAATCATGATCCATCACAACCAAAGATCAGCAAGGGTGCATCCATCAGGACAACTTACAAAAGTCAAATGGGAGAGGCACTACAAACCATTTAGTGAAAGAAATTCTTAGTATGCATATCATAGACCATGAAGTTAGAAAATACCAATAGCTCTAAGACTAAAGATCCATTTTAAGCATGTTCAAGCACTAGAGTCATAGAAAATCAAAGTCAATTTATGAAACTCCCCTTAGCAAAAAATGCAAACCAATATTTGCACTTGATGTTTTGACTTGGTTGAAAAAGTTTGACAATAATTGATAATATTGCAAGCTTGATGTTCAAAAGCAATTTTTTTTTCAAGAAACATAGTGACACATGGAGTAGTCTTCAAACAATCAAGCAAGGCACAAAGCAACCTTTCATGATACAAGTCAAAGGGGTCAACCTTTCTTGACAACTTTTCAAAATCTAACTCCTAACGGCTACAAGTTAGTGCCATTAGCTCCAAGTGGGTAAATGAACCCTAGTGACACCCTTGTTCCAACTACGGAGACCCTCTATCATCCGTGGCCACCTTGTACCGAGGAGTCCCCAAGGTTCTCTAAGTGCATTTTGAGGTCGATCTTCTGAGTGTCATAACTCAGAGCTCGTGAGGGCTATCGATAAACTATCAAATGCTATAGGACACTGATGTTGAGGCCTAAAATAACCTATCTCATTTTTGAGAGATCACATTTTGTTTGGATTCGGTACAACAATCTCCTTTGATGCCAAAACTCGTAGTGTGCCTCAGTTCATATGTGCACCAAAACATAACTTTTAAACTGCTGATCTTGGCATCGAATTGTTAGTGCCATTAGCTTTGAATAAGTGGGTGAACCCTATTCAGACCCTTTTTCTAGCCACAGAGACCATCCATCATTTGCGGCCACCCTATACTGAGGAGTCTCCAAGGTGCTCTAAGTGCATTTTGAGGTCGATCTTTCGAGGGTCATAACTCAGAGCTGTTGAGGGCTATCGATGAACTGTCAAATGCTACAGGACTGTGATACTGAGGCCTAAAATAACCTATCTCATTTTTGAGAGATCACATTATGTTTGGATTCGACACAGTGATCTCGCTCGATGCCAAAACTCATAGTGTGCCTCAATTCATAGGTACACCAAAACGTAGCTTTGAAACCGTTGATCTTGGCATCGAATCGTCAGTGCCATTAGCTCCAAATGGGCGAGTGAACCCTAGTCACACCCTTGTTCTAGCCATGGAGACCATCCATCATTTGCGGCCACCCTGTACCAAGGAGTCTCCAAGGTGCTCTAAGTGCATTTTGAGGTCGATCTTTCGAGGGTCATAACTCAGAGCTTGTGAGGGCTATCGATGAACTATCAAATGCTACAGGATAGTGATATTGAGGCCTAAAATAACCTATCTCATTTTTGAGATATCACATTCCATTTGGATTTGATACAGTGATCTCACTCGATGCCAAAACTCACAGTGTGCCTCAGTTCATAGGTGCACCATAGAGTAACTTTGAAACTGCTGATCTTGACATCGAATCATCAGTGCCATTAGCTCTAGAGGGGCAGGTGAACCCTAGTCACACCCTTGTTCCAGCCATGGAGACCATCCATCATTTGCAGCCACCCCGTACCGAGGAGTCTCCAAGGTGCTCTAAGTGCATTTTGAGGTCAATCTTTTGAGGATCATAACTTACAGCTCATGAGGGCTATCAATGAACCATTAGAGGAGAGAAGTTTGTAAGAAGTAGTGGCTTAGTGTTTTTGCTAAAATAAGTTAGTGGGAAAGCTTTATTAGAGGGTCTTGGCCAAACTAGTGGGGTGTCTGCCCACTCTCTAATTTTAGAGACAGTTAGGTTTTGGAGGGAGATTAGGGGAGCTCTACTACAACTATCCTTACCCTAGCTTGGACCAAGGTTGGTATCTCAAACTTGCTTCTTTTCTATTTCTTTATTTTAGCATGGTTAAGAAAATATGCAAGTGTGGTGTTTATCAATGGAGTATGCATTGCATTGCATTGTGGAGTAGCATTCATGTGAGTGCTTGAATGGTGTTCATTCCATGTAGATTAGTGTGACACCATTGTGCATCTTGTTGTATTGTGTGGAGTATTGTGAGTATGAGGTTTGGATTTCCTCTATTTCCTTGTTGTATTATGGGTGTTGATATTGTGTTGTGAAAATGTGATGTGCTCTTGAAAATTTCTTGTTTTATTTCTACTTGGTTTTGTTTTCTTGTTTTGTGTTTGAGTGTTGTTATGGGCGTGGGACTTACACTCACCCTTGTGGAAAGGGAAGAGAAGTCTAGGGTGAAGGGCTTAAGTTGGGTTCAAAAAATGTATTGAGAACCTTGGAGTATGGGCTCCATTGTATGCCATAACCATTCATATCTTGCTGGGGGTGATAAGGAAAGTATGGTGTAGAAAGGAAGTTTTAGGAGTTACAACTAATGGTAGTGGGTTTGGAGGAGGAAATGTGGAGGCCCCGAGAGGGCATTAACTTGTTGATTTATGATAGCCCCGAGAGGGCATGAAATTTGCTGAATTATGATAGCCTTGAGAGGGCATGAAAATTATTTATTGCAGATATGGTTTGGTATGGCAAGTCTCCATTTTAGAACACACCTTCACCCTATGTTTATGTTTCCATTTGTGAAGCCATTGTGAAATAGCCTTAGGGGGAAATTGTTCAAGTTTGAAATGTAATGTTTATGCATTGAAAGATTGTATGTGTATGCCTATTTGAGCCTTGTTCCCTAGCACGGGGGTGGTCTCTTTGAGGCCTATGGTTGGGTGGAAAGCACCCATGGTCCTTGTTATTTTGTTGTGTTGCATATGCAGATTTGTGTCCAAGGGAGCAATGGAAATGACTTGGAATGATCATCTTGCAGATTGATGTTGGATGAGAAAACTTGACATTGTGCCCTCATTTATGAAGGAGGATTCACCAGCTTGTTCATGTTCTCAACGATCATGTTGGACAATGTTCATGCTACTCATTGTCCATATCTTTCAATGTTCATGTTCCTTATGATTTTAAAAAGTCCCTTATGTTGCCCCATTGTGATGGAAGGAGATTGTATCATTGTTACCTAATGTACGTGTAGAGGAAATAATTGATAAGGTTGTATATGCATGTTTCATTTGGAGTTTATATTGTTATGAAAGCATTGGTATGAGTTATAGATTTGCTTTGACATCATTGTTATCATTTGAAAATGTGAAAGAAAGTTTTCTCCTTGTGGTATTGTAAATGACTAGTTGATAATAACAATCCATAGATGTTATGTGATACCATTGATTGTATAAATTTAAAACTTAGTAGATTGCTTACAATCTTGTTGTGCACTCAATAATTTGGAAGGAAAATTTTATGTTCATATCACATGCATGGATAAAATTGATTTTAATTACCAAGCTTAATGCAATTATAAGCAAGAAAATCATCAAATTGATTTCATGATATAACAAAATGAAGTTTGTTGTAAGAGAAGACATAATAAAATCTATGAGATACATTGCTATAGGCATGCATTTTCCTCTCTAGAAAATGTATGGTAAAGGAAAATAAATCTCTTCCTTAATACAGAGCAATAACATATTAAAGAATATTCCCAGATTCTAGACTGGTATCCAATAAAAATAAAAAACAATAATAGCATATAGAGACTAATGAGTGTCCTAGACTAATATATTTCCTAAGTGACAGAATGGTACATATTACAATCTTGTGACCTCTAAGTCACATCCAACACTCAAATAATGAATTAGTAATTAAATAAATAAAGGCATATTAGTGTGCATGTTAGAGAATATGACAAATTTAAATATTTAACTCAAAAATAAAATAAAAGCCAAGATTGATCTTGACCGCCCTTCTAGAGTAGCCCCCAACATTTCCTAAGCCATCATAATGCAAAAAGTTTTCTCCACTCCCCAAGGCGTATTGTTAAATCTGACATTCATTCTGACATGTCATGTGAAAACTTTTATCCTTGAGCTTGCCTCCTTGAAAAGCGGTTTCATCCCCATTAATATACTTGGGTGCATAGGAGAAAGGGTTTATGTCACATCTTTGTCTTATGCACTAGTCGTCCCCTCCTTGCAGTAGTGGTCATGTGTTACCAAGCATAGGTAGTCGACTTGAAATTTCTTGCAGCAGTGGTCACGTGTTCCCAAGCATAGGTAGTCAACTTGAAATTAAGGGGGAGTGGGATAGCAATCCCAAGGGATTTGTACTTAGGAGAATGTCAAGTTGACATTTAATATGACTTGTTCACATTAGGATTGTTGATTGGAGGGATAGGAAAAAGATGTCCTAAGGCTTGGATTAGTCCAAATTCTACACATGACCCACGTGGGACCTTGTGGGTACCATGTGTAGGAAGAAATGTGGCCTTGGTAAGAGTTAGGGAATGATAAGGATTTAAGATAGATAGGAGATTCACCCTATAGATTTGTTTTTATTTTTATTAGATAAGTATTTAATCATTTCAAGTCTTGAATAGAGGATAATGACACTTAGTGCATTTGAGCTTAGTTTAAGGGTAATGTTTATATCAAGGGGCTCATTTAGAAACATGTAACAATTAAACCATATGGTAATGGAAAAGCTCAATATAGGAAAATAAATAAAATAAAATAAATAAGTTTACAATAATGCATATATAATTGAACATGATGTTAAGTACGGAGGGTTTAATTAAATTAGTGTTAAGATTGTAAATTAGGATAGTTGGATGTAGATATAATAGGGTTAATATGAAGTAAGTTGTCAGGATGATGGGATTGGAGAATCAAGGATAAGGATGGATGGTGGATTAAAATAATAACTCAAATCTAGTTTTATCTAGTAAATAAAGCACATTGATAGATAAGAGTTACTAGATAGAATTGAATGCATGACAAACCTGTGTAGATGTTGGATTTAATGTCAAGTGAATTTTATATTTGGCTTGAGGGAATGTTAGTTAGATAATGAATGTTGTGGATTCAATTGAAGATATTAGTAGAATATCAAAGTGGATAGAATATATATACCAATTTGAAAATGTAGTGTAGGAATAAAGCATTAGTTAGCTAGTATGTAATAAGGGTCAATAGGCATGTCATTAGAGGTAGCTCGTCAGCTCATGTACCCTATGTATAATTAATGATAATATGATTAATGTACACCACATTTTACTATGTTAGTTGCATGAAATGATGAATACATATATGTCAGAATGACAAGGTATGTTATATACAAACCTTATTTATACGCTTGCACCTAATCCTTGCATAAACAATTCATCTAACAAATTTAAATTGACACACTCAATACGATGGTGTAGTAGGATGTGTTTAAATACTGATCATGAATTATTATTGAGTTAAGTACTTTGAATTGGCCCTTAGACTTACTTAGAGTTCCTCATTTTATGTGCTTACTAATTCATACTATGAAACTACTTTGAATCTTAACATGCTTTGATAATAATAATATTGATAGTGAGAAAGTGAGCTTATGGTGAACAATTAGATGTAATAATGTAAAAGGAAATGTAATAGTATAGTAATTATAGTAATTAAAATAGTAAATGTAAAAGCATGGAAATGTAGCTAGATTAGTTAGTAGTTGATGAGCTAGATAGTTAGTAATTGTCTTTTGTTAGAGTGAGTTTAATTTATGTATTGAAATAGTAATTTTTGTGTTTAGGAAACTATAGTGAGTGCTAGTTTGGTGAGGAAGCAATGTTGATAGAATGCATAAGGATGACTAAATAGAGTAAAGAGGGAGAAAATGACTCAATATTGGTCCAATCTTTGAGAGGACCTGTAACCAGTAAGATATGGATGCAAGCACATGATACACGTTTGGCACATAAAACAAATTGTTTATTCCATAAGTTGTGTATAGTATGTGTTGAATGATGGATACTATCAATACAAGTGGCCCATTCTCCATCATGTAGACTTTGAAGCTACCTTTGGGGCATATCTTTTTCTAATTTCCAATGGTTAGATCCAATATAGTGTGGTAGATAAGTGCACATTTTCTTATTTGACTAAGGGTGCTCATGTGATGAGTACTAAATCTAAATTCTCTAGATACGTGTGTTTAATCGATTAAGATATACTACACTTCCACACCATATAGTAATTGTCACATTAATATATATTTAATGATTAATGAATGTGTGTACATTGGTAATGAGGATAATAAGTAATTCTGATCCCCTTCCCTTACATGCTAGAATCACGACCTAGTCCATATGATACAACCGACAAACCCTAATAGAATATTAGTATCAGAGGCTTGTTAGGATATGAATTACCTCACTAATTTATGAGTGTTGTATCTTGAACTTACTCTTTTGACTCGTGATGCTAACTTGAACTAGACTATCATCCAATCTATTTGAAAACCACCTATGACTAAAATGTTACAACTAGATGACACTATCCACATGAGTCTTGAACTCCTATTCAATGATAACCTTGTTTTACAATATGTAATTTCTTATGCGACTTCATAAGCTACAAAAAAAAAAAAATTTAAAAATAAAAAATTGTGTTTTTACTAGTAAAATTTAGGACATAACACATGATCCACTATAAATTGAACAATACTAGATACTAAATTAATATGTATATCATTGTGCACATAAAAGACAAAAATATTTATCAAAATAAATGTATCCATAGACAAAATTTTACACAAATATATATCAAAGATCATTTATCCATAGAAAAAGTACTCAAATATATATCAAAATACATAGATCCATATACAAAAAGTGGCTGATCATGCCATCAGAATGTGTATAATATTAATGTTTCTATATACAATGTGGCATATTCCATCTCAAAATGTCTCATGATGCATCCTACAAAAACTATACCATCCTAGGGTGTTGCTGGATGATCAAAACGTAGCCTCTTTGCTGCACTAGGTGGATCAGATGCCTCCTAGATAAACAAAAAAGGAAAACCCAAAGTTAGACTACTAAATTTATATGATTCTACGTATCTAACATTGAATTACTCAAATGCATAATGATATTTTTTGTAATAGAGATTAATACTATCAAAATTTCATAATAAATACCTCTCTCATTGACCTCCTGCGCCGGTTAGGAGTCCTCTCTTATGCCCTCGGTAATGCCAGTACCTCTCTGATTGTGGGTTGTATATGTTCAAATACCTTTGTCAGATAAATCTACAATTTAAACTATAACATTATAATTCATAGCATGCTAAATTTATAACATATTTAATAATGAATTCAAACTACAACTTACTATTGTAGGCTCCTCCTCGGGAGTGAGTGGTCGCGTCATCAAATCTACATAATTGTCCTGTCGGACCTCATGTGCACTAGGAGTTTCCTATGAGATACAAAATAGTAGTTGTTAATATCACAGAAATTAGTTTTGAATTTATTTATGAAGATAAGGATAATAAAAAAAAATGATACTTATACATACAATGGGGCTCTTAGTGCGAATGGAAATCCCTGATGTTCTATGACACAGAATCTGTACAGGCTCATCACCAGTAGCAACGCCCTATATACAATAATGAATGTAATTAAATGGGATTGCCACAAACATTTTACAACAATGCATCGATATTTAATCAAATAGAAAGTGCCTAATTACCTTTCCTTTGTCAGTGCATGCTAGCTCACCCTCCGCACTTTGTCCCTCTGGAACAGGTGCTACCTGCAAGATAAAAGAAAGATTAGCAACCATATATGCTATAATATCAAATAGGAAAAAAAAAATGCAAACACAACATAATGTACCATAGATGTCTCAAGGCCAAATGAAATGGCCGAGAGCGTGGCATCATCAATCTGTCTAAGCTCCTCCTCGATCATCAACTAAATGTGAATGAAGATCACATACATATAAAAGTCAATATGGCTTAAAAATTAAAATTACTCTATTATAAAAATTAACTTTAAATCACATATGTCATAACAAAAAAATATATACATGTACCAACACCGAAGGAGTCCATGCCTCTGCATTCCCCTCCTCTCTCGCATCAAGGTCTATAGCCTCTGCGTGTGTGTCTGGTGTATCCTCGTCTAATACAAAATGATACTCAGGAAGATCACCTATGGGACCCAGGTAAATATTCTTGCACATAATGCAAGTGTGAGGCACACAAACATGTGATGAGCTAGCCGATGATGAACTGGCACTAGCATCATCAACATGAGGAGGTAGGATTGACCTAGCCTAAGATATCATTAGGCTATTCAGCCTATCAATGGCTCTGATAGTCTGAGAGTTAGCCTCTATCATAATATCTGGATGTTGCACTCGAGGAGGAGGGGAGATATCAGGTGGGGGGACAAAAGTGCTAGCTTTCTTCCATTGGGAAGAGGGTCTATCCTGAGGAGCTCCTAGTCCTAAGCCCATGTTGAGCTTCATGCTCCAATAGTTCACTTTAAGTTTCAACACAAATTCAGCATATAATTTTCTAAGGAAATAAAATGGTATGTCTAAATTTCCATGTGGAGGGATATCAAATACCATCCACCAACAATCCCAAAAGTTTGCACGTATGGCATCATTTGTGCACCATTTAATCGATAGTTTGGATTTTTTTGGGTCAACTAGTAAACCCGTTTTCAGGTTCACAAAAAGGTTGACCAAATTGTCTTTGCTTATGTTGAGGGTCGCAACCTCATCATAATCCAAACCATTATCAAACAAATCATGCATTTGATCATGCCAACAAAGAGCAACATTTTGTTGGTGTGTAAGGGTTTCAATGTTATCCACTATGGTGTTTAACATGGATAACATAGGAGCCAATGCGGGCACATTATTATATGTTCTATTCAAACCTCTCAACATGGTGAGATTTTCATTTATCAAATCCTCGATTCGAGGAGGGTTTTGAGGGGGTAGAGGATTGTTTGGTGGACGGTTTTGTGGGGGTACTGGATCGTTTGGTGGGGGGTTAAGAGGAATATTATTCCATGCCTCAGTGTCATCATTCTGATCAGCCATTCCTATTGAATTGCAAAATGTAATACATATTAAAAAAAAACTTTAATTTTAACCTTTTTTCTCAAAAAAACCCTAGATTCAACTAAAACAAACAAAATCATGCTAAAATCTATCGAATTTAGATTAAAAATTAGTTTAAAAAACAAAACAAAATTACCTCAATATCTGATATTCGATTTTGTATCTAATATCCACTTGTGTGGTAATACTGGCCTCCGAATAGTGAGAAATAAGGGCCCACGGTTATGTTCTTTTTTTAGTGTATGCTACAGGTATCAGATATCTAATATTGGATTGGATATCTAATATTAGATCGAATATCCGATCACGCCCATGTCTTATATTTGTATATAAGATATATAACATATTTTATATTTTATATATAGCTTTGAAATATTATATTATATATATTATAATATAAAATATTATATTATATTATTATAATATAATATTATTATATTATTATAATATAATATAATATAATAATAAAGTATAATATATTATATTATATTATTATAGTTTATAATATATTATACTTTTTTATTATTATATTATATTATAATATAATATAATATTATTATATTATAGTATAATAATAATAATAATTATTATTATATTATATATTTAATAACAATATTATATAATAATATTATTATAATATTATAGTAATAATGTAATGTAATTATCAGATATCTGATATGGCTTGGCCTTTCCTTCTAGGCTTGGTACCTAGATAGGTGAAAAAAAGTCAGAGCGGATTTTGAGGTGCTTTTAGACGTGTTCAAACTCTATTTTTTTCACATCACCACTTTTTGGCACACCATGATCCTACACATACCCAGAGGAAGTTGAAAATGGGTAACGGGGAAGTTCCAAAGATTCAGTTACAAAACAAATTGAATAAGATTTTTGAAAGAAGATTATATATTTGGAAGAGTTTAGAATGTTAAGGGTCTTCTTTTTCCAGTTTGCAAGTCTTGAGGCTATTGTAGGGAAGAAGACTTTTTCTATTTGTAAAGGGAATAGGGGAGAGATGTTTTATTTTCTGTAAATTGATTGTAATAGCAGGGATAAAATAATAGTATTGTTGTTTTGTTATGTTTTTGGAATAAAAGGAACTATATTTATATGCCAAATCTTGAGGTTTAGATACTTATTTTTTTAGATGAAATAGATCGTATGGTTTTTTCTTTCCTATTTTAAATGTAGTCATGTTGCTCATAGCTTGTAGAAATGAAACATTTCATCTCTTTCATTTCCTTCTTTACATGAAAGGTTCAGTAAATAGTTGTGCAGTGTATGCACCCTAAAATGGTCACCTAGACTATGGGCCTCCATTATTCAATTTATCAAATTTCCTAAATCAATGGTTTGCAATATTTTATTAAATCAATTCAAATCAATTTCTTTGATCAAATTATAATTAATTTAATCATTTCAACATTTCCTAAGGTTTGATCATTTTTATCTTAAGTCTTATTTAATTGAAATAAAACCTCTCTTCTAATTAAATAATTAATCCACATTTAATAAATTAAGAGAAAAACCCCTTTTTAATTTAATTAAATATTTCCTATTTAATTAAAAGAACATGCTTCCTTTTAATTAAATAAAATCCCCTTTGAATTAAAAGAAGATCTGTCTTTTAATTAAATAAATAAAATCCCACTTGAAAAAAAAGAAATATTTTTTTCAAAAAAATTAAATAAATGTTTTTTAATTTTCTCTACTCTTAAACACATATTTCTAAGTGGGATTACATTTAATTTTCCTCCTCTTTTCTCATTGGTGGAATTTTTTCTCACACGGATCATTCTTTCTCCACCCTTGATTAAATCTTATTTCCTTTTAATCTTAATCGTCTATTCTTCTTTATAAGGGAGAGCCCTCTCCTCATTTTTGACATCCACAATTATGCTATTGTTATGCTGTAGGTTTGGAGAATGATTTTTGGAGGAGTTTGAGCATCAAATCTTTTTATGGAGAACTTCTATCTTCTTGTCTTCTTCTCTCATGCATTCATGGCTTCCATCATCATGATCCATCCTTGCATTTTCATATTAGCTTAGATCCATGTTTGCTTTTATAGATTAATATTGCATTGTTATTTACTTTCATAGATTAGATTTCCTTTCTTGCATTTCTTTGCATTTTCATCATTTAGATTAGCTTGCATCTTCATTTGCATTCATATTTTGGTCTTTAAATCTCTTGTTTTATGGTGTGCTTGCATGGGCACAAACTAGGTCAAACTGAGGGCCTCCATCATAAACCCTTGCACTCCATGAATAGAGAGCTATGAGCCACCATTCAAGACCTCATTCTTGAGAAATCTTGGATATAATGACTCATAAAAGTGTTCTCACATTTTAGGCACACATGTGGCTATTTTGTATGCTTTCCTTCTTTGTCTTGTTCTTAAAACTTGTAATCGCATTTGTTCCATGTTGATGGGAAAATGTTAGGAAACCTTGATGTCTTTAGGTAAAAGACATAACCAATCATTTAATTCATTGCATATCTTTATAAGAGGGAGTTGTACCTCTCAATTCAAAGGATAGTTATTAATCAATAATAACTCATCCAACTGTTAGTATCTTTTTGTTCTTCTATTTGGGTGTTTTCAGTCATATGTTGTATTTCTTTTCGAAGGGAAAATATTTTTACTAACAGGTTGGATTTGATCTTTGGTTATCACTTGTCATATCCATTCTTCATCTTCTTCTAAAGCAAAGCCTCTCTCCTCTCTCCTCAACTAAAAACCCAATATGATATTCATCATTGTTGCAACGAACTAGAGAATGTCTCAACAAAATGATGAAAAATCCTTTTTGGAAGAAGATCAAATCTTCTATTGAAACTTGGCCCAAAACTCCCACCAAATGTTGGAGAAGCCAAATAACACTGTTGGAAGAAACTTCACCAAGTTTGGCCCATATCCAGATGGTGGATTTGCAAGAGAGGATCTCTAATTGTCATGATTGAGTAACAAATAGGTGGGAAGGAAATATAGTTGGAAAAGACCTAAAAGAAAAAATCCTTGAATAAATTTTTACCATCAACACTTTCATGCATTTGGATTAAAAAACTAGAATCTACACTTCACAAGCTTTTTGATAGTATATGATATGCCTATGTGATGAAGAGCCAACCACCACCAGTACCAACTCACACCCAAAAATGCAACAATATGGAGATAGAGAGATGATAAAAATGCTTCATAAAGCATCCACTAATACTTGAAATTCATTACAATATTCTTCGCATGGAAGAACTTCAAATTCTTACAATATAAGAGAGATTCCTCACTAAGGACTTCCAACTAGAAGAGCTTACAAAAAAAGAGCTTCTTCTTAAGACTTCTACTTCCCAAGCTTCTACTTCTCAAGCTTTCTTACAAGAGATTACATTCGAAGAGATTCTACTTGAAGAGCTTCACTACAAGACCTTACACTTGAAAAGCTTGATTACAAATGAACATAAGCCTTCCTTAAATAGGCACTTACCACCCAAGGCATGATTTATCCACAATATTCTAGAATTCCCACAACCTTCTACAATATCCACAATCTTCTACAATATCTACAACTTTCTATAATTTCCACCTAAATACAACTAAGCACCACCATGTGGCCCAATTAGAAAATTGCATTTCCTTCACAACAAATATTAAATGCATGATTCAAGGAACTTTCTAAAAACTTCTAAGATGCCACCTACACACCTCGATTAATGGAATAACAACTATTTTTATTATTTTTCTATTTATGCCACCTATGCACCTTGAAAATAGAAATTACTCTTTTCTCTTTTTTTCCTATTTTCTATTTTTAATTATTTTTCTTCCTATTTTTGTCACTTTCTCTCTCCTCCACAATTTTTTTTTTCTTTTTTTTTTTCTCTTTTTTTCTCTTTCTTTTTTTTTTCTAATAATTTAATTTTCCCATGCAAGATGCTTCTGCATCAGACTCCCTTGGTAGATAGAAAAGTGTGTCCCACACTTTGATGTCAAAAGAAAGATATAGAACCATCTTCATCTTCACCACAAGCTTCCACCTCAATAGGGACAAGAAAACCAACATACAAATCTTCCACATTTTTTTTTGCTGTTGCATGATGCTCCTGCATCTGACTCCCAAGGTAGGAAAAATTTTTGTGAGTATGGATTCACAAAATGAAGTAGCCACTGTTGACAGATTTTTTTCCTCTTCCTCCAACACATAGCTGGAACAAGTATCCGATGCTGAAATTTCTCCTTTGCAATGAACTCTATCCAAGTATAAATCTCATCCTCATCCAATCTTGTTGAATTAATCACACCTATAATAAATCCAGGAACACCATACCAATCTTCCTTTGCATACCATACATCATGAACAAGATCCTCATGCAAACCATCATTAATATCTTTTAAACTCATATCAAAGACAACATCCCATGATTCATAAGAATTTACCTGTTTGACATCTTCATCTTCGCTTGCCTCTTTTATGTCGTCAACAATGCATGTAACTACTCCACTTGCTTGATCTCCAACTAAGGCACTATACTCTTCCTCCATTGTTTTAGTCTTCCAATCACCTTCATCTACTTTTGGCATACAAATCTAGTTATCTTTATGCTCTTCCTCTTCTCTTTCATCTTCTTCAACTTCTGGTTCACAAATAATTTTCTCTTCATCTGCTTGCTCTTCCACTGGATCATCTTTCTTTTCCACATCCAATGAATTATCAACATCTATTTTCTAGTGACATGCTCTTCGTTTCCGCAACTCAGCTTCTAATTCATTCACTTGCTTCTGCAAATCAACTAGCAATGATTATTGATTTCTTGCTCTAAATTTCTCAAGTCGAGGAATCCTTAGAATCCATCTAATCAAAAAAGTCATCTTCTTCTTTCTCTTCTCCATAATCAAGTCTTTAGAAGACAAATCTAGTGCAACACAATAACCTCATGCAAACTGCCTCACAGTAGGCGTTCTGTCTACACAATCAAGAACTTCTTAACAAACTTCAACCAACTCAAGGTCCTGGTGCAAACTGCCTCACGTTCGGCGATCTGTTCGCACACTTAGGAACTCTTGCTCTGATACCATTGATGACGGGCCACACCACTCGTACCAACTCACAACCAAAAATACAACAATATGGAGATAGAGAGATGGAAAAAATGCTTCATAAAGCATCCATTAATACTTGAAATCCAAATTGTATATGGGAGTAGCCCAAGGACTGTACTAGAGCTGAGGAAGATATAACAAGGGGAGAGGACAAGTGCTGAAGCTGAGGAATTTGCTGAACATATCAAGCATCTACATGAGGAGGTTCAAGCACACATTACCAAGATGAATCAAGAGTATGAATCTAGGGCTGATCAAAGGAGAAGACATAAGGAATTCCAAGTAGGGGATCTAGTCATGGTGCACTTACGAAAAGAAAGATTTCCAACCGATACTTACAACAAGCTGAAAATGAAGAAATTTGGCCCCTACAAAATTTTGAAGAAACATGACTCAAGAAATGCATATGAAGTGGAGCTACCAGATGGTATTCACATTTCTCCCATTTTCAACATTGCAGATTTAACAGAGTATCATGATGATGGTGCAAATGAGGACCTGGTGTTAGAGCCATGTCCAATTTCTGCTTCTAAGAAGGAGGAGATAGAAGACATTCTAGATCATTGTGTGGGTAGGAGTACCAGAAATAGGCAGTATGACGAGTATTTGGTCAAATGGAAAGGACGACCGATTGAGGACTCAACTTGGATTTCAGCAGTTGAGGTTTCCCATTTGGGATTTCCTCTACCATTCATAAAGTGACAGGTTCACTTTTCAATCTACCCTGGGTGTCTGATGTAGGAGCATCCAGAGGTATAAGGGCAATCCTGTGTCACCCAAAAAAATGTACTTAGACTTAGTTTTTGTTTCATGTGTTTTCATTTTTGGACACCCATTTGGGTCAAATAAAGGTTCCAACTCTCACAGTTCCACTATCAGTGTGCTAGAAAATCCTGAAAAATAGGAGCATGTAATTGGGCCATCATTTTGGTAAACTAGAAGTTGTGAATTGGCCAGATGAATGTAATTGTAATTTAGAACATTCCAAAAAAAGAATCAGGTCAAAAGGCCCCACAGTTTGAAAGTTATTGCAGTTTTTCAAGTTTTGAAGACCTCCTAAGAATGCTTCAAAGTCAAGTTAGGGGCATTAAATGACCTCGAAAAGGATTGAAAAATGGGAGATGAGAAAAGCTTGTCCATAGGGCTATAGAGCTTTTTGAAAATGTAAACAGTTCGTCAATTGGAGCTACGGTTCAAAAGTTATGCCTCCCGAAAGTTCGATTACCATTTTTGGATTCTTCTAGATTTGAGTCGACTTCTAACGCAGCTTTTGGAACCTTCTATTTGGTTGGTGGATGCCTACTAGCACTTTCTAGAATGTACTCCTAGTCCTTAACCCTCTGAGGTCTATTTAAGGAGATTTCTGGCATTGTAAAAGGCAGTTCGGACTGGAGTTTGAGAGGAGGTACTGACAGGAGAAATTATCTCCAGATTTATGCTATTGTAAGCCCTTAGGGCATGTTTTGAAGTTTATTTTCTTTGTACTATTTGTACTAGCTTATTTTCTCAGTTAATATAATTTTGCCTTTTCTGTTGTGTCCATTCTGTGAGGGTTGTGTCCCCATCAAGTGGTATCATGTTTGGTGAAGATTAAGGCCAAAAACCCTCCTCTGAAGCTCAAGGCATGGAAGAAGAAGTTGTAGACCATTTTCTCAAAAATCTAATCTTATTATAAGGCCCACACTTCATAATAAGGAAAACTCCATGTGAAATAAAAGTCTCTTTTAATATTTCCAAGATAAGCACTCACAACTTGGCAATAAGCCTTCAAATTTTAATCTTAATGTAGATTTTCCCTACAAAATTGGAATTTGGTCAACTAGTCAGCTTTGGCCATGACACATGTCAAATTGCAATTCACTTCTTAGGTCCTCATCATCACCTTGTCACTACTTGGTCAACACCTTTGGTCAGCCCTCCCCATTAGTACCATGTGGCATCATTTGGTTCATCATTGTATATGACTCATCTTGCCACTTCATCTGACTCCACTAGCCATCCTCACCATGTGTCATGATATCACTTATTTGTGATGATGTCATCACCCTTTTACGAATTAGCAACATTTTGACACATGACATTAGCTAACGTCACTGCATGATGCATCATCCACCACATGTCAGGTTGTGATTAGCTAAAGCTACCATATCTCCTGCGACCTAAGCACCATGTCATCAACCTTCTCACTAGGTGCCCCAAGCCAACCATGATAGGTGGTGGCTCCTTTCTTTTTCACCATGTTCTAACAACCCATCATGAAGAAGCATCATTCATCCATGTGTCACTTTCACCTTTTCACCATCATCAAGTCTTATTGCCACATGTCATTACTGTGCTTCATCTAACTCTAATAATAGCCTTGGTGAATTAGCAATATTCTGGCTCCACTAGGCATCCTCACCACCTATCATGATCTCGCTTATTTATGATGATTTCATCACCCCTTTTGCTAATTACTAAGATTTTGACACATGTCAGTGGTTGACATCACTTCCTAATGCATCATCCACCGCGTGTCAACTTGTGATTAGTTGATGCTACCATGTCTCCTGCCACCTAGGTGCCATGTCATCAACCTTCTCACTAGGTGCCTCAGGATTACCATGATAGGTGGTGGCTCCTTTCTTTTTCACTATTCTCTAACACCCCATTGTGAAGAAGCATCGATGTAATGAGACTAGAGTGACTGTTGAGCTGTCATTTTATATGATGCTTAACAGTAGGATTCCTTTCAAACTCCTCTCTTGAAAAGCTAATATAGGATCAACTCCAAGGTTCTGGATGATCTTGCAAACTACTAGAATCTACTCAATGAAGATAAATGTGTATGTTCACAAGGAGGCCTTTGCTAATTCAACTAATTTGGGATAAGATGTTTGATCTATTGTTTGAAAAGTAACCACAAAAAAGATATATTTTTTAGTTTTTTTGTTTTATGATGAATGCAATTTATTGATGTAACTATCTAAATTCCTATTTTAACCAAGTGTTAGCAAATAAAATAATAAAGATAAGGTAATGAGAGATTAAATCAAATAACTTGAAAGGGAAATTCCTAATGGACATAAACCATGGTAACAACATGTCTATGAGTTAAATCATCGAAAAGATTAGGTAGGAAACCAATGAAAATAGGAGTAGCGCTTCCTCAATTCCACTAATGCAATCGTCAATGGGAACTCAATAATAATCAAAAGATTTTTCAATTCTCATCAAATTTCAAGGCCACAAAAGTGCGATCATGTGAGACAAGAAGCTATGTAGGAAAAATGGGTGATCTTTTCTCCAACTTAGTAAATCAGTGAAATTTGTTAACATGAGGCAAACACCAGAACTAATAAGTCACACAATCATAACAACGGAATAAAACCATTGGCTCCATTATTATTCATGAACATGCATTCACAAATATAACACACTCCAACAAGAATAACTACACTTAGAATGAGAGAACCAATAACATATATTATTGTGTCAAACTAATAGCCTAGAGTACATATTACATCCATGTATTAATATAAATTATCTCCTCCTTTTGTTTTAGAAGTGAGAACTCTTCTAATGCAAACTCATGCTAAAAAACTAGTTTAAAAAAAAAAGCTAATTACATATGAACTAACTCTCTAAATGGTGCTAAGTAGATCTCGACCCTTGTTTATATCAATTAATGGGTGCATGAGCCTTTACATGACTTAAAACACTAAAAGAATGAGAAGATAAGAAGATAGAAGCCATGAGATGATCTGGGAGTTTTTGAGAGCTCTAAAAATGGAAGCTCGGCCTTATTTGGGTGTCTCTGGGAGTTGAACTAGTAGTTAACTATCAATGCATTACTTCTTCTTCAAAATTGTTGGTGCACCTTTGAGAAAAGTGCACCTATGCACCTTGGTGATAGGACCCAAAAATCTAATAAATCTTCTAAGTGTCAAAACTTGATTTCTAGCATATGGATTTTCTTCCCCTTTATAACAAAATGATGTGTGGATGTTTCCCTTTGAACTTTTGGATGGTAGAGGTGATTTATTTAGGAGATAATAAGTCTAAAGCTTTATACTTTTTCCACACTTCCTTGTGAAAATCATGAAGTGTGACTTCTTGGGCATTCCCTAGAACTTGAAAGTTGTGGCTTTGAGTGTGATCTTAGCTGCTACAAAAGACAAGGAAGTCGTGGTAATGCTCAAGACCTTGGGGAGCCTCTAGATGTTTTAGTTATATGCACCTACACACCTTAAGAGTCAATTCATTCACCAAATCTTCAAATTGCACAATTGTGCACCTACGCACCTTCAAGGAATTGTGCAAGGTGCTTAATTCACCAAGAAATCAAAGTTTTTAGTTGTGAAAATGGTTTCTGAGTTTTTCTCAAATGGATTTTTAGACCACTCTTGTGTACTTATTTTGATATTTTTTATGATTTAGGCCTATTTTTGCACCTTGTGCACCTATGTACTTTGCTCTTCAAAACTTGTAAAATTTGCACCTTCACACATGTGCACCTTGTAGAGTTCTTCAACTTATGCATATCTTAAAATTATAATGCACACTCACACACCATGCACACTTGGGAATCTTTTGGTGATAACTCATTCACCAAATCTTCAAATTGTGTACTTGTTCACCTTTAGGGAATTATGCAAGGTGCTCAATTCACCAAAACATCAAAGTTCTCAGTTTTGAAAATGGTTTCTGGGTTTTTCTTAGACAAGGTCTGGCAAAAATCTAGTGTACTTATTTTTCCCTTTTTGATGTTTTATACCCTCTTTATAGCCCAACATTTTCATAGATTTGAACTCCTTCTGATTCTTCTGTCTGAAATCCCAAGTCGCTAGTTTTAAAAATGTGCATGCAATACCATGGAAATTTTTTGTGCTATGGATAATGAGGAATTCTTTTTATCTACACAAAGAAGCAAACATTAGTTATCTTAAGTTGGAAGACCCAAAAGAGGACTCCACAAGACTTAGACTGACAAAAAATTGGGCCAACAATAGTCAAAGTAGACAAGATAATGGATTTTTCTCCCCCAAAAGCTAGTTTTGCACACTAGTGCACTAGCACACCTTAGCAGGTGTGCTAGTGTGCTAATTTTGCATTGGAAATGGAAAAATGCACAATTTCACACTAGCACACATGCACATCTTGACAAGGTATACATGGTGTACATGTGTGCAACTACGCACATGTGCATTATGGCATTGTGCAAGCAAGGGGGTTTATATAGTCCCCATGGGGGATCGAAGTGCACACCTTTATAGGTGCACACCTCTAATCTGCAAGTGTGCACCTCCAAGGGTGCACACATGTGCATGTGCACATCCTTAGAGTAGGGGTGAGGTGCACATGTGCACACTTGGTTCACATGTACATGTGCGAAAGTGCACATGCGCACACCTTAAGCACAAAAAAGTCCTAAACTTGATTTTTTTTACTCAAGTGTCTGACTGCCTGACCCTTCCCAATTAGAAATTGGGGTTTGACTTAGACCTAGGATAGGGTTCAAAATGACCAAGGCTTCAAACTAGATGCCTCATAGGGAATTTTGAAAGTAGCGGTCCCCATTTTGTGACTCAAAATGTGGTGTGTGTTGTGAGGCCACAACACTAACCAAACCATTCAACACCAATGTTTAGCCTATACCTATTGACTCACAAGCCTACACAAGCTAAAACAAAGACTATGCCTACTCGAGCAAGCACAAAAGGACCTATGCAGAATACAAGACCACTTTCTTAAAACCGAATCAACCTAGCTCTACACTTGGAAACCTCACTTCAAGATGTCTCATATGACGAAGGTATATTTAGGTAGAGGGAGGACTTGTAGTAAACATGATCCAATCTCATGAGAACCTCCTACGTGTTGAAAATATAAGAGTAACTGAGAGGGAAAGGGTGAATCAGTCACCACAAAATAAATCCTAGATCCCTTAGATATTAATACAAATCAAAACTTTGATTAAATTGTATTCTACTATAACTTGGCAAACACACATCCACTCAATTTATACTAGCAAATATTATAACTCAATAATAACTGAAATAATAGTTGTAACTCAAAAAATGCAAAACATGAGATATTTATGTGATTAGCCTTAAGATTAACTTAGTTTCATACACATAAAAGAAATAACATGAACACAAGTGACATCAAGATTTAATGTGGAAACTCAATTTGGAAAAAACCACCAATTGCAACTAGTTACTGATTTTCAATTTTTTCAAGTGAGCCCTGTTAGGAACCAACCTTGTTAAAGGTTACAAAACACACTATTAGGTATGACCCTATTAGAGGATTTAATAAGCCTATTAGGAGTGGCCTTGTTAGAGGTCTTTAGACACTTCAATCTAGAAATGCCACCTTGTTAGAGGATTTACAAATAGTTGTTGAGCCAACTCGATAGACACATGGACATCTCAAATTTTTTACTCATCTCTTATGAAAATGCCTTGCATAAGTCATCATTTCCTATAAATAAAGTGTCATCCACAAAGATTTCAGCCAATACAATCTTCTTGTCTAGTCCTTCTTTGATGTATATATATATATATATATATATATATATATATATATATATATATATATATATATTGTTGTTATCATTTGTTCTTTGAAAACCAATCTTTATCAAGTAGTTATGAATTCTTTCATACCAAGCTATGGGAGCTTGCTTGAGACCATACAATTCTTTGTGAAATTTGCAGACCATGTCTCTTTTACTAAGATCTAAAAAACATTAGATTGTTCTATGTAGACTTCCTCATCAAGAATTTCATTCAAGAATGTAGATTTTACATCCATTTGATAAACTTTGAATCCTCTGTGTGTTACATATTCTAGTAAAGTTGTAACACATTCTAATCTTGCAATAGGAGAAAAAGTTTCACCATAATCAATACCTTCTTCTTGAGAATAACCTTTACAAACTAACCTTACTTTGTTTCTTGAAATTTTTCCATCTTCATTAAACTTATTTCTGAATAGCCACTTTGTGTTGATTACATTTTTATCCTTGGGTATAGGAACAAGAGTCCAAGTATTATTTTTCTCTATCTATGCTATTTCTTAATTCATTAGTTCAATCTAACTTTCATTATCCAAAGCATCTTTAACATTTCTAAGTTCAAATTCAGCAAGCAAAAATGTACCTTTCAATTCGTTTCTTGTCATTGTTCCATCTGACTTGTCTCCAACGATTTGATCAAGTGCGCAATGCCTTCTAACATATCTTTCTAACATAGGTACTTTCAATTTAGAACATGTTCCATTAACCTTTTCATGATCTTCTATATTAAGCTCGGGTCCCACTCTCTATGACTCGGGTCCATCAGACTCAGTTTTCTCTACCAATAACTTGATAGTTCCTAACTGTGACTCGGGTCCTTTGGCATGTGACTCGGGATGCACTAGTTGTAACTCAATACCTTTTGGAGATTTTGGGGACTTAGGAGGTGAGGCCTCTTGACTTCCAAATAGATTTGGCATTGTATCAAGTTCATAGTAAAAAGTTCTTTTGTAATCCTCAGGTTCTTTGTTGCTTTCTTCTTCACTCTTTTCTATAATTTCATCAATTCTCACATGTGCACTTTCTATGATCTTATGAATAGTTAGATTCAAACATTTGTATGCTTTACTTCTGCAGGAGTATCCTAGGAATATACCTTTATCACCTTTGACATCAAATTCACCTTTCCTAGATTCCTTCAAGATATAACATTTGTTGCCAAATACTTTCAAGTAACTTACATTAGGTTTTTAGCCAAACCATATTTCATAAGGAGTTTTATTTGAGTCTTTTTTCAACTATACTCTACTTAAGGTATGCACTATAGTACTGATTGATTCCTTCCAATATTTGATTGCAGCACTCTTTTCTATCATTAATGTTCTTGCACAATCTATGATGGATCTATTCCTTCTTTCAGCTATACCATTTTACTGAGGTGTTCTAGGAGCTAATACTTGTCTCTTAATTCCTTTCTCAAAGTAGAATTCATTGAAAATGAATTCACCACTTCTGTCTGATCTCAAACATTTTAGCTTCTTTCTAGTTTCTTTCTCTACTCTTGCCAGATACCACTTAAACTTTTGAAAATCTTTAGATTTTTCTTTTAGATACATCACAATCATAATTCTAGAATAATCATCAACAAAGAGGATAAAGTATTTATCTCCATTGTAACTCTCTATTCCAATAGGTCCACATAAGTTTGTATGAGTAATTGAGAGGGGAAGGGTGAATCAGTTACTACTAAAATAAATCTTAGATCCCTTTAGATGTCATTACAAAATAAACTTTGAAAACTAAATACTACTAGTGCTCCGTAAACACATATAAAATGTTGTAACTCGGTAAATACTTGTAGGCACCCAAAAATTGGTAAAGACTTAAAACACCGCAACTTCAACAAATTAATGCAAATTAAGGACAAAATTAGAGGAAAATAATAGATTTTCAAATTAAGGATTACATTAGGTCATTAATCAATTAAATCATCCATAAAATTAATAAGACCCAAATCAACTTTAAAAAGAGGAGAAAAATAATTTTAAAAAGAAAATTCAAAAGGGAAAAGTAAAAGACAAACTTTTGAAAATAAATGGAACTTTTATTAAATCAATAAATCCATTTATCCTCAAAATGGGAAAATCCTCCTTTTATATTATAAAGAATTGAAAAAATCCACATTTATCCTCAAAATCAAGACTTTTGGACTCCTCCTCTTGTCTCTTATGAAAATTTTTAATTGAAGAAAATTTGCATTTATCCTCAAAATCAAGACTTTTGGACTCCTCCTCTTGTCTCTTATGAGACATTTTAAATTTCACCTCTATCCACCAGTCAAAGGAAAAACCTAGATTCTTAGCCCAACCCCTTCTAAAATCCTATAAATAGAAGGAGAATTCAAGAGCAAAAGGACCCAAGTTTTAGGCATCTGCATTATAGGCATATTCAGAGTTGTCATATTGAGCATATTAGCATTGTTATTCTAGCAAGTTTGTGTCATTTTGATAGAATTTTAGCTTTATTTTCATGTTATTTAGTATCATTTTAGCACATGTTTAGCTCATTGCATGTTTATTTTAATAGTATTCTAAGAGTTGTTACTCGCATATAATTTGCATTTTCATCTTAGATCTTGTATGCATACTGGTAGATCTGCATTTTAAGTATACTCTCATTCTAGAATTGTCATTGAGATGCTAGTCTGAGAGAATTCTTAGTGGTTGTAATTAGGGATATATGGGACATTCGTAGAGTTTGCATTTTGACAATGATTTCTTGGGTTTAGTCTAGTTTGTTGTCATTTCATCTACACTCTACATTAAAGTTTCATGAATATGCGAATACACCATGTACAAATTGGCAACCACCGTGGGGCTTCATTTTAAAGCCTCTCTATTCTTTGGGTTTTCTTGCTAATTTGTTATTTTTCTTTTACATTTGTTATTATTTTCCTTTTAGATCTACTTTATTCTCTAGTTTTGGCACTGATCTGACCTTTTGTAGGTTTTATAGTGTGTGAGAAGCTTCATAACGAGATCAGAAAACTTTCAAAGATGTTTCCAAGCTCACAAAGATTGGATCTACCACTCCCCTAACATAGCAACACTTTTACACATTGTTTTAACACTTCTACCTCGTCTTTTAATGCATTTGAAGCATTCTACTATGCATTCACTCATTCTTATAGTGCATTTGATCATTCTTATAGTGCATTAGATCATTTTTATAGCACATTTGCTTATGTTATAACTCATTTTCTCATTTTTATAGCTCATTTGAAGATTATTATAATGCATATAGCACTTTCAGTGACGCATATGCTATTTTTTGTTATACATCTAATCCGAGCTATTAACCTTCACATCTAATGTTCAGATCCAATTTTTTATTATTTGTAGACCTCATCTAAACTGACAAGAACTCTTAGGCTACTTGAAATGTGCAATAGGAATGAAGACCCTAAAAAATGCACCTAGCCTTTGCTAGCTCCAAAATAGGTAAGTAGATCGAAACCCTCATGAATTAGATTGTGACATTTTCTTTTAAGTCCATAACCTACTCTATGTATTATGTTTGACCTTACTGATCTAATCAAAAGTAGGCCTATGCTCTCAACTCACGAGAGTTGATTAGAATTCCAAACCTTTTGTGAGGGTTAGTAACAATTAAATAGGGAAAGAAAGAATACATAGTTTAACTAGGAGCCCCTTTGTCTACTATAGTTAAGGGCTTGGAATTTAACAAAACTTGTTTGTTATGTTTGATGAGTTAGAATAGTAAGGATATGCTCTCACTCTCCTACAATGACAAAATTTAAAGACCTATTTATGATTTCCATTTTCCTACTTTCTACTAAGTAGGACTACTCAACCATAGAAAGGCTACCTCTCGAGTTGCTTTAGCAGGGTTTGTGAGAGGGAATGCCTCCCAATCTTGCATTCCCAATCAAATGCAAGCCACTTGTGTTCAAAACATAGCCTTCCTCTAGTAGTTCCACAAGGGTTTGCACCAAACCTCCTTAGCATTGGTGGGAAGCTCTCTATTTAGGACAAGTAAATTCAAACATTGATGGTTAGAAACTAAAACCCACTAGTCACTAGCTCTAGATAACCTTGTTAGGAAGCCCTTTTCTTCCATTTTCTAGGTGCATGTGGTTTTATATTTTATTTCGGCTTGTACTATTGTGATTGGATGTGTTTTAAAATTTAATAACAAAGCTCCAGTTTGAATTGCAATCCTTCCAAAAAGAGATGACTATAAACTAATAATGAGAAACCAAGTTCAAAACTAGAACATAGTTGGAAGACTCTAAAATAGTGCATCTACCACTCCAAACAACACATCTGGATAATTTTGTAATGCTTTTGAACTTTGTTATAATGAATAGAATTGCAAAACAACACATCTAAAGCTTTAAATAGCATATTTTCCCTGCAAAACAATGCATATGACAGATAAAATAGTGCATTTGAACATTTAAATAGTGCATATGATCAATGAAATAGCACATATGATCAATAAAATAGCATGTTTGATCAATCATGTGACGTATATGAGAAAGAATCCAAAACAAAGGCTACCTATGTGCACAACACTTGTAAATGAACAACAGATTTAGATACCCTTTTTCCCATTTATATTTTCTAGGCTAAGAGATCCTAAAATTGACCTAAACCATTTTTGAAACAAGCAAAGCTACAAATGTTATTATTAATTCAATAGTCCTCATTGCTTCATTTCACATATCAAGCCAAAAATGCTCAGAGACACACATTCATCCCCTACCTAACTTCATGAGAGTGAACTTATTTTAATAATATTTCCCAACACCTTGTCCAACCTAGCTTGTTACTTCAAACAAATCACAGTCAATGGAAACCCTTGTATTGTGAAAATGTATAAGAGTTAGAGGAATCTTATTCACTTCTCATGCCACTACAAAAAGCCAGTATAACTATGAAGCCAAAATGATCACCAATAAAGGTGAGTGCCAGAATAGCTAGCAAAACTATCAAACACATGAAACCTCTAGATCTCATCAAACCTATTACCCCAATAGATTGTTCACCAAACATAGTTACTCATGAGTCACCCCTATTCAACCAAAGTTTAGAACCCTTTGCCAAAATGGGTTTATCTAACATATGGGACAAAAAGAGTATTAAAACTATAATTGAAGACTTTTAGCAAAATCCTAAACTTTTTGATATCATGGACAAGATACTTGAAAAACACAAAGAACACTACATACTAGCATTAGCACAACAAGGCATGAAATTGTCATCTAACTTTGATGTGACCAATCTGAAACAAGACAAAGAAGAGTCACCTTTAGATATTGTCACACAAAAATTACAAGACTTACAATTGGCTATGGAAAGGATGAAGCGAGGGAAAATACAACTTGCAAAGTTTAGCCTCACCATTTGATAAAAGCATTACCTTCACACATTTCCCTCAAAATGTTCAAATACCAAAATATGATAGAGATTTTGGTACGTTTGATCCACAAGATCACCTTAGACAATTCTATGTGCTAAGTATAGAGTTTTTCCATGACACGACTTACTTAATGCATCTATTTCCCAGGAGCCTCAAGGGGCAAGCCATGGAGTGGTTCTCCAAGCTACCCTCCAAAATTAAAGCCTTTGACCAACTGGCTTCCATTTTATCGCCCAATATTCCTATAACATCAAAAGGCAAGTTACAATGATTGATTTGTGTAACACAAAAAACTTCTTGCTGAATCATTCAAGGTCTTCCTATAATAGTGGAGACACACATTTTCGAAGTATCATAGAGACATATCGGACAAAGAGAAGATAGACATCTTCATCAATAGTCTCTCCAAACCCATGATTTATTGGCTGCAACTCCAAGGGCCTAAAGATTTTAAGACTAGCTTGGAAAATTTCACTAAGGTAGAATAAACCTTGATAAACAACAACATTGTTAAATTATCTAAAGATGGTAAGCGTTTCTCCAACAATTCCACACAGAATCACAATTCCTCTAATCATTCCATTGACAAACAAAAATTGTGGTGGAGAAACAATAACAAAAACACCATCAATGATGGGGTGATTGAAGCCAACCATGTCAAACCTCAAACTCAACACCCTCTAAATCAATCAGGCCCTATCATCAACAACACCAATCCAAACATACCTTGACAAGATAACACCCATCCATTTTACTGACATAATATGACAACTCCCTCTACATTTAATTAACAAGTTTCTTATATGCAAGCTCCTCCTCCACAAAGATATAAGTCTTCTAATAAACTCATTGTGCTACTCGAGGCCAAACCCTCTAAACCCCAAGTCAAACTAAAGTGGTAGAATGACAAGCACATTTGTGCACATCACTGAAATAGGGGGCACTTAACAAACAATTGTTTTGCCCTTAAGGGGGCCATACAAAAATTAATCAATGACAGAAATATCGAAGTGAATAGCCTTAGCAATAATGAAGACCATGCAACCTTCAAGAACCCTTTCATGAGTCATGAAAAGGGTGAATCCTCTAGAGCTAATTAGAAGGAACCTCCTCACGATAAGGTTAATTACATGCATCACTATGATAACACCATTGAAATGATCTATAGGTTTGATGACACCATAAATGTCATCATAATTAAGGATAAAAACAAGAAACAACCATCAAATGTTGTTACCCAAGGCCAGACCTCTAAAGTCATTTTACTAGGACTTGTAAGAAATTCTAATCATGCAACTACAAGTTCCTCCTTGCCTAAATACTACTTGGTCAACTAGTTACTTAAGACTCCTGCTCATATCTCCATTTTTGAGTTGTTGCATATCTCGCTAGAGCATAAAGAAATCCTCACCAAAGCCTTAATGTTAAATGACCTGGGTGTGAGTAGGTTTCAAAACATGGTTAGCAATCTTGTGGCTCCTCATTGAATCTCCTTTTCAGCCCAAGATGACATGTCTATCATCTAGCCACAAAATTCCCCTCTACATATTGAAGTCTTTATTCATAGAAATAAAGTTAAAGGAACATTGGTTGATGGTGGGGCAGGTCTCAACATTTGCACAATAAATTTAGTGAAAGCCCTAGGATATACAGAGGATGATGTTGATCTAAGGAAGAAAATCACCATCAAAGCTTATGATGACCAAGAGAGATCCTCTAAAGGAATTGTTATTATGTCAATCAAGGTAGGATTAGTTGTGAAAGAAAAGATTTTTCAAGTCTTAGACTTGCAATTAATTTATAACATCCTATTAGGAAGACCATGGATTCATGACATGCATGTTGTTCCCTCCACTTAACATCATTGTCTTAAATTTCCATACATGGATCAAGAGGTGACCATACCTGGGGACCAAAGCTTTGCACAATATTGTAACACCCTTGTTCCCCATAACAGGGAAGAAATTGGCACCCTGACAAATGACATCAGCCGATCCACATCAATAGACACTTCATGTTCTACTAGCCAAAATAATGACCACTCATCTACATTGACTAAGGGTAAAGAGAAAGTTTGTTGTTCAAGTTCTTCCCTTCCTTCACCATCATCATCAAAGGACCCTAAATAGACACATTATGAAGAAATGGGTAGGTTGATGAAGGAGTTTGATAGGAAGTGTAAATTGCAATGTAGAGGGGTAGGTGAGTACTTGGTCTCCTTATTTGATCCCCCACTTTCTCCAAGATGCCATGACAAACCATCATCTACCACTAGATCATATCACACACATTTTGTTAAGGAAAGTGGAGTACCCCTAAGCACAATAGAAGAAATTATTAAACAAAATATTGACATCTCCCCCCATCTGCATGAAAAAGGTTTTGATCTAATGAAAAAGATGGGATATATGGGAGATGGTCCCTTAGGGAAAGGGAAAGGCATTGTTGAACCTCTTGTAGCATATTTTCAGTCCAACAAATCCAAAACAAGGGTAGGGTACAATGAATAAGGTAAGGTACAGAGCATCCTTGACTCTCTTCCCAAGCATAGTGATTCTACCTCTTCCATTTTGGCATGGGTACCAAAAGAAAGAGGTGGTAATAGCAAGAAGGCAACTAATATAATAAAAGTAAATCTATCTCTCCCCAGTTCACACCACACAAGAGAACTACTCATGGAAACCTCCAATAATGAAGATGATGATGATTCTACTAAGTGGGTGTTTGAATCATTATCTGAAGAGTCCATCCATGACAAAGAATGTGATGTTGTTCACATCCCTATATCCAATGATTTCAATACACAAGGATCAGTCCCTTGTTTGGGTCTTACTTCACCAAGAGTCAAAGTACAACAAAATAACTTAGGGGCTCCTACAAAATAGACACATCACATTGTATCATATGAGGATGATGAACATATTAAAGGGTTCCAATTTCAAACCCTATTTCCTGACTTCTTTCTAGCAAAAGTCGAAGATGACTATTACAAGCTGCTTGTGAGCTCTACTTTTCCTGACACTTTAGAGGAAGCACATGTCATAGACCTAACCAATACAATGTATGAGCCATCTAACAAGATCATGTCTTTGAACCCTGCAAAACCCTTTTCATATTATGAATCACTCTCCCTAGTCCATCCCAAACTAATTAGCTAGGATACAACTGAGCCTTACCATATTCCCCATTTTGACACTAACCATGATATCTCCATCTACCTCAATGTGGTCCAACCACCTTGTCCATGAAGAACTAAAGAAATACACATAGCCAAGTCTAATATCAATCAACTCAGTCATACTAGAATAGGTCGAGCAGTTCATGGTCTCGAGGATCACTATCAAGTTGTAGCTGATCTTGAGAAAAAAATGGAAATAAATAGAAGTGATGTATCCAATGGTGAAAACCCAACTGTTGCACCCATGGATGAGATGATTGATACCTTACCTAAGCACTTTGAAGAAAGATCGTCCATCTTAATCTAACCAACTGAAAAAGCCAACATTGGTACAAAGTAGGAACCAAGGATAATATATTTGGCATATTCTTTAAGCATAGAAGAAAGAACCACATTCATTCACTTCCTCTAAGAGAGACAAATAAACTTTGCATGGTCTTATTCAAACATGCTAGGATTAGACCCAAATTTAATCCTCCATCACCTAAAGATTTCTCTAGAAGTCAAGCCAGTCAAACAAAAACTTAGGAAAATGCATCCCCATGCAGCTCTACTAGTCAGAGAAGAATTAGAGAAATTGGTCAATACCAACTTCATCCAGCCCCTAGCATATGCATCATGGATATCAAACATTGTGCCTATATCAAAGAAGGATGGAAACATATGCATCTACATTGATTTTTGGGATGTAAACAAAGCATTTCCTAAAGATGATTTCCCCCTTCCCAACATTGACACCATTGTAGGTCTGATAGTGGGTAATTCCATGTTTTCACTTATGGATGGATTTTTAGGATATAATCATATTAAGATAGCTTTAGAGGACCAAGAGAAAACAACCTTTACTTGTGCATGGGGCACATTTTTCTAGAATGTGATGCCCTTTGGGCTGAAGAACATAGGGGCCACTTCAACAGGCCATGACCACTATCTTTCATGACATGATGCACATCTTTATAGAAGACTATGTAGATGATACCCTTTCCAAATCCCATACTTGAGAAGAACATCTCCCCATCTTGGATAAGATAATTTCCTATCTAGAAGCATTCAAAGTTAGGCTAAATCCAAAGAAATGTGCTTTTGACATCAAATCTGTCAAGCTTCTAAGATACATTATCTCAGCCAAAGGGATAGAAGTTGATCCTAAAAAGGTACATGCCATAGTTACCATGCAACTGCCGAAGGACTTGAGTCAACTAAGTTCTCTCCAAGGAAGGCTTCAATCAGTCTACCTTTTCATTTCCTAGTTAGCAGAGAAGTGTGTTCCTTTCACCCACTTATTACACAAAGACATAATTTTCAAATGGGATGATTAGTATTAGAAATCTTTTGATTTACTCAAAACCTACTTGATGAATCTGCCTATGTTGGTGCCTCTAGTGTTACAAAAACCATTATTGATGTATATTTACCTAACTAGAAAATCAATTGGAGCCCTCTTAGCACACAAAAATGACCAAGGAAAGGAAAGGGTTATTTATTACATCAGTCACACCCTGGTCAACTATGAGCTCAATTACTATTTTATTGAAAAAGCCACTCTAGAGGTTTAGCCGTAATTTTTTCTTCCCAAAAGCTACATCATTATCTTTTGACACATAAATTCAAGCTCATCTCTAAGATTGATCCCCTCAAATATCTTCTCAGCAAAACAACATTAATGGGTAAATTGGCCAAGTGGGTAATGATCCTAAGTAAGTTTGATATCAAATATGTCAATAGGAAAGCAATAAAAGGACTGGCCATCACTGACCAATTGGTAGATGTGCCTATAGAGATCTTGAATCCTATCTTATCTAATTTTCTAGATATGCACATTCTCCAAGTAGAGCCAGCAACTTGGAAGTTCTATTTTGATGGTTCTTACACACACCATGTTTTAGGTGCCAATATTTTGTTCATCATGCCACTGGGTGTTACCATCCCCAAATCCTACAAACTACTTTTCCCCTACACCAAAAACATGGTAGAATATGAAGCCTTGGTCTTAGGCCTCAAGCTAGCTTTAGAATGAAAACTAATAGTGCTAGAAGTTTACGGAGATTCCCAGTTGATCATCAACCAAATCACCAACACATATTAGACCAAGGATGAAAATTTATTGCCTTACAAAAATATGGTTGATGCACTTAAGGCATGTTTTGTTCATGTTACTTTTGAACAAATTTCCAGAGACAAGAATAGAGTAGTAGATGCCATCGCCACCTTGGCCTCCTTTGCTTTAGTTACCAGAGCAACAAGAGCAGTATGAGTTCTTAGTAGAAGAGGTGGTTTAGTTTGCATTTAATCAACCTAATTCCCTTATCATTTATCATTTAGATGCTCTCAATTCCCTCTGGTATAACCCCATCATGACTTACCTCCATGATAATAGCATCCCCTTCAACCTTTCATGCAACCAAAAATGTAATTTCATTTGATAGACCTTGCACTACACTTTGGTGGCTGATACACTATATAGGAAGGGTCTTGATGGTACTTTGTTTAGATTTCTTAAGAAGGATGAGTCGAGAGTCACTCTACAAGAAGCCATGCAGGGATTTTTGGATCACACTCCAGTGATTTTACATTAGTAAAGAAGATTCTCAAGATGGTTTATTTTTGGTCAACCATGGAAAAGGATTCTATCGACTATATTAAGGCTTGCAAAAAATGTCAAATCCATGGAAACCTTGTTCATGTGCCAGCCCAAGAGCTCAACCCTTTGGCCATACCGTCACCTTTTTATCAGGGGGCTTTTGATTTAATTGGAGCCATCTATCCACCTTCCTCCAATAGAAATAAATGTATTATCATTTCCATAGAATACTTCACCAAGTGGGTTGAAGCGGTACCACTTGCTGACTCTACAGGAAAACAAATCTCTTCCTTCATCCTAAACCATATCATCTGTCGATTTGGAATACCTCATGCCATTCTCACTGACAACACCTTGTACTTTAAGAATCAAATAATTGATGAATTATGTGAGAAATTTCACATTATTCACCACTCCTTGTCAATTTATTACCCCCAAGACAATGTCCAAGCAGAGGCAACCAACAAGACCATTATCAACATTCTCAAGAGAATCGCCAACGATATTGGTAGAGATTGGCATTTATAGTTGAATCCTGCCCTCTAGGACTATAGGATGAGTGTTAGGACACCTACAAGTGCAACACCCTTCTCTTTGGTTTATGGTTGTGAAGCCATTCTTCCCCTAGAGGTTGAGATTCCATCTTTGAGAGTTACTCTTCGTGATATCCTATCAGATGAGGACTATCAAGTGGCTCGTCTATAGCAGCTAAAGTTATTAGAAGAGCATTAGTGTACAACACATGAACACTTCAAAGTGTATCAGAATAGATTATCAAGACATTACAACAAAAAGGTCAAACCCTGTATCTTTCAACTTGGTGACCTAGTGCTTCAAGAAAACCCTAAAAACCAAGCTGCTAGGGAAAAGAAAGGAAAATGAGAGGCCAATTGGATTGGTCCTTACATTATCACAGAGTCTTTTGGGACTGGTACTTACAAACTTGTGGATTATGATGGTGCAGATCTAGCAGAACCCATCAACAACATCCATCTCAAAAGGTTCTATGTCTAAGAATTTGAGGAAACACATCATCACCAAGAATACCAAAAAAATTGAAAAAACACCCAAAAAAAAGGAAAAAAAAAACTTGTGAGAAATGCCACTTTTGGTTTCAAAAAGAGTGAGAGATAGCACCTTTGGACTTCCTTAAATAATAGAAGTCCTTCAATGCTAAAAGACACTCAAGAAAGAACTCAAGCAACTTTCACAGAGACAAATTTTGCTTGTTTGTGGCTTACCTAGCACAATTGAGTTAATTTCACACATACCCAATTGAGAAACACTTGTGTATTTTGGTTCAGTGGTTTCTTGGCATTAGACACAACTCATAGTAGCAGAGATAGTCAATATAACAACACCAAAGGGAAGCAGAATAGATCAAGAGAAACATGGAGTCAGATTATGTATTGAGATACCATAGACATGAATTGCAGGAAAATCAGTGCACCTCTCAGCTATTCGCCATTGCCAATAATTCCCAATATCCATGTTAACTTTTTATTCAATCCTTTTGTTGTTCCACAAATCCTTTTTTCCTTCATCATCTCCAATATAGCTCTTAGCCCTTTCGGCCCACTTTGCTTTCCTTGACTCTTTAGGTGCCTCCACATGGTCTTGGCTATCTCCACAATCCAACAAATCTCACTCACATCCTCACTTCACTCCCACCAATTGCCAAATTGTCAAAAATTATCAAAAACATTAAAAAATTGTTTAAAATTATCAAAAAAAAAAAAACAAATTATCAATTATTATCAAAATAAATTCAAAATTTATCAAAAAAAATCAAAATTTGTCAAAAATTATCAAAAAATTCAAAATTTATCAAAAATTGTCAAAAATTATCAAAAAAATAAAAAATTGTCAAAAATTAACAAAAACATTAAAAAATTGTCAAAAATTATCAAAGAATTTCAAAAATTATCAAAAAAATTCAAAAATTATCACAAATTATCAAAAAAATTCAAAAATTGTCAAAAATATCAAAAAATTCAAAAATTATAAAAAAAATAATTAAAAAATTGTCAAAAATTATCAAAAAAGATTCAAACATTATCAAAAACTATCAAAAAAATTGAAAAATTGTCAAAAATTACTAGAAACATTCCAAAGGGGGTAATAATTGCCAAAAATGGCCAAAAAATCCAAAAAATTAACAACACCCCAAAATTCTCGTAAAAAATGTTTCGTTTCGACCCAAACAAGCTACTTAACTATGCATAAATTATTGATGAATTTTTCAAATCAATGGTGAGACTCACTATATTGAACAATATTTCAATATTTTATAGAATGTTTTATTGCTCCATTACCCTGGGCACAAAAAAAAAAAAGAGGTGCCTCAACGGCACTAAGAAGCAACGTAGTTATGTCCTGAAACATCTTGCTGGGCTTTGGACAATCTGGCACAACGTGAATAATGAAAGAGGATCCAATAGAGTTAGGCCCAAATGCCTTTTTTAGGCCCTTAGAATGCCTTCTTAGACCCCCAAATGCCTTTTTTAGGCCCCTAAAGTGCCTCTTTAGGCCCAAACACCTTTTTCAAGGCCCTATTTTGGCCTTCTCAGGCCCCCAAGACGTCGTTTTAGGCCAAAACACCTTTTTCAAGGCCTTGTTTTGGCCTTTTCAGGCCCTTGAGATGCTTTTTATAGGCCCAAACACCTTTTTCAAGGCCTCAAAGTGCCCCTTTAGGCCCAAACACCTTTTTCAAGGCCCTATTTTGGCCTTCTTAGGCCCCCAAGATGCCTTTTTAGGCCCAAACACCTTCTTCAAGGCCCTATTTTGGCATTTTCAAGCCCCCATAGTGACTTCTTTAGGCCCTCAAGTGCCTTTTTAGGCCCCAGATGCCTTTTTCAGAGCCCAAACTGTTGGAATTCTTTAGAATGACTAAGAGAGGGGTGAATTAGTTATTCAAGGCCCAGATGTAGAAATAAAACTTTTCTTATCTTAGTGAACCCATAAACCATTCATATTCATGCATGCACACAAATGAATATGTGAATACTTAAAATTTGCAAGTTACTATCTAATCAATTTGCAAAAATGTAAAGTATGAAACACAACACATTCATCAACACACTTGACATAGTGATTTAATGTGGAAACCCAATTTGGGAAAAACCACTAACAACATGCTACTCCTTTTTCACTCTTCTGAAGTGATGCCCTATGAAAGGCCAACCCTATTGAAGGTTACAATATGCACTGTTAAATGTGACCTGGTTAAAGGATTTCAATCACCCTATTAAAAGTGAGCCTTGTTAGAGGACTTTAAACCATTCACTTGGAATGCCACCATGCTAAAGAATTTACTAATGAGTGTTAATTCAACCTTACTCCAAAGGATTTACCCTAGATGGATACAATTGTTAGAGAGTAACAGTAGAGCTTTGATTTGATACAACTTACAACTTCTCTTGCAAATTATAGATCTTTATTTAGTCCTACATTCTGCTTGGCCTTTTCACTTTGTAGTGCCAATAGCTTGTTCACCCTTCAAGCATAAATCTCCTTAAGACTTCTTGCTTAGTATGCCATGTAGATTCTCCTCTTGGTCAGTTGATGAAGCAAAACTCTTTAATTCCTTCTCCTCCTTGGGTTCTTGCATCTGACAACTTTGCTTCATGACCAAACATTCCTATAAATAGGAAATTAGTATACTTTATTGTTCTCCATTATTCATTTTAGGGTTTTTATAGATTAGGTAAGATACAATGTATCTACCCCATATCTTGTATCTCTTCTAGAAACTTCTTCCTAGAATCAATTTGAATTTGCCTCCAAAATGGTTTACATCAAATTTTGTGTCACCGGCTCATCAATCTTATGTTCCTCTTGGTTCAAAAGTTTCAAGAAAACAAACTTATCAGCTTATATTTGGTGAATCTACAATCTTTTTCATAATGCAGCAACTCAACATTATCAATCTTCTGATTCTAGGCACATACTATGTCACTCGGCATCAACTTAAAATCACTTGGCATCAACTAGATTTTATTGGTGCTCAACATCAATTGAAATTCACCTAGCATCTATTGTCTTGCTCGACATCCACTAGAATTTTCTTTCAATTGGCTCCAACGGAATTTTTTCTCAGCTTGTACTAACTTTTCTCAGCTCCTACTATCCACTTAGTCAAGCTTGGCAGATAAGCTTTGTTTAACTTGTTCTTCTAAACTTTCTTAGTGTAGCCAACATTTGTAACCTTAAGTAGATCATCAATACATCATGTTATCATAGTCTTAACTAACCCTTATACTTCATTACATAATCATAACTAAACTTTTTGTCTAGGTGCTTTTGTTACATCTTGTTGATCAAATCCTCCTCATCAATCAACTAAGTGATAGTACTTGAATCTAATAAGAAATTGTCTTACCAGTAAATAACAGATTTGACATCAGTGACAAAATAATGATTGAAACACATAACAATCTCCCTCATAACAATATTTATAATCAATGATCTTTTCAATTAGATTTCAACACAAACATCCTTTGTGGACACTCAAGCATCTTTTCCAAGGCCCTTCTTGGCCTCTTTTGGGCATCAAAGCCTTCTGTAGTCCCAACGCCTTTTCACAGGCCTCGTGAGCATCTGTTTCAGTGCACATCTACTGAAAATCCTAACTTTGGCCTTATGCATGTTTTTAAAGGCTATCAATATATACAAGAGTGTGCCTCACAATTTGTGGTTTAGCACTTCCTTCTTTAAATGCCACAGCTCTCCAACCATTACAGAAATTTATACTTATCTTTCATTGGAAGCCCACATAGACATTCAGTTCCCCACATACAAGTGAAGGTTTGTCTTCCTCTACAGATCGTATTGTCTCCACTTTTATGAAGATTAACACTTTTCTAAACACCCAAAAACATTTGAATATTCCCAAAAATTCCAAAAATATCCACAAATTCCTATAAATACTAAAAACATCCAAAATACATTTCAAAAATATCAAAAATAAACACGGTAATGTTCATTCAACACATCAACATTTCCACGAGTTGTCCTTCTACTTGCAATGAAAACAAACACAAATTTTATTCTATTATGATGGCAACAATAGCATTACATTCAAATATCCTCCGATGGATCATTTATTTCAGCCTCCCTGAGGGATGTGGTAGGATAAGGTGTCAAATCAATGCATTTCTTCAGACCTAGCTCCTAAAGAAGAAGCCTCTAGCATCAATCCTCTATGTACCCACATCGCATCCATGGGAATAAGAAACCTACCACCATGCAACTGTGCATTTAACAATTGTACAAAATTCCCTATCCACAAACTATGTCTCCCACTAGTTCTCATTCAGGAATGCCTAATGATAAAGTCCTATATAATAGGTAGCTTCTTGGTGTACCTTTTTTATTTGTTGCATATCCACCAACACATTCTCCACCAGCTTGTTTATTCCCGGTATAGTGATCACTCATCGGGTCACATCCCACTGCTATTGCATTTGATCAATCGCCATTCGCCAACTCTCCACATCCACTTTTGTCTTGCCCAACAACTACTATAATTGTCTCACCTTCAACTCACTCAATGTTAATTGCTCCTGTAGTTTCAACGAAAAGGAGTTCAATTTTGCAATCACCTCCTTGAATGACTTGAACTACAACTGTAGCAACACTAGCTCATTTTTCACTTTCCAACCCCATTTGTACCATCTTTATGGATTTCTACAATCTTTGAGCTCACAACTGCTCTGCCTACATCCCTGCATCATTCCCTTTCAAAAGAAATTGCTCCACACGTAGTTTTACTTCTAGTGATTGTACCTACTCTTTCTCTATATTCACCACCACTTGGAGTCATCTTTCATTCATTTGTGCTCCATCTTCCTGTGCCTTCTCCATCAATCCTAGTAGAAACCCATGATCTAATTTGGCATTTTCATCTCAGACTTTCTCTGCAGCCAACACTCTTCATAATTCTTCCACGTTGTTTGATGGTTGATCTCCACCCCCCACCTCTAGTCATTACTCCTCCACATTTACACCACTCGCCTCCCCTTCTGTTGATCCTTATCTTAGAATTATGAGGGTAATCAACCAACATGCTCCACTCATCCCCTCACCCACAGTAACATCTCCTACATCCCTCACAGCTTGTTCTGCAGACTTTTTAGGAGATCTTATCTCCCTTGCCTCCTCCTCCACTCTGGACATACTCTTCATCATCTCAGGTAGACTATTCTCTACCTACATCATTAGCTCCTCATCATCCAATACCACCTGCAATGCTTATTATGTTGCAGTCCATGACAACATCATTAACATTGATAAGGGCATTTCTTTTGCCCTGATTCCCACATTTTCAGGTTGTGCCAACCCCCATCCTACCTGACTAGATTCACCTTGCAATTTGAGATAATACACCAGCTCCTCAGAGGTTCACCTATTGTGCTTTTCTCTTCACCCTTGCTTAATCCACCTTCCCTGGCTAGCATCATCCTCCTATTGTGACTAATCTAGTGAGCCCAACATGCTTTCACTTACACACTGCCTCAACTTCTCAATCAATTTAATGACCACATTTTACTCTTCACCTTGTTGTGTTCCATTCCCATGTTATCCACCTATTTATGGCCATCACCTGCCTAGACTCATTCTTTACTAACCTTACCACATATCTACTTCCCACTACACCCATACTGAGTACACTTCTACTATTCTTGTGCCATAATTACCACCCAAAAAATTATGTTGACCTTCTCTACCAACACACACTCCATGCATTCTGCTACCGATTTCCGCTAACACATCTCATGATTTTTTGCCCAACCATTACAACCACTTTATCCATGGTTTGAACAAATTTTACACTATTGCACACAATAGTCGGCACTACTAGTTCGCAATTATTGGTTTTTCTATTGTTATGCACTTCTAGTACCTCAATGATGTACTTGACTATAGGTACCAGGATGAAGTCATGATACTTTGTTTGCCTTTGATTTTTCACTGTTCAATTCTAGTGATCCTCTAATTTCATGCATTATTGGTGTCCACTTGTAAGTGCCTCCTCTTGTTTGGAAAGCCATGTGTACCTCAACCAATTTTGTACGATATCTTAGGTGAGGACTTTTTTGACATTTGATTGTTTGTGTGCCTATTTTTATTTAATGTGGCTATAAAATTTGTTTTTCAATAAATTGTCATACTATTCATATACATTTTTCATGATTGGTAATACTTCTTAGCATGACATAGTATTCATATCACCATAGTTGAGCTAGTGGTGGTTGTACTTGGTAACTTTTTATTAAATGATCTATGATGATAGTTAATTTGCATCTCTTTACAATAAAAGTGATAGTTAGTTTCATTCATTTAGTTTGCATTTTCATCTTGGGCCTCTTACAAATACATGGTTGGCACATAAATTAGGATAATGCACACACGGGTCATCAACAATGATCAACAAAAAGGCTACAAACAATGAGTAAGGTTATTCAACAACAAGCCACCACCCAACATACTAGTGTAACGGTTAACACTCTACTATCGTGGACTCGGTCTCATCACAACACTACCATCTTGCATCACACTTCTTTCTCACCTATCATCTATCCAACCTATGGCATTATGTGGCTTTCAAATCTCAAACAATTATGGTCACTATTTCATTACACCATTCATCGTATTTTATGCATTCACTCCTTATTCTATTCTTACTAGGGTCTCACATTTTATTTCATTGCTTTTGAATCTCAAGAGTTGAGTCACATCCCATTTCTTTTCCTCTCTAGCATATTCATTTCTTTCCATTTTTCACTTTCAATCACCTCATCTTCTCATCTCCTTTATACATTCCATCACATTTCATTCCCTTTCATCTTACCACATTTCCTTTCTTTTCATTTGATTTTATTTTCCTTACATTATCATTTCATGCCATTCCACTTTATCACATTTTCATATCATTACCATTTCATCATATTTCATTCTATCACATTCCTATTTCATTTCATTTACCATTTTCATTTCATCTATGTATTTCATTCAAAATCTATTTCCCCCCATCCCATCACATCAAATCTCATCACACTTCATTGCATTACATTACATCACATTACATTAAAATTAATTTATGTCCCTTACATCAACTCTCATTTCATTATGCCACATTTCACCGCATTAGATTATATTATTTTATTTCACATTTTTCTCACATTTCCGATTCACTTACATTTTTTTATTTCATTTCATTACATTACATTTCAGTCCTTTTATTCCATTTTATCTAAATTCATTCCATCCTATCACATGACATTATCACAAAATTCATTTCATTAAATTTCATTTATCATAATTCATTTCATTACATCACATTGAATTATATCAAATATCATTTCACCACATTACATTTCATTTACATATATTTCATTACATTCATATATTTACTACATTTTCATTCATTGCATTTTCTTTCATTCATGCATCTCATTACGTAACATTTTTGTTCATTTAAACATTTAATTTCATTATATTTCATATTATTACATCACATTGCATTATATCAAATTTCATTTTACCACATTTTATTTCATCTCATTAAATTTCATTCACGCCTATTTTCATCACATTTCCATTTTTATAGCTCCTTTTTTTTTCCATTTCATTCCTTTATTCATTATCCATAGATCATGCTACATTAATTATTCACACACACACACACACACACACACACACACACACACACACACATCACTATCTACTACTACTATATCCATCAAATCAAACCATCACATTCATACATGAGTCCATGATATAAAAAGCATACACATTTGCACATCAATAAGCTCAAATATCTCCTAAAGTAAAAGATCACACTATATATCAAAAGGATCAAATCAACATGAATATAAGATGGACTGCATCAAAAGGAACATCCAAATGATCAAATAACATGCACATCAAATGGTCACAATGTTTATCCACATGAACATCCAAAGATCAACAAATAAATTTGCATGAATATCAACTGAAAATCACATGAATAATACTACATAATGATGAGTAATGTCATAACACATACTATAGACTCATCTGTGTGTAGGTGGTTGACCCAAAGGTCTCTGCTCACCGGGGGCACTCCTCTCCTCTTATGATGCCTACTTAGTCGCATCTATCATCACTACAACACCTTCAGCTATAGTCGTCTAACTAGTCGACACCCCGTCTGTCTTTAGTGGTGGTGGTGGCCTTAGTGTCATTGATGCTATAAATGCCAATAGCATACTAGTTAGCTCACCCATCTGAGTCTCCATGGCACTCATTTGAGCCTCTAAATTAGTAGATCCTCTTGACCTCTCTAGTAGTGGCTATGTATCTGGAAGTGCTTTCTATTGCCCCTATCATTGTATATCCTATGGATCTTTGATCGAAGCCTATACTCACAGCATTTGTCATCAGATAAACTGTATATCATCAAGAAAGCTACCCCTCACCTACTCCCCTTACCCTACCCAACATCTTTATCTTATCGACCAGCTCTTACACCACCACCCCTCACCCTTGCACCTTTGCATCCTTGAATCCCTCCAACTATCCCTACAATTACGTCTCCTAGTCTTTTCACTAGATCTTGTGTCACATGCCTCTATGGTAGTATCACAGCTACTCAGCCTCTCCCTCCATATCTCCCTCACACTCTAACTATACCTCTTGCTCTCTCTATAGCCTATCATCTCCCTCTACCTCTCCCAGAACCACCCTCATTATCTCCATCCTCTCCCCCACTCAATAGCTCATCAATACCTAGAATAGGCTCCACTGGATTAGTGTACCTTGGGAATGGATGCTCACAAAACCATCATGCATAATCCCCCTCCATTCCTACATTTGCCTCTTTGTCTCATAATGCCCATGGCTGTAATGTATCTATCATCTATAGAAAATCCTTTAGGCATGCCTCATACTCCAAGGTTATCCCCCATACTACCCTCTCTGACTAAACCCGAGCATAATGTGCTTACCCCTATGGCATGCCCTACCGTCGACCAAACTATCTCACAACATGCTTGAAACAAAATCTCTCTATCACTGTAGGCATTGGGCCAAGAAAATATCTTAGACCAAAGAAATATATCATCTCCCCATTGTCCTCAACCCATGGCTCAATAAACCTATATAGTCTCCATACAACATCATCAATAATATCCAAAATTCATCAACAATACTTTGTCTTGCCCAAATGGGGTTGCATGATCACACCAGAGTAAGTATATATGTAAGGCATATCCTTCAAACACAGTCACACACATATAGGCTAAGTAATGGGTAGATGCTCTGATGTCCATAGCTATAACAATATCACACCTATCGATAGTGATGAAGGTCTAAAATATATAACCCAATGCAAGTCATGATATAAGTGGGTCAAAATGCAACTGCGCCATGCAAATCTTTGTGGTTGATCGATCATGTCCTATATCAACTAGCCCCATCCAACTGGACATCCTTGTTGGAAGTCTGATTGAAAAAAATCATTGTTAAAGATCAAAGAGGGAGATTGTTGCAAAGAAGGAAGTTGGTTGATAAATAGTGTTTTCAATCATTGTTTTGTCATTGATGTCAAACCTGCTATTTGAAGGAATGACAACTACTTATAAGATCCAAGTACTATCACTTAGTTGATTGATGAAGATGATTTAATCAACAAGATGTAACAAGAGTACCTAAGGGAAAGGTTGAGTTATGATGTTGTAATGAAGTGCAAGGATCAGTTAAGACAATGATTAAGTGATTTATTGATAACATACTTGAAGATATAGAGGCTGGCCACACCTAGAAACATTGGAGGAATAAATTATAACAAGGTTGACTACAAAGCTTAAACTAAGTTCATTAGTGGGTGCTGAGCAAGCTAGTTAAAGCCGAATAAATTCTTAGTTGGAGCCGAGCAAAAGGAAAATCTAGTGTGTTCCAATTGAAGTTCAAGTGCCAAGTAAAGTAATAGGTGCCAAGCATCAAAAAATCTTAGTAGGTGCCGAGTGAACTTTAGGTGCCAAGCATAAGTAAAAATATAGTTGATGTTGAGTAACACAGTATGTGCTGAGCACCAGTATTTCAATAGTTTTGAGCTGTTGTATTATTGGAAATGTCAAAGATTTGCCAAATCTGAGTTGACAGAGTTGTTACCTTGAATTTTGTGAACCACTTGGAGGATAAGGATGATGAGCTAGTGGCACAAAATTTTATGCAAACCATTTTTGAGAAAATTCAAAAGGATTATTCAAGATGTTTCTAGAAGAAACAAAATATGGGTTAGATTCAATGAATCCTATGTAATCCATACGAATTGAAATCAAAGGATGGAAGAATCAAGTGGGAAAGGAAATTCTAGAACTTCTCTTTAAGGAGTCATAGACCAAGAAGCAAGAGCTGCTAGAGTGGCAAACTACAAAGTGGCTAAAGGGTGTCAAAGAGAAGACATCTAGGTGAAGGAAGAATAGAGCACAGAGACTCTACTTCTATGAGTGGTCAAGAAGAGATGATTGCACTAGTACATTAAGCATGGAGACTCAAGGAGACTAAGCTTGAAAGGAGGGCAAGCTGTCAGAGCTGTAGAGACTGAAAGGCAGGGAATGTGAAGAGCTAAAGAGTGATCTTAGATCTGCAAGATAAGTTGTGAATTGTAATAAGGTCAAAACCCCTTATTGATACTCTCTAGAAATTGTATCAGTTAGGGTAAAGGAAAATCCTATGGACTTAGGTTGGCCTAATAGCCATTTGTAAATTCTCTAATAGGGTGGCATTCCAAGTGAATGTTCTAAAGTCCTCTAACTAGGCCCACTTCTAACAAGGTGGTTAAATCCTTTAACTAGGTCACATTTAACAATGTGTTGTAAGCCTTTAATAGGGTAGGCCTTTTATAGGGAATCACTTCAGAAGAGTGAGAATTGAGTATATTCTAAAGCATTTCTAACAATTGGTATTAGAGCAAACTGCTAATTTAGTTTCAAGGTACTAGAAGCAGGAAGATCAAGATGTCCAAGAGAGAAGTTCCCAAGCTCAACAAAGACAACTTTGTTGCATGGCATAGTCTAATAAAATTGCACCTTGGATCAATATGTGATTATGCAAAAACTTCAATTGGAATAGAACATGTAGACCCAACTGGACCTCTTACTATAGATGACTTGAGCAAAAGGAAGGAACATGATTAGGCAATGCTAGAGATAGCCTTTGCACTCAGTTATGCTGAATTTGATGACATCAAGGGAAGTGATACTACATTCAAAATTTGGAAAGCCCTATCAGATATCTATGGAGGAGATCAGAATGATTAGAGAGAAAAGAGAGAAAGCCTCAAAGGAAGGTTTGATGACATGAAAATGGAGGAAGGTGAAAATGTTGCTCAATATGGATCCAAAATGAAAGAAGTGGTAAATACAATAAGAAGTATAGGTGGTCAATTAGAAGAAGAGACTATTAATAGAAAATACTTAAGAACCCTACTCCCTACCTATGCTATTAGAGTTTTAGCCATCCAAGAGCTAAGGTGTGTGCAAGGAAATAAACTAACCTTTGAAGGAATAGTAGGAAGACTCACTACATTTGAATTATCCAACTTTGACAACTACAGACTTGAGAACCTTGAATCTACTTTCAAGGCCAAGTTGACATTGAAAGACACTAAGGAGGTGATATCAAAGAAGAAGAGTAGAAAAAGAAAATATGCATCCAGTGACAATAGCACATATGAGGAAGATATGGAATAGTTGGAAGCACTACCTACTAGAAGATTCCATAGAGGAAAAGGTAAATTCAAATGTAAGCTCCCTATCATTTGTTTCAATTGCAATGAAGTAGGTCATATTGCTGCAAGGTGTACACAGAAGAAGAACTACAAAGAAGAAAACAAGTACAAGAACAAGAGAGAAGATGGTAGCAGAGACTACAAGGACAAAGGCAAAAGATACTACATCATTGAAGAATATTTTGATGGGAATGATGATGAAGTAGTCCATGTGGCCATGAAGGATGAATTAGATGAAGAAGAAGTAACAACACTGGTAACCTATGTGAACAAGAATGACAAGTGGATCATAGATAGTGGATGCTCACATCACATGACAAGAGACAAAAGTAGGTTTATTACCTTTACTCAGTATGATGGAAATAATGTTATATTTGGAAATGATGCTCCATGTCAAATCAAAGGGAAAGGTTCCATTAAACTTACAGAGAAAATTTCATGTGATAATGCATACTATGTTGAAGGATTGAACTACAATTTGTTGAGTGTGTCACAGTTAGGCAATGTAGGTTGCAAAGTAGAATTTGGAAACAAATCTACCAAGATATATGACATTGATAGAAATTTGATAGGAAAAGGTGAACAAACTAGAAGCAACTTGTTTTACCTAGATATGGAAGATGAAACCTGTCTTGTTATTAGACTTGATGATCTATGGTTATGGCATAAAAGATTGTGTCATGTTAATTTTGACAATCTCATTAGCTTCAGCAAAAAGAATAAAGTTAGAGGTTTTTCCAAACTGAAGAAACCTAAAAATACAATGTGAAAACAATTTCAACTAGGAAAGATGAATAAGTCTAGCTTCAAGAGTAAAACATACACTTCCAAAGAAGTACTAGAACTAGTCCATATAGACTTATGCGGTCCAATAGAAGAACAAAGCTACCTAGGAGATAGGTACATAATGCTATTTGTAGATGACTACTCCATGATGATGACTGCTATGTTCTTGAAGAAAAAATTTGATGCATGTCAAATGTTTAAGTGGTTTTTGGCCAGAGTTGAGAATGAAATAGGAAAGAGTCTAAAGTGCTTAAGATCAGAAAAAGGAGGCAAGTTTACATCAAAGTAATTTGAGATATTCTACAATGACAAAGGTATCAAAAGACAAACATCAGCACCAAGGACTCCACCACAGAATGGTATTATAGAAAGGAGGAATAGATTAGTGATAGACTATGCTAGAACCTTGATGATGGAGAAAAATGTTGCTCTAAAATACTGGAGAGAAGTTGTAAGCACTATTTTTTACACCCTGAATAGAGTTCAAGTCAAGAAAGGTACAAATGCAACACCTTTTGAATTTTGGTATGGTCACTCACCTAATGTAAAAAATTAGGTACATAATGCTATTTGTAGATGACTACTCGATGATGATGACTGCTATGTTCTTGAAGAAAAAATTTGATGCATTTCAAATGTTTAAGTGGTTTTTGGCCAGAGTTGAGAAAGAGTCTAAAGTGCTTAAGATCAGACAAAGGAGGCAAGTTTACATCAAAGGAATTTGAGATATTCTACAATGACAAAGGTATCAAAAGACAAACATCAGCACCAAGGACTCCACCACAGAATGGTATTATAGAAAGGAGGAATAGATTAGTGATAGACTATGCTAGAACCTTGATGATGGAGAAAAATGTTGCTCTAAAATACTGGAGAGAAGTTGTAAGCACTATTTTTTACACCCTGAATAGAGTTCAAGTCAAGAAAGGTACAAATGCAACACCTTTTAAATTTTGGTATGGTCACTCACCTAATGTAAAAAATTTCAAAGTATTTGGTTATAAATGCTACATTCTTGAAGATACTAGAAATGGCAAGTTGGATGCAAAGAGTGATGAAGGAATATTCCTTGGATACTCCACTAGAAGTAAGGCATATAAGTGTTTGAACACTAACACTAACAAGATTATGGAGAGTGCAAATGTAAATTTTGATGAGCATGCAGAAGTCCAAATTGATGAATTCAGGAAACCAAAAGATTATAGATCTTTTGTATACTTCTATGAAGGAATGACTATTGAAGATAAAGTTGCCGATCAAGTTGGGAATCAGCAACAAATCTCAGTATCAACCGAGTCACAACCAGTGAATGTCGAGCTGCATTCAAAAGTTGAGTTACAGAATGAAGAAAATGCACATTCTAATTCTAAAATTAGTGCAAATGAAAGAAATGATGAAATACCAGATGAAGAAGAGAAAAATGACTCTAAAGCTAAAAGATCAAACATGGGAAGAAGGACATAACCAGGATTAGCCAAGTATGTGAGAAGACATCACCCTGCAGATCAAATCATTGGTGACCAGGATGCTAGACCAATGACAAGGAACAAACTAAGAAATGAATCATGTCTATTGAGCAAGGTTGAGTCCAAAAGAGTGAAAGATGCACTATAAGATGATGACTAGTATAAAGCTATGGAATAAGAGATAGACCAGATTGAGAAGAAAAAAATATGCACTCTAGTCCCCAAACTAGTTGACAAGAATATAATTGGTACTAAATGGGTGTTTAGAAACAAAATTGATGAGAATGGTGAGATCACAAGAAACAAAGCTAGACTAGTTTGCAAAGGCTATGCACAAGAAGATGGATTGGATTATGGAGAAACATTTGCCCCTGTTGCAAGAATGGAAGGAGTAAGAACATTACTTGCATATGCTGCCTACAAAAGTTTCAAGGTCTACCAAATGAATGTCAAGTCTACTTTTCTAAATGGTATACTAGAAGAGGAAGTCTACATAGAACAACCTAAGGGATTTGTTGATGACAACAACAAGGATATGGTCTGCAAACTGCACAAGGCACTTTTTGGTTTGAACCAAGCACCTAGAGCATGGTATGAGAGACTACATAAATATCTTGTGAAGATAGGATTTGAGAGAATAGATGATAACAAAAAATTTTATATCAAGGTAGAAAAAGGTAAAGATATTTTGATATTAGAAATCTTTATTGATGATATAATATTTGGAGGAAAAGATGCTCTATGCAAAGATTTTGCTAAAAAAATGAAACATGAGTTTGAGATGTCAATGTTTGGAGAAATCAAGTTCTTTGTTGGATTACAAGTACATCAATTGAAGCATGGAATATTTTTTGTACTTAGTAAATGGCATAGAGAGATGAAATAGTGAGGAAGTTTGCAATATAAAAGAATGCCAGTCAAAGATATTGCCCACGCTGTTTAAACAAGGGAGCCTACAATTTTTAATAAGGAATTTTCAAAGTGAATTCCATGAGAGCCAGCGCCAAGCTCAAAGAAAGACCCATGCCTAGAGCAAGCATTCAAGCATTGAAGATAGGATGTGGTCTAAAAAGTGCAGGGGACTCCCTAAGTCTGCAAAGTAATACAAAATGCCAAGCAATAATAGGATGAAGCACAGTCAAAGAAGGCAGACGTTTTAAAAAAGGGAGCTGGCAGTATTAAAAACTCCACACATCCAAGCAATAGGAAGACATGTTGTGGGAGGAAGGTGTAATTAAATATAGAGGAAGATGGAGATTCCATAGTGGAGAAAGCCCACGGTAGGGGAAGGCACCCATTACCTAGTGTGCAAATGGTGCATGAGTTTTAAGTAGTACAAACATCATTTTTTAATTGGAGGGAGCCGCCATGTTAAGAGGGAAGCTCACAACTAGCTAGGGGAGAAGACAATGCCATGGAAGCCACCAGTCTAAGAAAAATGTCCACACCAAGGAGAGTAGGATGGAACATTCATGATATGAGGAAAAAAAGAACACTTACAATTATCAAGCAAGAAATAATTAAATTTATTCAATCAGCCTAGGTTCAAGTGTCGACCACAATGAGCAGGAGGCGACTGATGATTAAGAATTGTGTTTATACTTAGTCATACGGTACAAATTTCTTGAAAATTTGGAAACAATTATTTTCCCAAAAGCTATGGAGGAAATTGCAAATGATTCATTTTTTGTCGATACTATGAAAAGGGGAAAGACCATGAATAAGAATCTCTGTAGATTAGCCAAAGTTGCAGATGAAGCTTGCCTTTGTTTTATTTTAGTCTACAATTCATCAAATGAAGGTATGTGAATGAAGACAAGCTAAAGGGGGGTCTGGAAGAAGCCATGGAGGTTCTAAGGCACAGAACGAAGCAAAATACTGTTAAAAACTTTTATCCCACATTGCCCCAGTTTGCAATTTTATAAACATTAAATATTAAAGCACACACTAATTATAATGTCTTTAAGACAAAAGCTTTTGGAAGCTACATACACGTATGGGGCCAGTCTAAATGTGAAGACATCTAGTGGGTCACCCAAGAAGAAATTTTAGACAAATTTTCTAGTGCACTAATGTGGTGAGAAGTACCTGATGTCGACACATGGCTAGATCGTGTGGTGGGTGCAAGCCAACAAAATAGAAGTGTGCACTAGTTAAAAATTAAATGATTGCGGGCATGCACCATGTGTCAATAGGTCCCAGCTGATGGTGAGGTGGCACCACAAGAGCAGGTTTAGATGTGACATTACAGAGATGCTCACTAGATAAAAAATGCAGGAATGCGGGTAACTACCACATGGCAGCGGGCCCGCCCACTGATGAAGTGGCGATGAGGTGGTAGAATGTAATGGGTAAGAAAATCAAGAGATGACATGTGGCACTTGATGGCGGGGGGTCAACCAATCATGAAGTGCCACGTGGCACCTGATCAAACGAAGGTTGACCCTAGAATTGAAGGCAAAGGAAAAAATATAAAATGTTTGAAAAGATCAAATTTTTAATATATTTTCTCAAGAAAGGGTTGGCATCAAACATTTTAAATTTAAAAGGTCTCTGCCTAAAGTTTCAACTTTAGACAATTTTAAATTTTTGAACTTTTAAAATCACAGATGCAGATTTGAGTCTCATAGCAGAGGGGGACATTTTCAAACTGGCTTTCAAGGGGTTTCCGATAGGCTAAATATGTGATGTTATATATCATCAAAATTGAGAGAAGATGAAATTTTTTATTTTGAGGTCAATTTTTGCATAGAATGCCACTGGTTCAAGCTACAGGAGGATTTGTCTCAGGTTCCTGTCTTGCAACCGAATTTAGGTATCAGAGTCCAGTCGTGATTTCTAACAAGGTAATGAATTGAATATGCATTAAAGACAAGGAAAATGTAGATGGGGTCATTTTTAAGTCAGTTAAATGGAGTTTTATCAGCATTCTTGATGCAAATCAGATATAAAGGATTTCATCATTTAGCAAGAGATATTTTGCAAATAATTTACAAGATAATGATGAAAAAAAATCAAATCAAAATGGTAGAGAGAAGAGAGAGGTGATTCAGTTGTTAGAGATTAAATTTCAAGTGGACACATGTCGGGCACAAAACAGATCCAAGAATTCTTCTTGTTTATATCTTTCTGATTCTAAGGATATTTTCACCAAAATTGAAGTATCTTCAAAACTCCAATATTCAGCACCATATTAAAGTTCTCAAAATTTTGGATGCAACATAATTTGAACGGGCGAGAAAGGAGTCTGTATACAAAAGTTACAACCAGTCAAAGGTTGGTCAAATTAGGTACAAAGGCTGTTAGAAAGGCAAAAAATCAAACTCTCCAAATTTGGTTATAGTTGGCATCAAATCGAAGGTCTCATCAAGAGCTCTCTGACGACGTTCATTTCATTAAAAATGAAGATTGTATGTGAAAATGGCGCTCGATTGAAATCCGAGGTGGCGTGGCATTTTAAAAAAAAAAAATTTAAAAATGCCATGCAAACATAAAATTGATAGCCGGCGGGGTCGAACCTGTGACCTCTTGGAACTAAGACTTCGTCGATGATCATTGGAGCATTCATTGCTTTTGAAATATATGAGGCACAGTTTATATATAACCCCTTCCTGCTAGAAATTGGAGAGAAAGGAAGCCGCCGGCGGGGTTGGAACCCCTTACCGGTGCCTCTTCTAAAATACTTAACTGCCAATGCACTATTTTGGCGCTTTAAGATACTTTTAGCACAGTTTTAATTTATCCTTTAAACCATCAGCCTAACCTTAGTAAAATAAGGTTATTATCTATTTTGACCCCAAAATTAACATAAGCCAAATCTTTCAAAAATGGCTAAAGGTTAATTCGAAGGGAGGAATTAATTGAGGGGTCTAATATTATATCATTTTGTTATAGCCTTATTTTGGCTAATTTTTTGTATAAAAAGGGGGTTAGGAGACTCTTAGGGGGCATTTAGAAAAAGGAGAGAACGTCCAAGTGCTGAGTATAAGGGAGATTTTTGAAGTGCTCATTCCTGTACTTTGAAATAGTGTAATGTTGTTGTACTTCAAAGGAGTGATTTTGTAAACATTTGTACCTAATTTTGGAGATAATCAGATTGATCCCCCTATTGGAGCAGGACCTGGAGACGTAGTCCATACGAATGAACTCCGAGATCAAATTGTTTACATCTTCTTTCTCCCAATTTCTCTTTTGATAGCTTAATCTTGTTGTTCTTTTATTTCAATTACGTTAATTTGATTCATTAAAGGTTTAAATTAACTTTATGTAATCATTTAGCATTTCTCTTTAATAGTCCTAGATCCTAGAAATCAGATCAAATTTGGTATCAGAGCTTTTGTTGGACTAGTATTGCAAATTTGAATGCTAACAAGATCCAGGATTGAGAAAGGCGAAGGAAACCTTGAGGAATACAATCCTGAGATTGGAAAATGAAGGACTAAACCATCATCACAAATGGTAGACGAAGGTGGACAAGGTTTTCAAGATAAGAGTATTCAGAAGACTCTTCAGAATTTGCAGACAATGGTAGAAGTTTTGGTACAAGAAAGAGAAGAGAAGATGCGAAGACGTGCAGCTCGAAAGGACAAAGGGAAAAAGAAAGGCGATGATTGTGATCTGCCAAAGACACCTCCATCTTCTCCTTCTTCTCCCTCATCTCCTTCTCCCCCCTCTTCTCCTTCTTCTACCCATTCTAAGTCTTCTAATATTTTTAAGGGTGGACATAAGCCTCGAATCAAGTTGGATGTAAAGTTTGACTTGCCAAAATATTGTGGGGAGTTAAATGCCGAGAAACTAGATGACTAAATTCAGCAAGTAGAAGTCTTCTGTAGATTTCAAAACCTTGTAGATGATGTTGACAAAATTTAGTTAGCTACTCTTTGTTTAGGTGGTGTAGCTCTAACTTGGTGGGAAAGTAGGTCTCGGGATGAAACTTCACAACATGGTAGGTTTAATTTGTCTTGGTCAGAATTTGTTACTGCTTTAAAAAAGCAATTCTATCCCCTAGGCCATATGCAACAATTAATGATGAACTGACAACATTTTAGGCAAGGGAAAGGTCAGTCTGTCTAGGATTACACCCACTAATTTCGTAAAAAGGCTATTTCATTAAATGTCCCATTATATACCTAGGACACTTTACTCAAGTATATAGGTGGTCTTCATTCTTACCTAAGGCATTCTATTCTCATCCTAAATCCTTGTAATTTGGATGAAGTATGTGTCCAGGAAACACATTTAGAATCTAGGGGTAAGGGTACTTTCATTGATAAGTTTGATAAAAAGCCATCTAAGTCTGAGGAAAAGTCCAAAGGAAAAGGAAAGGGTAAAAAGATAGCAACAATAAAGAAAGAGGGTGAGAAACCCACATGCTCACATTGCAAGAAAGAAGGGCATGATGATTCTAAGTGTTGGAAGTTGCATCCTGAAAAGAGGCCAAAGCGATTTGGTTGAAACAAAGGCAAACAAAAGACTATTTCTATAACTCAACAAGATCTTGGATCTAACTCTGGAGATGAGACAAAAATTGTTGCTACCAGGATCCAAGGTAAAGGAAAAGGTATATCTCTCTCATCAACTATAAATTATTCTAGCATAAGTGCAAGTACAAGCAAAGAATCTTCTCCTAAGGATGATAAGCTAAGGAATGAATTATTTCACATCCGAGTTGTTATTAAGCATACTAAGGTTGATACACTATTTGACACAGGTTCTCAAGTTAATTTGATATCCGAAGAAGTTGTTAAAAAGCTTAATTTGACTACAACGCCTCATCCGAAACCATACCCTCTTGGATGGGTTTGCGATGATGCACAGTTACAAGTAACTAAACAATGCAAGTTAAGATTTGCTATCACTGCAAACTTTGTGGATGAGGTAGAAGCTAATGTAGTCACTTTAGATATTTGTGGTCTTGTACTTGGGAGTCCCTATTTGTATGATCGACGGGCTGTCTTCTATAGGGGGGAAAATAAGTATCATTTGTTTAAAGACAATATTGAATACATTGTACGGGCACATAAGGTTAAGACTAATCTAGCATTAGTCAATGTTGTTCAAATGAAAAGGTTAGTCAACTCTAGTAAGAACTTTGTGTTAATGCTTGTAAAAGCCAAAGAAGATGAAATATCTGAGGCATTTAAGGGATGTGATCCAAAACATAAGGCTGAAATGGTCAAAGTTGTTTCTGCTTATGATGACTTGTTTCAGGAACCGAAAGGATTGCCTCCTAAGAGAGAGATACAACATGAGATTTAGTTGCAGAAAGATGCACCACTTCCTAATATTGGCATGTATAGCTTATCAATGTTGCAGAATGAAGAAATCAAGAAGCAAGTTCAAGAGCTGGTCAAGAAAGGAGTTATTCGTCCTAGTACTTCTCCTTGTGGTTCTCCTATTGTGTTGGTTCCAAAGAAAGATGGGACTTGGAGAATGTGTATTGACTATAGTGCTCTGAACAAGATAACGGTAAAGAACAGGTACCCTCTTCCTAGAATTGATGATTTACTTGATCAGTTGAAACATGCAATTTATTTCACTAAGCTAGACTTATATAGTGGATATCATCAAATAAGAATTGCAGAAAGTGATATTTGGAAAACTGCTTTTAAGACAAAACAGGGACTTTTTGAGTGGTTGGTCATGCCATTTGGGCTTTGTAATGCACCATCTACATTTATGAGAGTCATGAATGATGTCTTCCATCCCTTTCTTGATGATTTTGTCATAGTCTATTTAGATGATATTCTTATATTTAGTAAGTCTTGGGATGATCATGTAATTCATGTAAAGAAAGTACTTGATGTACTAAGAAAAGAAAAACTATATGTAAAGATGTCAAAATGTGAATTTGCAAAGACATCCTTAGTGTACTTAGGCTATGTCGTAAGGAATGGTCAATTGAGAGTAGACCCTGCGAAGGTTGAATGTATTTTAAAATGGCCTAAGCCAAGTACAGTTAAAAAAGTCAGGAATTTCTTAGGTGCAGTTCAGTACTTGAGGAAGTTCATTGCAAACTTCTCTTTCATTGCATCACCATTGTATGCATTAACCAGTACCAAGGTAACTTTTTAGTGGGGAGGTCCGCAACAAAAGGCTTTCAATACTTTGAAGGAAAAGTTGAGTACTGACCAGTGTTAGCTCTACCTGATTTACATCAACCATTTGAGATTGAAACAAATGCGAGCGAGTTTGCCATGGGAGTTGTACTCATGCAAAGAGGTAAACCAGTATGCTACCACTCTGAAACTTTTTCAGGAGCAGTAAGTAACTATCCTACGTATGATAAAGAACTTTATGCTTTAGTTCAGAGTGTTAAAAAATGGAAACATTACTTAATGGGAAAAGAAACTGTAATCCACACCGATCACCAGCCACTACAATATTTGCACTCACAATCTAAGTTGCAAAAAAGTAGGCACTTTAGGTGGATGGGTTTTCTACAACAATTTCATTTGGTGATTAAGTATAAGAAGGGTTCCCATAACAAAGTAGTAGATATGCTGTCTAGACCTCCTATTCAAAATGCTTTGATAATCCTTCAAAATAGTTCTATGGTTCATGAAAGTTTTCAGGAACAATATGCTAATGATGAGAACTTTAAGGATATCTATGCAGCTTTAATCCAAGGTAAACATGTAGAAGAGAAAGATTACTATGTGCAGGATAATTTGTTGTACTACTTGGGAAAACTATGCATTCCTAAAAATGAACAAGCACATGTAATCCGTGAAGCACACACCTCATTGATTGCAGGACATTTTGGGGTAAGTAAGACATTGGCTCAATTACAAAAGTATTGTTATTGGCCTCGTATGTAGGAAAATGTCACCAAGTATATAAAAGGATGTGTAATGTGTGCAACCAGCAAACCAAGTAATAGGAAATTGGGTTTGTACACACCATTACCTGTACCATCCCATCCATGGGAAAGTGTGTCTATGGACTTTGTGGGAGGTTTACCTATGTCTAGGAAGGGTCATGATTATTTTATATGTAGTAGTTGATCGGTTTAGAAAAATGTGTATTTTAATGCCTTGTAAAAAGAAAATTACTATTGAACTAACTACTCATTTGTACTTTCAAAATGTATGGGTTCATTTTGGGTTACCCACTTCTATTGTATCAGATCGAGATTCTCAATTCTTAGGAGAATTTTGGTCATCTTTGTGGGGACTCATGGACACCAAGCTCAAGAAGAGTATAGCCTTCCATCTACAGACCGATGGACAGACAGATGTAGTGAACAGGACAGTCGTGCATCTATGTAGAGGCTACTGCAGCCAACACCCTAAGTTGTGGGATGAAAATCTTCATTATGTGCAACATGCTTTCAACCATGGGGCACACTCTTCTACAAAGAGGTCTCCTTTGAGACTTGCTTCGATTACTTGCCTAAGACACCAATGGATTTTGCTTTTGGGAAGGACGATGTTGTAGATGGATGCCATGATGCAGAAAAGGCTTTAAAGTTCATCCAAAAAGTCCAAGCAATCCATCAGGTAGCAGAAGCACAATTAGAGCAAAGCCAAACAAAATACAAGGCTCGCCATGATAAGCATCGCATTGATCACCAATTCCAAGTTGGTGACAGAGTTTGGTTACATATCAGCAAGGAAAGAATGCAAGGTGAAGGAAGGAAGCTCAAGCCTATCAGGTATGGTCATTTTGAGATCTTGGAAAAGATCGGTACCAATGCTTTCCGCCTTAATCTTCCTTCATACATGCAAATTTACTCAGTTGTCAATGTTGAGAATCTGAAGTTGTATGAGCCTCCAATGATCTTGGATGAAGACATCAATGTTTAGGTTCCATTAGTTGATGACCTTTCACCAGAGTATATGTCAAAATTGCCAGAAGATGTCATCCTTGATAGGAATGTCAGAACTTCACGAAGAGGACCAGTTGAATACCTTTGAGTGGGATTGAAGGGGATGCATCCAAGCAAGGAAAGATGGATGGAGATTGGTAAAGTGAGGGAACTATACCCTCACCTTCTTTTCGAGTAATCCAAACTTTCGATGGTCCGAAAGCTCTTAAGTGGGGAGGATTGATCCGGAGGATATTTTCACCAAAATTGAAGTATCTTCAAAACTCCAATATTCAGCACCATATTAAAGTTCTCAAAATTTTGGACGCAACACAGTTTGAACGGGCGAGAAAGGAGTCTGTATAAAAAAGTTACAACCAGTCAAAGGCTGGTCAAATTCAGGTACAAAGGCTGTTAGAAAGGCCAAAAATCAAACTCTCCAAATTTGGTTATAGTCAACATCAAATCGAAGGTCTCATCAAGAGCTCTCTAACGACGTTCGGTTCATTAAAAATGAAGATTGTATGTGAAAATGGCGCTCGATTGAAATCTGAGGTGGCGTGGCATTAAAAAAAAAAATTTAAAAAAAATACCATGCAAACATAAAATTGATAACCGGTGGAGTCGAACCTATGACCTCCTAGCACTAAGACTCCGCCAATGACCGCTAGAGCATTCATTTCTTTTGAAATATATGAGGCGTAGTTTATATATAACCCCTTCCTGCCGAAAATTGGAGAGAAAGGAAGCCGTCGCCAGGGTTGGAACCCCTGACCGGTGCCTCTTCTAAAATACTTAACTGCCAATGTGCTATTTTGGCTCTTTAAGATATTTTTAGCGCATTTTTAATTTATCCTTTAAACCGTTGGCCTAACCTTAGTAAAAAAAGGTTGTTATGTATTTTGACCCCAAAATTAACATAAGCCAAATCTTTCAAAAATTGCTAAAGGTTAATTTGAAGGGAGGAATTAATTGAGGGGTCTAATATTATATCATTTTGTTATAGCCTTATTTTGGCTAATTTTTTGTATAAAAAGGGGGTTAGGAGACTCTCAGGGGGCATTCAGAAAAAGGAGAGAACGTCCAAGTGCTGAGTATAAGGGAGATTTTTGAAGTGCTCATTCCTGTACTTTGAAATAGCGTAATGTTGTTGTACTTCAAAGGAGTGATTTTGTAAACATTTTTACCTAATTTTGGAGATAATCGGATTGGTCCCCCTATTGGAGTAGGACCTAGAGATGTAGTCCATACGGATGAACTACGAGATCAAATTGTTTGCATCTTCTTTCTCCCAATTTCTCTTTTGACAGCTTAATCTTGTTGTTCTCTTATTTCAATTACGTTAATTTGATTCATTAAAGGTTTAAATTAACTTTATGTAATCATTTAGCATTTCTCTATAATAGTCCTAGATCCTAGAAATTAGATCACTTTCTTTCTCTGATCCATGGTAAGGGTTCTAATTTTTTGGAGAAAAAATCACTCACTGCTGTGATACCAGGTCCTGGTTCTAGTTTTTGATGAGTTCCCATGACTGTAAAACCATTCTTTCAGCACATTCTCTCTTGTATGAAAAACATTAAGAAGGTTAATTAAAATAGTTTAGATCTATTAGGGATTTTCCATATTTTTCATTTCATGCATTTGGTTGTATTGTTTCAAGGAAATAATAAAAGACCAGAAGAATTTCATTAGTTTCATTCTGATTCTCATCTCCAATCTTAGTGAATCATCAATGTTTTATGGTCTTTGAAAAAAGAGCCTAGATTGTAGTTGTAGTCCTTTAAGGTTGTATGTTGTCTTATTGTTGCTTGTAACTCAAGGGGTTATGTAAATGCTTTAGTAAATCAACAAGGTTGCAGGTTTATTGAGAAGGATATCATGTAAGAATGAGGTTTGGATTGAGCACAAATATTTATTTACAAGGTAAACAAATAGATCATATATTTGAATATATACATAAGTATCAAATATCCATATGTGTGCATTTGATTCATGGATTTTTCCAATAGATAAGGCACTAATTGGTTATAGGATCATTAGGTCTTATTGTTGCATATTAGGGGTTTTTTGAAATCAACATTATTAATCAAATGTTCTTTCCCTTTCATGTTGAAGGACCTAAATGTTTAACCCTCACTCAGCTTATGAGATTCATAGCTTTGCATTTAGCTACTATAGATCTGTGTCATTTCATGAGTCATTAGGAGAAATAAGGGTAAATTTTGCTTAATAGATTCAGGGATATGTTTTTGCACTGGTATGATATCATTTGAATCTGAGGTCTACCTACCTAGGTTTAGCAGAGCTTAAAGTAGAAGAAGGGTCAAGCCTTATAGTTGGCCCTGTGTCTAAAATGATATGTTGAGAAAGGGAGTTAGTTGCCCCTAGATATGTCATATTCTCATGAGGATAATTGAAAACCCTCTAGCATTTTCAAACACCAACAGGTACATTGAGCATGGAGACTCAAGGAGACTAACCTTAAAATGAGGGCAAGCTATCAAAGTTACAGAGTCTAAAAGCCAGGCAATGTGAAGATCTGGAGAGTGATCTGAGACCTACAAGATAAGTTTTGAATTGTAATCAGGTCAAAACCCCTTATTGCTACTATCTAGAAATTGTATTAGTTAGGGTAGAGGAAAACCCTATGGACTTAGGTTGGCCTAATAGCCATTTGTAAATCCTTTAATAGTGTGGTATTCCAAGTAAATGTTCTAAAGTTCTCTAACCAGGCCCACTTCTAATAGGGTGGTTAAATCCTTTTACAAGGTCACATTCAACAATGTGTTGTAATCCTTTAAAAGGGTAGGCCTTTCACAAGGCCTCACTTCAGAAGAGTGAGAATTGAGTAGCATGTTACTGGATGTTTTTCCCAAATTAGGTTTCTACATAAATCACTATGTTATGTGTTGATCTTTTCATGTGTTATACTTGCATGTTGATTTATAGTAACTTGTTGAATAGGAAAGTTAATGCTTAGATGAATGAATGGTTGAATGGGCTCACTACACTTAGTGAAAAATTTTGAATAGGGCATTTGGACCTTGAATAACTAATTCACCCCCCCCTTAGTTATTCTAAAGAATTTCTAACAATCCCCACCCTCATCAGTCTGGTAATAAAAACCCTCCTATCAATCCTACCAAAACTATTGGCAAAGGCTCATACTACAACATCTAGAACCAGTATACACTACCATCCTCAATGTTGTCATCTCCAAACAAATCTTTGAATGCAACACCATCTAAAGTCTAGTCATAGTA